>CM017443.1:25273939-25312867 GCA_007726485.1 Eragrostis curvula | reverse complement strand
ATAGAAGCAAGAGAAAACACAGGCATGCAAATACCTGATTCAAGTCTCTGTGATCACTCCTCTTTTGTGCCCTCAGAGTCTGAGATTGGCATAAGAGCGCATAAACCAAGGATGTGCCCATTAAGACATATATAGTACTCAACAGAATCATCATAAGCATCCAACCTCACAGAAGCACTTTTCGGTATCATTTTCGATTGCGTCAAGTTCCAAAGCTTTGCTTTACAATATGGACAGACCTCCTGCGGATGGAACTTTACCTGCTTCTCAATCAACATCCTTTTGGTATTTGACACAGCAAATGACTTGATAATGCCCCGGAAGAAACCCACATCACCTTCTGCGCCCAGATCAAGATGTTCGCAGGAATCTGAGACATACAAGACATCCGTCCTGCACTGTGGAGGCAGTAAGCACTTTCCCAACGTCCGAGAAAAACGGGTTCTATAGACAAAGTGCCCTGGGACATGAGTTTCTCCAAACAGGCCACCCCTTGTGCACCCTGAGCAATAAATAAGAAGCTTCCCTAGCGCCTTCCAGTTGCCATCAACAACGTGGCTTCCACTGGAGTGCAAATCCTGCATCATCTTCGGTGCTCTAGCATGGCAGAACTCCTTCCACAGCACCCGCTTGGCGATCTCGTCAAACCACTTGCATGTGCAGGAGAAGATAGCGATCATTCTCGGGTTCCACTTCATGTGACGGAACACAAGGAACATTGCATCCTCACTGACGTGCCCCTTGAGGCAAACACAACTTGCAGAATGCGTGCAGCGATACTGCTTCACCACTAGTACCATTTCTTGTGGCAGGTCAGCTAGAGCCCAACTCGTTGCCGTTCCTCAATCCTGTAGCAGGCCGGCAGTTCATTTCCACAATTGAGATGTCACTCATCATGTATTACCGAAACACTGAAATCAACCAGTATCTAACGAATTAACCTATTACGTCAACTAGTGTGATAAAATGGTGCGTTCTCTGCCTGATGCCTACATTACGAAGCAAATTATCAGAAAAGAAATAATGAACTACATCGATATAACGATTTTTAAAGAGGTTCAACAAAACAGGGGCGGACCATTGTTGGGCATGGACACACATCACACAGGAAAATTTTTGCAAAACGTTCGAAGTCAGTAGGTATGATTCACGTCTATAGTTGCAATTGGGCCAAATCAGAATTCAGAATACAAATTGCTTACATTAGGGTTTGGGGATGCTTCGTTTCGCACAGCAGGAAGGGTCAGAGAAGGGAGCAGCATACCTGGTCGGTGCTCGTCGCCAGCGAAGGGCCTGGCGAAGGCTTGGCTAATGGTGCCGCCGCTCGCCCCGTCGTCGCTGCCAGGAAAGGAAGGCCACCGGAGAAAACAGAGAGACACAGGGGTCAAAGGGACAAAGAAAAATATGAGGTGTGAACGGATGCATACTGGATTATTCACGATATGTAAAAAAATCATTGTTTCCCTTTTTTTTTTTAATTTTGCACAACTAAAACGTGGTGTTTGGCTGGGCAATGCAAATGAAAACGTAAAGGGAATGCAACAACGTTGTTTTGTTTTTACTACCTGACAACAAACAACAATGTGAAAACAACAAACAACAAACAACAACATTGTTCGTCTCGCTGCTTTGCAGCAGCTATAGTGTTCCAGTTATTTCTTCAGCAGCAGTTACAGTGTTCACAGTTATTTCTTCAGCATTCGCTATAATAAAATAATTGTATCACAGCGAAACGAACATGCTGATTGTTAATGTAACCGGTTTGATCTGAATACGTGTATTGTTTGATTGGCCTCAGAAACGGTATATAATTAAGCAAGAGCTAACAGCATAGCAGAGTAAGCAACCGGAAGAAGGAAAATAATCTGACAATCTCCATAGAAACTAACATTTTGGCCAGAAAACTCGATCTTTCTTAAATAAATGGAAAAAATATCTAATCTCATCCCGACGCAGACTCAAAACGGAAGAAAACATCAGTTTCACGTTACGATGTGTTGCTTCATTGAATCGAAGACAATGAAGATGTATATCTTTGAGTCCTCGTTCAGTAACGACTTGCCACCCCCTCAAACGAGGGGACTACAAACGGTTAACCAACTTTATACTGCCTCCACCAACAATGTGTATTTTTAGAGGCATAGGACCTTTTGCAGCACATCTATTTTTTTCTCTCCTTCCCAACACACCATCTCCAACAGGCTAGAAGTTGGAAATGTGAAAATTTCTCTAAAAATCATACTTAGAGGTTATCAAAAAATTTGAAAAACTCAGCATCTGCAGTTGCACTAGTATCATAGATACACACAACATTGCAACCCCAAACTCTATACCATTTGAGAGATTAAAAAATAACAAATGTTGAATAAATGTGCATTAGAGGACAAAAATAATTTGTTTTGTCTTGTAGTGCATCTAGAATTCAGATTTGTTATTTTTTATCTACCAAACGGTATTATGTATCCAGATGAAATTTTGTATACATTCATGATACTAGTGCAATTACAGATGATGAAATTTTCAAATTTTTTGAGAACCTTTGTAGAGGAATTTTCACATTTCCAATTTCTAGCCTATTTCACTCCTTCAACAGAGAGTACGCATCCGGTGCGCCGTAGCCGTCGCCCGCCAGGTCTCCGTGTTCCAGCGGCAGCAGCAGCACGCGGTGACTCGGCACGCGCGCCGCCGCCCCGTCCGTCCCCTTTCTCTCGCCGCCATGGCTCGACCTCGACTCCGTCGCGCGCAAGCGGCATGGCGAGGCGTGCGCCCCCCTCCAAGCGCGGCGTCCTCGAGCTCGGCGCGGACAAGCTCGACGCGGCCTGCAGAATTCAGCGTGGCGAGCTCAGCAACCAGCAGGGCCCAGAGCGGCGAACACGGCAGCCTAGCGCGCTTCGTCCGCCATGCCTGGCTAAAGGTGCGGCTGGTGCCGGCTGGTGCGCGCTCTGGCGCGAGGAAAAGGTGGAGCTCGTCGCGGGGTTGGTGGAGCTCGCGGGACCGACCTCGGCCCGGGCCCCGGCCGCCTCGCCCTGGCTGCGGCGGCGCGGCCCCTCGCCTCCCCGCGCTCCCCGCCACGGCCCCTCGAGGAGGCTGGTGCCGCTGGTCGTGATGCCCAACAAGGAGGAGATGGAGTGGCTGGTGGACATGGCTTCCCCTGCCTCCGGACCCCTGCTGATGCTTCTTCAGTTCTTCAAAATCTTTTCTCCCCCTTTCCAAGCCCAAGTTCGCAAATCAGCAAAATTCGCGGCACAAACTACGAATTGGACCAAATTGATCACACAAGTGTCCTATACGCATGCTAATGAATTCATTTTGCCTGTAACGGCCATCAATCTGGCAACGCATGCCAGTTGGCAATCGATCTTTGGGAGACGCTGAAGCAGAAACGTCTTGAAGATTGATTACTTGCTTCGGAGTAGAGCTTGGGCGGGATGGAATCTGTCTGCAGGAGTCTCCGACTCACCATGCAACACGAGCCTGGCCACCAGCTTCTTCGTCCTGACGAGCTCGTCCTTTCGCCAATAGCGTAGCGTTTCCATGTCGGCCAGCAAGAACTCGACAGGGAAGAAGTGCAGCCGTAATTAGACTGACGGAGGCCCTCGCGCCGCAGGGAGGATGAGGGAAGTTGGGCGCGCGGACGCATCCATGGCGATTGGCGAGCAGCAGGAGCTCCAGCAAATGCGTTCGGAGGAGAGAGGGAGTGCACTTTTACATCCCCTCTCTCCTCCTATGCAAATTGTTTCTCCTCTTTGCATCTTTTGTTGGAGATAGTTGCCTAATAAACAGTACTGCTGGGAAGGCAAAAATGGATTTGCCTTCCATCGTTGGAGTCAGTCTTAGAGTGCCTAAAAATGACCCCTACAACGTGGATGCCTAGTGATGCGTTGCTTGAGAGCTCGAGATCCCTTTTTAGAGTGCCTAAAAATTTCCTCAGTTTTGTGGCGGTTACCTCTCAAGAAATCGAAGGTGATGTGTTGATAGGTGATAGATGCATCCACGTTGTAGGAGCCGTTTTGTCTTGTGATTTTTGTCCGTATACATGAGTCAACTTGATAAACACTCGAGGATTGAGCATCATCTCTCCACCACCTCTTTAGTGCACTAGGATCGGAGGGTGTTCATTTCTTGACGTTTCATTACATTATAATATGTTATCATCGGTGTCCTTAAGCTTACTTCAAATTGTGCTCTCATAAAAAGTTTTTACATGTGTATCATGATACTTCATTGCAACCATTTATTTTTAATTATCATGCCTTCGACCTCATCGCGAAAGACATGTTTCTCCAGTTCCTTGAGTTCGATAGAATACACTGTTGTTTTACAAATATACCCAGGCTTGATTGAAATTACAATTGGATCCATAAAACAACCATCAAGGGCATGACTGAAAAGCGGAAATTACAAATAGCCCCTCGCAAGGAATCCGCCACTGTCGACGAGGAAGAAGAACACGTCGTCGACACCGAATACCAAACATGGAGATGATTTGAGTCGAGAAATCCGGGCGAGGAAGCTCTATCTAAGACACCTGCAATATCGACGGAGGCGATGGAACATTGCACATGATCAAGGAGTCTTGTCCGATTTGGCCTAGCTTGCAGTGGCCATACATGTCCACTCTCACAAATTGGACAAAAGTGGGCTATCCACTTGTCAAGATGGTCCCATTGTAAGGTGAATAATGCAAGAGAACTAATGAAGCAGGCTAGTGGGGACCAAGGCACTAATTTCACTTTTATTGAGCAATATTTTCATTAAATGAAAATATTTTCATTAAATGAAAATAACAAGAAAACAGCTTTTTTACTCAGATCCTAATGTCTCTTTGAATTCCCATGATTTTTACGAAAAGTTCATTATTTATTTAATTTATTTATGCGCAATCTTTTGGGCAAAAGCTAACCAAGCCATATATTGAAAAACAAGTGAAGAAATTAGGAATAATCAGAAATTATGGGCCGTAATACAGAAGTTAAGCCCGTGCATTTGGTCCGGCGGCCCGACCCGAGAACGGTGGCTGTATGCCTACGCGTAGCACCGACGCAAGACATAATAATATAAAGATACCCCACCGTATCCGTCTTCGTACGTATCCGTATCGCTCCCGAATCCAATCCGCGCACATCCACGATTCGAGTTTTCGCCGAGTGCAACCCTAGCCGCCCGATTTCGGCGAGTGCAACCCTAGCCGCCCGATCTCGGCGAGTTCCGCGCTATGGCCGCCCACTCGCCCACTGCCGCGGCTGCTCCGCCGCGGCTCTTCGTCCCCAGCCGCCGCCGAGCTGCTTTCTCCGCGCCGTCCGTCTCCACCAGTTCGGGCCGTGCCTCCAGCAGCGACAGCTGGATCAGGGACAAGGCCGCCCGCGCCTGTCTTGCGCCGCCGGCCTCGATCAAGAGGACAGATGGGGCCAAGATCGCCGGCCGCGCCTCGCTCAGCCAGAGTTGGGTTGCGGACAAGAGTCCCGCCGTCGGCGCCGCGCCTCCCCCCGCAGCCCGCGCCGACCTTGCTCCGGCTGCGCCAACGCAGGTGAACACCAATCCCGCCCCTACCTTTCATCCACGCCTTGCTCCCCCTGCGCTGGTGGACAACCCTCTTGCCGTCGGCAACTGCCCCGCCTCCCCTGTTGGTCTTGCTCCGCCCACGCAGCACGATAAGCCTCTTGCCGTTGGAACTGCGCCCACTGCACCCGCCGGCCTTGCTCAGCCCACGCAGCCGTATAAGCCTCTTGCCGTAGACATGGCTCCCATCCCTACCGCCGAGATTGCCTCTGCGCCGCCCAGGCAGGTGACCAAGCCTCTCACTGTCTGCTGCACGTCTGTCACCGATGCTACACCCGCATCTGCTGCCTGCAATGTCTCGCTCGGACTCAGTTTGGAAGACACGCCTCTCAAGGTGGATGCCAAGCCCGCCTTTGCCCCAACAACAAAATTCAAGAGTTGTGTGGCAGATACGCTTCTCGCTGCTCCGTCCGTGTGTGCTGGGAATGGTAGCTGTAGCAAGCGGAGCTCATCGTCTTCGGATGTAGAGAATTGTGCTAAGAGGACAAGGTACATTCCTGATAAGAGGCCAAGGTATTATCCTTCTTCATGTGCCTCCTTTACTTATTATTCCCCAGAGGTGGTGTTTTTCGCTGGCAATACATTTATCAAGGCCCCAGAACCAGGTTCGATTCCTATCCCAAAGTTGCTTCTTAGGGAGCATTAGAATGTTTCATCATCTGTTTAATATTCTATAAGTTCTCATGATTTTATATGATAAATTTAAGTTAAAAAAATTACTAACTAGAAAAAGTAGTCTTTACTCCAATGTAGCAATGTAATAAAAACTACAAGTCTACTTACTGCACAATTATTTAGAAAATGTTGAAAACTGCAAGTAACACCTTCCCTTTTTTTGATCCTACATTATTTGTTTATATTTTAGAGCTGAAGGTCAATATTCGTTTTCCACAAAGGATTAAATTTTGTCATATACTGTTTATATATCAAGCAAAACACAGCAGGTACGACTTTAGAAATTTTCCCTTCATGTACATTAGTTTTATGGTATCCATGCATGGTAGCACACATCTGAATTGTCTATTTTTCGTAGCATCTTACACCTTTTTTTTGCATGCCAGCTATTGTCTTTTCTTTAGTATATGCATGATTTCGGTAAAATTGAAATGAGACCTCCACTCTGCTGTTTTCGTATAATAGTGTCTTATCTCTGATTTGTGTGTTATTAGTTGTGACAAATTGCATGATTATGGTTGGTATTGTTGCTCAATGATGACAACGGGCTAAGTGAGACAAGTGTGGCAGATAGACCATGTTCAATGCTTTAGTGTCATTTAATCTTGTTGGCAGCATTATTGTCCTCCTTACTTTTCTTTATTGTTGGCAATATCTTGTGCATTAGGGTTGTTCTTTACTGATTTGTTATAACTGTCTTTTTTGTGCACTGCTGGATAATAGCTAAAGTAATTTGGAAATTGGTCTGAGATGCATAAACTTAAACTAGAATACTGGGTAGGTGCTGTCACACTAGTCTTGGATCTTAGGGACGCTAATATTTAGCGTTGGAAGGCCGTTAATTCGGTAACCTGCCTTGAGAGCAACTTTTATTGATCATAAACACTTAGTTATATGTTTCTAGTGTTTTCCTTTCTTATATTGTGTATTGCCATATTTTTTATTATGATCAATATGAGTACCAAATTGCTTGTTGTTCATTTACTTGAAATGCTCATATTCATATATGTGATTTATACACATGGCTTTCATATTCTTTTGCTTGATCTGATGCGTATGTTGCTGCTGCTTAATAAAACGTGATATGAGCAAATATGTATTACATTTTGGTTGACCTTTCTTTTACAGATCTGAGTTGGATTTTGCTTCAATACAATGTGAATGTTAACTTCAACTTCTTTAGAATCTGTTTTGCTTGAGCTTTCTTTTTAAAAACATAATTTTTTAATGATTATAATTTAATTTCCACTATAATTCTTATTTTATTATTGTAGAATCATATTAAAAACTTGATATAAAGATATATCGTTTTATGTTTTTAAAATGGTCCTTTTAAAAAAATTCAACTCTTCCTTTTTTTTCCCTAAAAAAAACTTTTACTGTTTTTCTTTTTCTTTTCCTAACTCTGCCTATGTTATACGGCATAGCCGGTCCCAAGCCCGGATAAAAGAGGAGGGGGGAACGAGTAGGGTTGTGATAGGCTCGGTGAGCTAACGTAAAAGCCTAGCCACATTTATGGAGATGAAACCCAAAATAATGTGGTTATGGATTCCATTTTTACTGAATTTTAAACATCTTTAGTATGAAATATCATCATTGTGCAAAACAATTCAAAATATGTTTCTTCAACCTAATTGTATTATGTCTTGCCATATTGTAATTTCAAACTTGGAACTTTAAAGATGCCGTTTATTATAAACTTTCAATTTTCTGCTGATAAGAACTCAGAATGCAAAACAACCATTTAGCCAAAAGGAAACTGCAGATTTGTATGTGCATTGTTTTGGAAACAGCTTTTGGTTATATAGTCTGAACAACTCTTCTGAAAATAAAGTTCAGCTTTTCTTTGCTACATCACTTTTCCAAAGTGAGTACTAGTGCTTTAGGTAATTAGAGAACCAAAAGTGTGCTTTTGCAGTTGGTTCCTCCAAAAAGATAAGGCTGCAGCCCCTGCATGTTCCTTGATTGGCCCTCGCCTCCTTCGACCCAAGGCTGTCATCTTTTCTCACTGCCAGCTCCTGTGCACGAATTTACACGACCTCTAAAACACTTTGCTCATCTCTTCTTGGTAAAGAGAGTAGGTTTCTGTGCATAGTTACAATGTTTTCTATACCGTGAAACAACTGATGTGAACATGTACAATAACCATTCAGAGCTCAGCAACCTTAGCAGCTTACTTGCATACGAAGGTCAAATTACTTAGCTGATATGTTATAGATTCAATTTTGTGCAGCCAGCAAATTGCATCAGAATTAGATTTGGTTTATTATCTAAAATAAAATAGAATTTGGTTTATTGTACTTGACTTCTGTACTCATCTTTTTGACAAAAGGGTTATCTTGTTGCATCTTATACTCATCTCTCATAGGATCTCAATTATGTGTGAAAGAGTTAGTTGAACACAAAATTCTATATACAACTACATGATATTTTCCTTTGCACTGCAGACAATGTGGTGTGAGATATGTGGCAACGGTTACCCTATCTATTTACAAAGTGGCTCTCTCCCATTCTGCTTCCTCTCGAACATGCAGGAGCGACCCATTCTGCTTCCTCAGGAGATGCGAATTTTCGCTACGGCGCTATGAATGCAACACAGGTTGGGGATGAGATGAAGAGGGACCCATACTGTTGAGGGCAGTATGAGGACGAAGCCAACACAGGTTGGGGATGAGATGAAGAGGGACGAAGACAAGGCGCTGTGGACAGGTTGCAACACACAAAAATGTTTCTAAGAGACCATATCTCTGTCATGAGGCTGCGTCTCTGGCTGTCTCTCCTCAGCAAAGCACACCTTCTAGTGAGTGTTCCTTAATTTTGTCTTCCCAAATCCTTATCTTCACATGTTGGGAGATGCATACAATTGAGCTTTAAGATGTTCAGTATCAAATGCTAGTTTTAACCTTTTTCATAGGCCAGCTATAATTATTCTCCTCACTGTAGCATATGCATGATTTGGGTGAACAGAATGAGGACAAACATGTACTATGTTATGCAACATGTATGTGCTTGAGAACTTTATTGTTTTCAAGAAAAAAAAAGTGTCTGAGAACTTTATACATTTGCATGTCCTTTGAATACAATGTGACGTCACCAAACATGGATTGAACTTGGTTGAACGGCATGGTATCATTTCAGACTTTTAATAGTGCAAGTAATCCTCCATCTGATAGCCCATGGGATTCAAAAACGGCAGGAGAGTTGATGACGTCCTTGACCGCACGTTCGTCTCCAGCAGCTCCTGAAATGATTGCAATGTGCGAATTCGAGGAGGATGGCAAGAGACTCCTCGATGGCCGCGGCTGTTCTATCAAGCTCCATTCCCTTGTTGGTAAAGTGCTCTTTTTCTTCATGTCTCCATCCCACAAGCCCTTAATGAAAGCAGCTGTGGTAGGATTGTGTGTGAATAGTGAATACTGCTGTACTCCGGCCCCTTTCTTTTTAATCAGGCTATACTTCCTCTTGAATCAGTTTGTTCAAAAAAATTATGTTGAATGCTCACTACCTGTTTGCTCAAACGCCTATACACTTAGATGTAACATTCTTTATTTTACAGAGCTAGTTTGGTTCTTCTTTAGTAAAACCAGCGTATTATCAGCCTTTATCACAAATTTTATCGTGTTGGTAACTTAAGTAGCATGCACCCCGGTAAATGAGAATCATCATGTGGGATTCATGCTAATGACCGAGGTTGCCGCAGTTTTGTCCACATCGAGATCATCCACCAGGTAAGTAGTTTCGATAAATTTGCAGGCATGGACAGGTAACCATGTCAAAATCCGTGACATTGGCAAATTGTTAAGCCTTTCTGTAGGTTGGTCCTAATAATCTTGGCTAATATATGTTAATGAAACAAGTCAGCATACTCAAACCCTTAAATGTCAATTTTGTTGTGAGTTTGGTGTTTCTATTTTCTCCTCCTATACTTAGGTTGATATAGATGGCAGATCTGAGCTTCGAGTTACCCTCATCTGCACGATTCTATGCTGCAATCGATACAAATTAATTTTTTCCTATTTTGTAATTAACACGGAGGGGAAATTAACTTGGATTTATATGGCTACAGAAAATGCTGGGTGCTGCTCCAAAATAGGTTGATTGAAATTGCTATGGAGAGATTTCTAGTGAAGAATAAAATGAAAGGTGTGTTTGCCCCAGTTGCATGACTTTGTTCTGCTTTTACTTAAGTAAGTCACGAATGTTTATATAGAGTTCTAGACTATAAGTCAAGAAATGCTATAAAGTCAAGAAAGACTAAGTAATTAATAAATGTTCATCTATACATGGTCTTTGTTTCCCCTTTTTTTTTTCTAGAACACGGAAGGGAGCTCATTTCTTTATATTATGGAGAGAGAAGCCGGTCCCAAACCTAGACCACAAAATAGGACCGCTCACACACTATAAGTTACACTCGCGCCATGGGAAAATTAATAAACATAACATAAAGGGGATAAACCTCAACTCGGCCTAGGCCCCTAAGCCCTTTAGCTCCTGCTGCACACAGAAGTTATCTGCGATGCTCCAGAGACCAGCTGGATGCTACGTTTGTCTCCATTAAAGATGACATCACTTCTATGCTTTCAAATCCACCGAGCGCAAAAGATGATGAGCGTGTTGACTCCTTTGCACCCTTCGTCACCAATCAGCAAATACCAAATCATGAAGTGAGTGAGAAATAGCAGCCAGACTGATCTGGATGAGAGAAGTCCCCCACTTCTACTTGCTACTCGGTCTGGCGCCCAACACTAAGTCCAGAGAAACAAAAAATTGCACTTGAGTGGTGCCCATGAACATCACAGTCTTCCAAGGCTCTAGCTTAACCAAACCAATGAAATAAGCACATTTTCGTTTGGATCTTTATCTCATGGATGATTTCAGTCATTTGCTTGGGATCGCTAATGCTACTCTAGCTGTTAGAGTCTCATAGCCCAGAATTGTTAATTCATTGTTAATATGATTCTATCTGTTCTTTAGATGGTAATTTCTTCCATGATATAATGGTTGATGTGGTTGTACATCTTGTGAATATATAGTTATCTGGCTATCTGATGGAAGATGTTCACCAGCAGGAAGGAGTACGTCTGGCTCCCAGTCTTTGATTGTGTTTCCTTTAGGCACAAATGTTGATTTGTCTTCATGGCACCGTGAGGGCTAGAATGTTGTATACATTTAAATTTGCATATGGAAGTATGTTTAAATGTGAAACAACTTATTTGTTTCCTTAATATATGTGCAAGATTTACCTTACGCTAAATGGAAATTTCGAATATATATATTTTACAGGAAAACAGGAAAAGAGTAGGAGAGGGTCCCACTGCACTTTATTATAAATAAAATGTTGATGGACATGACTTTGGCCAAGAAAAGAGGCAAAACAAACTAAATGGGGAAGTTATGAGCATGAAAAAGAAAGCCTATACAGTCAGAATAAGTTCTGTCCAAAGAAGGACGAGTTCCCTGAAAGCCACAGCCCGCAGGAACTCGGTTCAGCTGGAGGTGCACTTTGTCTAAGGGGAGATGGAACTGATTCTGAATGGTGTTGCTTGTGAGAAACTGTGCCACCGAGATGTTTTAATTTTTTGCATATGAGTAGAGTATGGGGAACTTTTCTTGCAGAAGGTGGCCATTCCAAAGGTCGGACCAGAATAGTACTGTAGTGCCATCTCCTATTTTGCAGGTTGGAATACCTCTGAACAGGTCACAGTTTTAATATATCTCTCCACCAAAAGGATCCTTTATCCTTTGTTGCATGTGGGATTTGTCCATCAGCGTAGTAGGTTGCCCAGATTAGGTTGACCCATGGTATGTCCCTTTTGTTGTAGAACTGGTCAAGGAATTTGATAAGTACGGCAGCATTCTGGCTTCTAAGGTTGATAATCCCAAGTCCCCCTTTCCTTTTTGGCCTGCAGCATTTTTTGAATGCCACCAATGGCTTGCTTTTTGCATTGCTGTCCGAGTTTCTCCATAGTGTTGCTCTTCTCTTTTTATCAATGTATTCAATCATTGTCACCGGGCCGTCTAAGGTGCACATTGCGAAGGTTAGGAGGGATGTGATTACTGAATTTACCAGCTGCAGCCTGCCTGAGTGAGCAAGGAGAGAGGAAATTGAGGTGAGTCTTCTCTCTGCTTTGTTCATAATTGGTCCGAAGTGTTCCACTCTTGGCTTTGTTGTTCCCATTGGAAGTCCCAAGTAAGTAAAAGGTAGGTCTTGTAGTTTACAGCCAAAGACACTTGCTAGATGGTTTGCTTTTTCTTGATCCATGTTGAGCGGGACTGGGCATGATTTGGAGAAGTTGACCCTTAGACCGGTTGATTGGGAGAAGGATTCCAGCAGCCCTTTTAGGCAATGTAGTTCTCTTTGTGACGCTTTCATGATGAGAATGGTGTCATCGGCGTACTGGATAATTGGGTAGCCTGCATTGTCTCTTGCTGGGATGGGATGTTCAAAAAGTCCTTGCTCACAAGCTTTGTTTATGATGCATTGCAGGAGGTCAGATGGAGGAGGTTCCTGATTCCAAGATTCTTTCTGTCCAGTCTATCCAGTTGTTTGAAAATCCCATTTGCTTCATCATTTGAAGTATTGTATCATGTTCAATTGTGTTGAAAGCTTTTGTGAAATCCAGTTTTAGAATGACAATTTCTCGCTTTGAGTGATGGCATTGATGAATGTATTCATATACCCAGGCGAGGCAGTCCTGAATTGTCCTTGTTTTGATGCAACCGTATTGGTTTTTGTGGACCAAAGGGATGATTACTTGCTGAATTCTGTTTGCCATAAGCTTTGTGATTATCTTGACCACACAGTTGAGCAAAGCAATTGGTCTGTAGTCGTTTACATTTGTCGGATTATTGACCTTGGGAACCAGGGTGATGAAAGAATTGTTGATGGCTTGTATGTCCACTGTACCATTAAAGAAATCCAAGAAGAGTTAGTAGAAATCTTCTTTGATTATGTTCCAACATTTTTTTATGAATAGACCGTTGAAGCCATCCGGTCCAGGGCTTTGTCAGTTGGCATGCATTTTACAATGCCATTAATGTCTTCCTTAGTGAAAGGTTGATCAATGCTCTCCAAATTCTGCTGTGCCATAAGCTGCTGTAGGTTGTATTGCATGGTGGGGCTCGAGGAATGGCCCATCCTGTTCTTGTATTCTTCTCATAAGATGGCAGCTTTTTCATGGTGACTAGTGATTATCCTGCCGTCGTCTCCCTCCAGGCTAGTGATTGTATTTATCCTGTAACGCTCAGTAGCAGCTGCGTGAAAGAATTCGGTGCTTTCGTCTCCAAATTTTGTCCACCTTACTGTGTATCTCTTCCTCCAGTATTCTTTTTTGCATTGTAGCAGTCTGAGTATGTGTGCTTTGAGGATGGTTCTGAAGTTCTTTTCATGGGTGTAAAGGTTTCCGTGTTCTTCCAGTTTGTCTAGGATTCCAAGAACCTTATTGCACTCTTTGATGGTGTTGCTTAACTTTGACAATCCTTTGGCCCATCTTTTGAGAACCCTTCTGAGCAGCTTGAGCTTGGCCACAATTTTAGTTGCAGAGTTGTTGGCTCTTACATCTGCCTGCCATACCATTTGCACTAAGGGTTAGTTTGGTTCGTGACCTGAGAAAAATGCCTGAGTCAGGCAGCGTCGTCAGGCGTCCGATTTCGGACGCCTGCGGCTCTCGTTGATGCCTGATCCAGGCGTGGGTTCTCAGGGCACCAACCATACACGCCCTAACTCCATGAAACCTGGCTGGTCTACCCAATAATTTTCAAAGCGAAAAACCTGCGCCTTTGGGATGGAGGTCCCTATCTACACCATACAGGGAATGTGATCTGAGGTGGGCCTTGACATTGGTAGAAGTAAGGTGTTTGGGTAACAGAGGTGAAGCACCAGTCTAGTTGCTGTAGGAGGGGATCTTGCTGCATGTTGCTCCATGTGAAGTTTCTGCCTTTGAGTGGTATTTCTTGCAATGCCAAATTGCTAATTACTTCATTAAAAATCATGATATCATTCATGTTGCCTCCATCCTTGTTTCTGTCCTCTAAGGATCTGTAGAAATTGAAATCACCTATGAACATCCAATTTTCTTCATCATCAATTGGTGTGTCATTTAGCCAGTTGATGAAATCTTGTCTTTCTTGACCATCACAGGGCCCATATACTGTGGTAAGGGTCCAGTGATCACCATTGTGCAGGGAGGTGAATTTGACGGTGATAGCAAATCTTAGAACTTGGATGACTTCACCTGTAAAAATTGAGGGGTTCCATCCCATGAGTATGCCACCTGAGGCACCTTGGGACGGTGAGAAAGCAAATTTGCTGAGTCTTTTGGGTGCTAACTTCTTGATGTAAGAGTGATCAAAATGCTCGCGCTTGCTTTCCTGGATGCAGTAGACCGCACATGCACTTTCTTCAATTTTGTCCCTTACTGCGTTGCATTTGTCAGTAGTATTGATGCCTCTTATATTCCAGTTCAAGACATTCCAGTTTCTCTTTTGACTATTATCCATTAAACCTTTGGGTTTGATGATCAGCTTGCCATGGCCAAAGGCCAAGGCGTGTGAGGGAGTCAGTTGGGCCGGCAACATGCATCAGTTGAGCTAGTGTTGGGATGTTTAGTTGGGGGTAACAGTTGTTGAGTGAATCATTGTACTTCTGCAAGGCAAGCCAGATGTGCGCGACATGAATTGACCAAAACAAAGTTGCGGAGGCAGTGTGGTGGGCACGATGAACAATAGCAGTCTTGATACATGGCCAGATTTGTATGGACAGAAAACAAAACATAACAGGAGCTAAGTGACAACAACAATCAGAGCGAAATTGAACATAGTAGCAGAAAGCAATGACAGTTTCATAACTTAGCACTGAGAGGCAATCCATACTGTTCCATATCAGACAAGCAGACACACTGATTGAACTAGTAATTCTGACCACTTCATCAGTTCTGGTCAGACCCCAATCTGTTCCCAAACAAGAGACACGACAGATACTTAAGGTTTCATGATTATATGACCTCCAAACAGGGCATTCCCTGCACAAAATGATTACTATGGTTGTACTATCCATGGACAACCAATTGGTTAGTGTTGCTGTTTTCTGCCTCTTCGCACGGTGCATCCCTTGTTTCAGCAAGCAGCAGCTCCGGGGTCACCTCCGAAGGAAGTAGACCGCATCTCTCCATGGCCACCCGCTGCGCCTCACCAATGGAAATAGCCGGGAAAGCCATGTCAGCAACTTTGGCATTGTCAATATCAGCTAAACCCGGGAATTCAATTGGTGAGAAGGTGGGGAAGAAGGAATTAACCTTGCTGGGCCCTGGTGAGGCAATGGTCCTTGCTTTAGCTTTGCTCCTTGTGATCGGCCCTGGTGTAGCCCCTTTGGTTTCTGGTTTGTGCCCATCAAGAATAATCTGTGCCCTTTTACTTCTGCGCAAGCCATCTTCTGAAATAGGAGTCTGAACAAGGATCCTTTTCTTGGAGATGACTTTCCTGACCGTTGCTGGTGGTGATAGATAGTAGTCAGGTTCAATCTCAGCAAAGATGCGAGTGGAGGCGGAGCCGATTTCCTTTCTTGGTCTTCTCCTGATGTAGACCTTTCTGATCAGCTGGTTGTTGATAGTGTATACTTTGTTGATCTCAGTTTCTGCCTGGTTTCCTTGGAGCCTCATGTGCTGCTGCGGGACTGGGGTGTCATGCATGGTCTCTTGTCCCGGCAAAGCAACTGAGAGGGATGTGCCATCCACTAGAGCAACATTGATGTGCATCATTGATTTCCCTGTGCCATTGTGTTCAGTTGAGGCCTGAATGGTGACGTGCCCAGAGTTGAGTAACTGCTGCAGCTTGTTGAGGATCAGGATGGGCACGAGATTGTCAGGAGGGTTTGACATTTGAGGGTGGGATTCAGCTGCCAGTGGCATGGGCCCTATCAGTTGTCCTGTTGAAGTGCCTGTGATGTTTGGAATGGCTGAGATGTTCTGCTGGTGGACTTCAGAGATCACAGGTGCTGCAGTCTGAATGTTTTGCCTCATGTTTTCTGCAGGCATGTTGCTAGTGTAGCTATTGACCTCAAGATTGAGCTGCCTCTGTTCTGCCATATCTTGGTGAAAGGCTGGAGTGTCTGATTGATTGTTGTGCTGCATGATCACTGAACCAACATTGGAGGCTTGATCTGGCTGTTGTTGCTGCTGTTGCACTTCTGCATTGTTCTGAGCTAATTGTGCCACAAATTGATCAGCCTGCTGTGCCACAAAGGCCTCCTCCCCTGGAGGAATATCTGTCAGTGCCCCAAATCTACTGCCATTTGTCATTCTGATTCTCTGAGATCCGAGCCTGCTGCATGATCTGGTTAGGCTATGCCATTCCTGGTAAGCTTGTGGGGTATGTGGAATAGATTTGATATTGAAGCTCCCTGATTAAAACCAGCCACTAAAATATATAGATTATTTGCAAAGCTTAAGAGCCTTGGAAATTCATTCCATATATACTCCACACATCACGCCGGATCAGAACATTGTCACCTCTTCCAACCGTATAGTTTGATATGCCTATGTATTTATCAGAAAAGTACATGAGATCCTTCCACCAAGAGCCTTTTGTGGATCATTTGGATTCCATTGCAATGCTTTTTGTTGTTGGCTAAGTTGTTGAAATATTCTGATTTCTTTACTTAAATTAAATAATTAGCTTTTGTGAATTTCTTTAGCTCCCATAATAACACACGCAACCTTCACCTGGTTATAGTTAAAAAAAACTATTGTTGGTTACTTTTAGTCTATTCTGCCTAATAGAAATGTACTTTTGTATATAATACATGGATGATGTAAGCTTCATGAATATTGGGGCGTGGAATCCCTAAGCTATGAATGTTTTGGGGGGGAATTTGCTCTTGGACACTCTTCAATGGTGGGTTTTGCCAATAGACACTACTCAAGTTGGGTTTTGCCAATAGACACTATTTAGTTGTGGTAATTGGCTAATAGACACTCAAAACATTAGAATATGACTTTCCTTGCATAGAGGAGAGAGATTATTTCACAAATGACTAAACTGCCCTTGCAACAGTTTTAGCACATCTGACCACATAATCTTATTTTTTTTGTTTAATTATATATCATAAGCATTAGTAAATATTTTCCAAGTGACATGTTGAAACTTGGTCCGGCTCCACTGAGGAGAAAACACCCAGTTCAGACTTGGTCTGGTTCGACCAAGTATTCCGGGGCAATTCCTTCCTTTGGTGTTTTCTCTCTTTTCTTTTAATCAGAAAATGATTATTTAAATAGCCTGAGTGTGTTTCAGCTAATTGCCACAATTCAATGATGTCTTTTGGCAAATCCAACATTGAAGGATGTCTACCAGCAAATACCAGCATTGTAGGATGTTCTAGAGCAAATTTTGCCATGTTTAGGTGATTGGATGAGAACTATGCATGTGACTAACAATCTTTGGAAGCATCTTTCTCATAGGTCACATGAATGGAAGGTTTGATGATAACCCATCTTTTCTGTCTTATTCATGGTGATTTAGTTGTTTTCGTTAACCCGGATCAAAGACTTGATGGAGTCGCGGTTGAGCAGATGGATCAAGGACTTGCTAGAATTCACTTAATGTAGATGTATGTTGTACTAATATTGAATGGAGCAGAAAGTGAGATGCCAATGCTTAATATTTTTGGGACCAAAATAGAAGATAAAAAAGTTGAGGCGCCAATGCACAATTTTTTTTGACCAAAATAGAGATAAAAACACGTGGAGTTCTCGAACTTTGGCGAGGCTTTGTAACTTGTCTTCTTATTTATTTCTTTTTTTATTTGAGTAAAACATGAACCCCCATTAAACAAAAGGTCCAGCACACTCGCTGAATACAAGACCAAACGTACTGTGGAAAGTCCTCTAGCCAAATACAACAGCTATCGGACGATCGTAGAGGCAGCAAACTTGTCTTACATTACACGATTACATACTCTAGTTGACGCACAATCCGATTACATACTCATGAACAGTACATTACACGATATCCATCATTATAACTTGTCTTTCGGGAGAAAGGCTACATACTTGTCTGTAGTTTGAATCACGAATCTCCAGATATAGCTGAAAGCAAACATATAATTTACTCGACAAAATAATGCGGCAATGCCTCAGCTGTATCTAATTCGGTTTAGCGAAAGTTTTAATGCAAAATGTGATCCCCAATTTCCTATTCCAGCGAAAAAAGGATAATTGTATGAACCACTCTAAGTCACTAATAGCTTATTTGGTTTGAGGAATGAGTCCGTCCAGGAATCGTCCGATCCTCCTACATCCGAACCTAAATAGATGTTTGGTTTGAGGCACGGAATGATGTCGTCCGTCATCAGTTCATGCCGTGTAGTATTCCTCGCAGGCAACCTCCGCTGGACGAAGTCGTTCCGCAAAAATGGCCGGACGAGCCGGTCCAGCACCGGTCCATGCCGCACAGGCTGATTCCATCAACCAAACACGCTATAAGAGTTTGAGATTCTCACCTATAAAACCATTTTGTTGCAAATGACGGCCCAACTACTTGATTTTGTTGCAAACACCACCCAATTTAGCATATGTTTAATCTATCAAATCGACAAAAAAATAAAAAATAAAATGCAATTTAAATAATGTCTCACATTATATTTTAATGCATTGTAATGAAAATAACATGAATAAGTCTTATTAACACTTTAACAATGGCAAATAAATTTATTTATTTTTTTCAAAATCGATTAAATATGTGACGTGATTTTTGCAACAAATTGGTAGATTGGTGGAGATTTTCAATAAATAAAAATAATTATATATGGGAATCTTAAAATCTAAATGACTTGAGATTGTTTAACAATCAGAAAAAATAGTGACAAACAATTGTATGTTGCCTCAAACATCCTCCCAGGGTCAACTGTACCGTTGACCTGGAAACCGTAATCGGATGGCTGTACACATCTATCTATTCTCCAACAAGGAAATTGCTTTGGCTATAGTAAATACACAAAATCAAGGCGAGGAGGAAGCCGCAAACCCCTCGCTCGTCTCGACCCACCGCGACACGCGATTCCCCAGGCCCAAGTCGTCAGTCGAGGGCGGCGAAGTCGAAGCAGCAGCAGCAGCAGCAGTAACAGCCGCCGCCGCTGCCGATGGCCTCCCCGTCGCCGGCGCGGCCGCAGCGCACGCCCGACGAGGTCGAGGACATCATCCTCCGCAAGATCCTCCTCGTCGCCCTCACGCCCCCGGCCAACCCCAGCCCCGCCATCGCCTACCTCGAGCTCACGGCCGCCGAGCTCCTCTCCGAGTCGCGCCCGCTCCTCGCGCTGCGCGACGCCGCCGAGCGCCTCCTCATCGACCGCCTCTCCATCCCGGACCCGCCGCCCGGCTCGCCCTCGCCCTTCGCCTTCCTCGCCGCCGCCTTTCGCCGCGCCGGCGACGAGGCCCGCAAGATCTCCACAATCCGGGACGCCGCGCTCCGGGCGCGCCTCGCCGACTCCATCGCGCACCTCCGGGGCCTCATCCTCTCCTACGCGCGCATCGTCGCGGGCAACCCCGACACCTTCCCCTCGCCCCCCAACGCGCCCCACCCCGCAGCTGAGCTCCTCGTCTTCCTCCTCGCCGACGCCGCCGACCCGCTCGATCCCACCCCGGCCCCCGGCGCGCCGCCGCCGCCGGGCTTCATCGATGAGCTGTTGGGCACCGCGGATTACGAGACCGTCGAGCCGGCGATGGTCGAGCTGTACGAGCGGCTCAGGCAGAGCGTCATCAAGGTGTCGGCGCTCGGTGACTTCCAGCGGCCGCTGCGGGTGCTGAGGCGGCTGGTCGGAATCCCCAACTGCGCCAAGGCTCTGGTGAACCACCCTAAGTGGATACCCAAGGATCAGATCATGCTCATCGGCGAAGGGAGGGTCATGGAGCTCTCCAGCATACTTGGGGCCTTCTTCCACGTCAGCGCCCTCAGTGACCGTGAGTTTGCAAGCAAGCCTGATGTCGGGTAAGTTCTCTTGCTATTGCTGTTGGTTGTTCCTTTCAATACAAGTCTAAAGCTGCTATTTTGATTCATATTGCTTGGAGATTGGAGAAGTACTTGTAGTGCTGCATCAATGTTGAGCAAATTGCACTGTCTTACTGCTAGTTTTATTCGAAAGTTAAAATTTTGGTCAGGGGACAATGTGGATAAATCAATTCTGATTTTTGGAGCAAATAGTTTGGCCTTTCTGGAGCTCAATGCTTCAGTAAGATGTGGCCTAAATCGCATTGTTGATGCTAACATACTAGACTAAGATTGAGCAAAAGGTATTCCTTCTACAGGTCAAGAGACTCGGCCAAGAATGTTGAGTTTTCTTTACACTTGATTATTGCCTTTATTGTTGGATTCAGTTTGTAATTTCAATGTCTTTACGAACGTCTAAACAACCATCCTGGGGGTTCCCACTTATATATCTCAGTGAAGGTTTGATCGAATATCACATCATTCAGTAGTTCTTTTCCTTTTTTCATCAACTTTCGCCATCTTCTAGTTGTTGATGGTGCTGTTTTGACAAAAAAAAAAAAAAAAAAAAAAAAAAATTGTTCTTTGCTCATGTCTGGTGAGGGTCTTTTTAATAATGAATAGATTTTTCTTCTCCCTTCTGATTGGTGTTTCCTAAGTTTGACCTTCAGGGTTCAATTTGAAGTTACTATGATTTTAGGATGTCTTATTCACTGTCTTTTGACTACCTCTGTATGGATGTTTAAAATTATAAAGCCTACTATTCTATTTGTGTGAAGATAATCATGAAGCCTTATGTTTCGTTCATTTTTATCCTTTGCTCAGGCAACAGTGCTTCTCAGAGGCATCTTCACGGCGGCCTGCTGATTTGTTGTCATCATTCACAACAATCAGGAGCGTTATGAATGGCTTGTATGATGGCCTTAAGGATGTTTTCTTAATCCTCCTTAAAAATTTGGATACTCGAGAAAAGGTTCTCGAGTATATCGCGGAAGTGATAAATAAAAATGCAGCCAGATCAGGCATGCAGGTAACAGATTATATTTAAATGGGCACCATGATTAGCAGTGTTGTTAGATTAAGATTCCCTTTCTTGTACTGTCTTTTCATATAAATCACATGCTCTACAGTACACATGAAATACAAATTGTTTGAGAGGTTAAATTTGAGTGACTTTACAGTAGTGTGTCAAACTAACTGTTCTGTGCTAGTTTCCTGTTTATGGTTGATGTGCTAGAGTGTTGCAACACAGAATCTAGTTTGGTAGGAGAGTCTTGGCTGCTATCACTTATCAAAGATGATTCAACTAGCTGGTCCATAAAAAACTAGAAAAACTAAGATAGAAACTAAGATAGTGGAAAAGAAATTTCCTCAAGGAATTCATATGGTGCTATTTTAGCATTTGCTGGTGTAATGGAACTGATCCTTTGTCCACCATGCATCCGATGATAGTTGGGTCTGTGCTGGTATGCTAAATGTATGGCACACATTTACATTGCCTGATAGTATATTCACAGATTGAGATGGAGAAAATTATACCCATATGTTTTGGATCTTCTGAAATTTGCAATATATGTCAAGGGTATTTGTAATACTTAGCAATATATAAAGCCCTATTAATAATGAGCTATATAAATTCTTGGTGTTGGCATTATATTAGGCTAAAGTAAAGTCATATTTGTTGTGCAACAGGTAGCCCCTTTAAAATGTGCGAGTTCAGGTATGTTTGTGAATCTTAGTGCTGTGATGCTCCGTCTTTGTGAACCTTTTCTGGATAATATGGAGTCAAAGAAAGACAAGATTGATGTCAATTACCTATTCTTCAACAACAGAGTCGATTTCAAGTGAGCTTCCTTACAGCAAGTCTCCACAAATGTTTGATTTTCATTTCCGAAGCATAATTCATACTATGCATTATTTTGCTAACCAATCCATTGGACTGTAGGAGTTTGACTGCAATAAATGCTTCTTCAGAAGAAGTCTCGTCTTGGATAGAGAGCAGAAATAATGCCACTGGAGAAGCTCGTTTTGTGGAATCACAGGAAGCTTCAAGCTCTGGCAAAAATAACACTTCTTCTCTTTCTAAAGGCGGGGCGCTAGTTAAGTGCTCAAAGAAGGAAAATTTCTCGTTTATTTGTGAATGTTTCTTCATGACTGCAAGAGTACTTAATTTGGGACTGATGAAAGCTCTATCAGATTTCAAACATATTTCTCAGGTTTGGAGATACCATTTCTTTGTTTCACTTCTGTTTCTTCTTAATTTATGCACAATTATCTTCTTTTTTTTTTATGTATGCAGCATTTTCTGTTAGACCCTGCCCATCCAGAATTTAGGCCCATTTTTGAATAATCTTTTCCATTCTTTACTATGTATTGCTCATTTGCACGCATGGAGCATAGACCTTGAAGATAATAATGAGTGGATTCTGAGTCATTTTGAGTATCTCCACGGTCAATGAGCTAGATAAAATGTTCCGTGTACTCTTGGAAAGTGTATTATATAGTTGATGCATGCAAAAATGGCTAATCTACCTTCAGCATCAACGACGACAACATAGCCTTTTGTCCCAAGCAAGTTGGGCTAATCTACGTTCAGCATACCTAGTTTTTTTTAGGGTTCTCACACACACCTTAATGCAACTTTTATGTTTAAGAGCCGGACCTGAATTCAAATCTAATGAACACTACGTTTTATTTTGATTCAAATTCAGCAACTTGCAAGGTATGAAGATGACTTGGAATCGAACAGGACAATGAGAGATCAAGGTGGGGGTTCACCACAGCTTGAGCAAGATATAAACCGCTTGGAGAAGATGGTTGAGATTTTATCACAGGAAAAATTCTGTTATGAAGCTCAGATACTGCGAGTATGCTTGCAATCCAGATCTTTTTACTGCATATTTATTATTCATCTCCCTGCCTTGTGAATCTTCTTTGACCCAAATTCAGGGCTGTAGGAGCCTGTTTATAGTCTTTTTCCTATTATTTAGAATAGATGTTGAGCAGTCAATGGTTCTTTGAAGCATGTTATTTCTTTTAATTGCCATTTATGCTCTCATGATCAAGCTGCCGCTATGGTAAATTTTGTATTGACCTTTTTACATTCTGCAACTATTGGCAAAGATAAATTTTTATCTGTTTTATTTCGTGTTCATCATATTATTTCTTTTTCCTATGGTGCCTAATGTATGCTGTATAGGGCGAGGCTTTTGAGGCCAAATTACTGTTTTCACATGATTCCACATCAATGGATCATGTGTTCCATGTGGAATACATTTCTTGATTATTTTCTTCAGAAGTCCTGTATATCCAAGTGCCGTGACTTATTTATTATTAGTTTTTGCCTTAATTTAAAATTGTGCAATGTTCTAATGGTTTACCTTCTAATTTTATCAGGATGGTCCATTTCTTCAGCGTGCATTATCTTTCTACAGATTAATGATACTGTGGTCAGTAGACCTAGTTGGTGGATATAAGATGCCGTTGCCAACAGAATGCCCGAAGGAATTTTCATGCATTCCCGAGCATTTTCTTGATGATGCAATGGATTTACTTGTTCTAACCTCTAGAATTCAAAAAGCCCTGGAAAGTTTTGCACTGGTGAGTATAGCCCATTTTGCAGTACAATACTGTTTGCCATATCTTAGTTATATGACCACTTTTGACTTCTGTTGTCTTGTTCTCTGTAACAGGATGACTTTCTCAATTTCATCATTATGTTCATGTCAAGCTCTTCTTACATAAAAAATCCTTACCTAAGAGCAAAAATGGTTGAGGTTTTGAATTGCTGGACGCCACAAAGAAGGTTAATATTTTTAAAACTCAATAATCTATAATGATTTCTGACTGTAAAGTTGTGTACTGAAAGCTCTTACAACATCATTGGTACAGTGGCATGAATTATACAGCCTCACTATTCGAGGGGCACCAATTATGTCTTGATTACCTCGTTAAAAACCTTCTGAAGCTTTATGTGGATATTGAATTCACTGGCTCCCATACACAAGTAAGTGCATGATTAGTTTCTGTTATTTCGCCCCTGCATTTTTGCTTGTCACTTCAAATCACGTCACACTTCTAGTTAATTATATTATTGTCAATATCTGCAGTTCTTTGACAAGTTTAACATTAGACATAACATTGCTGAGCTTCTGGAGTATTTATGGGATGTTCCTAGTCATCGGAATGCATGGAGACAAGTGAGTAACCATTCCAGCACACATGGGTTTCATTCATGTTTTATGTGACTTAACTTGTTACTGAAAAAATTCTCACATTTTAATGTGGCAGATAGCTAAAGAGGAGGAGAAGGGTGTATACTTAAATTTTCTGAACTTCCTTATCAATGATAGCATTTATCTTCTTGATGAGAGCTTGAACAAAATTCTCGAACTGAAAGAAATAGAGGCTGAAATGGCCAATACTGTTGAGTGGGAGCGCAGACCTGCTCAAGAAAGAGAGGAGAGGCTACGTGTGTTCCATCAGTGGGAGAATGTTAGTATTGCTGCCGCTCTCTCCCTCCCTCTCTGCGTGCATGTGCGTGCATTTCTGATGACATTGTATTTTGCACTCCAGATTGTTCGATTTGACATGAAGCTGGCCAATGAGGATGTTGGGATGCTTGCATTCACTTCAGAACAAATCCCAGCACCTTTCCTTATCCCTGAAATGGTAATATCATGAACTCATATAAATGGTTCCATCAATGTATGTCATGATGCCTTGTGTTGTTGTAAACTTAGTTAAGCATTGCTGATGCTTCAGCCTATATTTTTACAATATTATCAAGTAGTGATACTGACTGTTATTTCTCACCTGCCCCAAAATATTAGTTTTCTTGTAATAATATAATAAAGGGAGTTGAATTGTTGGAATATCCTTTTTTATTCACTAGTTTGATGTTCTTTTTTGATTCAGGTGGAAAGGGTAGCGAGCATGCTAAATTACTTCCTTTTGCAACTTGCTGGTCCCCAGAGGAAATCATTGACTGTAAAGGATCCTGAGAAGTACGAGTTCAAGCCGAAGCAGCTATTGAAACAGGTCTGATTTTAAGTTTTGGTTCAGGTGGAACAGGTCTGAATTTAATTTTTGCAGCTATTGAAGATCTGTTCCTCTTATTTACTGTTTTTCTATTGTAGATTGCCACAATCTATGTCCATATATCAAGGGGTGATAAGGAAGGTATCTTCCCCGCTGCGATCTCGAAAGATGGCAGATCTTACAATGATGAGGTAATCTCTGCTTTCTTTTTTGCATTTGATTTTGCTTCTATTTTTGTAATCTGACAATTGTCTATTTGCAGCTGTTTACTAGCGCAGCTAATATTCTGTGGAAGATTGGTGGTGATCCTCGAATCATACAAGAGTTTATGCAACTTGCTGGTAAGGTTAAGGCTGCCGCTGCTGAGGCCTTGGATGCTGAGGCTATCCTTGGAGATATACCAGATGAATTTCTTGATCCAATTCAGGTACTTTGGTGTTACAAAGAAAGACCAACTTTCTTTTCACTGCCATTTAGAATTTTTCCCCCTATGTTGGAGATCTGCTTGTTCCTTCTTAATAAATGTAAAACTTTCCCCCCTCAGTCAACATGATCCAATAACTCATTTTGCTTCTTTTCTTTTCTTTTTTCTTTTTTCGCTTGAGTTTAATTCACTGGATCTTAACTCCGATCTAGCTTTTTCCCCAGTATATGCAATTATGCATCTACCCTGGTTCTAGGAGGATTTATGGTAATCTATATGGCCTCTGGCCCACCCAGCCACCCCATTACTACAGTTTAGTAGCTGTAGCTTTGTTGTCTTTTTTTCTTTGTAGAGCTAGGACGGTAGCCCCTTGTACCTAGTGGCCTAGATAGGGCACTAGGTACTGTATTTGCCTTTCCAGACAAGCAACGCATATGAAGGCTGACAAGCTGCTTACATAAAATAGCAGTTGCCTATAACTCATCTTATTCCCACTCGTATCTGTGCCATTTATGCGGACCATTCTGAATCGGAGCCCTCGTGGAGTTCATGATATGTGTTGTTGATAGATCTGCTATTGATTTAATCTGAAACTTTGTATGAAACTTAGTTACTTTTGCTAAGTTATCTTCGATTTTGTTTGCAGTATACTTTGATGAAAGATCCTGTAATACTTCCATCATCGAAGGTCACAATAGATCGACCTGTTATTATCAGGCATTTGCTAAGTGATTCCGTAAGCTCTGGTTTCCTGATTCTCTGATCTCCCTACAAAGTTGATGCATGTTACTGTGCTATGCTGTGCCACTAGTCTGACATATTGTTTTACAGACTGATCCGTTTAACCGGTCTCATCTCACGCAAGACATGTTGATACCAAATACGGAGCTCAAGGCACAGATTGAAGAATTTGTCAGGTCTCAGCAGTCGAGGAAACGGACGGCTGCCGAGATTGGTGAGTCAGATGGCGCTACTGATATGACAATGTGAATTGAATTGCTGGGAGCTGAGCATGTTGGAACACTGATTTTTTTTGGGGTGGGGATATGCCTAACATGCCATTAGATGTGGGTCCTTGTCAGGTTGATCATGTTGGTTACCCCAGCTTCTGTGTGTACGTTTTCTATTCTTTGTAAATGTTGCATGGCTAAGCTTATTGATTCTCGAGTATCCTACATCAAAACTGACATTCGAAATTGTACAATATCAGTCAGTGGTTCACATTTTCTATCGTTATGGCATAAAAAAATTGGCAGATGTCAGCCCATGGAGGCGGTTGCCCATATCTACGATCGCTTAGCTGAATATATTGTATCTGAAAGAAAGAAAAACGGCAAGCCACCCTTTTATGTCAGAAATAAATCGTTTTTTTTAACTGGGCCTTGCCACCCAGGCCAAGATTTGGGTGTCTCATTCCAGGTTCTTTCGAAGTGTCCATGCTGCCTCAGACCGACACGGTGATGTTCCCGCTGTACCCAAACATGTTCATGCAAAATGTTGTATATGTCATGAAATTATTGAAATACAACAAAATAATCATGTTGAATAAAATATTCCGTTGGCCGTGTTATGACTATTATTATGATGGTACTAGTGATATATGGGGCACCCGGTCCTACTCGGAGTCGGATACCAAAACCTACTCGGGACCTGTTTTGTCAACCGTACGAGCTTAATTATCCATCAAATCGAAGCGAACAAAGAGCGCTGGTGCCGTGCGACTCCAAAGGTAGGAGAATTGAGGATGGAGGATTCGACGCGCGTGCTCCCCGAAGACTTGCTGGCCGACGTGCTCGGCCGCGTGGCGCCGCGCGGCCTCGCCGCTTCGCGTTGCGTCTGCAGGGCGTGGCGCGCGGTGGTCGACGGGCACCGCCTGCTGCAAGCTGACCGGCTCCCGCGCTCTCTGGCCGGCTTCTTCGTCAACTACAACGAGCTCTTCTACTCTGATCTCTTCTACCGCCCCTCCTCCTCCGTGGATGATTATTTCACCGAGTATCGCATGCCGCGCGGCAACGTTTGTGACCACTGCAACGGCCTCCTCCTGCTGTACAACCGCGTGCTCAACCCGGCCACAGGGTGGCGGGCAACCTTTCCCGAACCTTCGTCCCGCGTGGCCACCAAGCATTGGTCCCAAGACACGGACATGTACCTCGTCTACGATCCTGCTGAGTCGCCGTCGCACTACGAGGTGTTCTTGATCCCTCGTGTTCCTCACAAAACTAGGCATCAGAGAATGGAGGAAGAAGAATCAGCTGCAGAATGGCCACCGTCTCCGTGCTCGCTAAACGTCTTCACGTCGACGACGGGGCGGTGGACGGAGAGAACATTTATCCGCGACGGCGAGGCCGCGGGAACTGTTGCTGACATGCAATTGGATTGCCGATGGATGGGACGTCGTCACAGTGTATACTGGCGAGGTGCACTATACGTTCACTGCGAAAATGATTTTGTTATGAGGTACGTACGTGTACCAAACTCCTTCCAGCAGAACCGTCTCTCTTTTTTTTTCCCGTTGTTGTTTCCTTATATACCAAAAAAATACATTTAATTACGCAAGCGGTTTATACTTTACTAATGTTTTACTTGTTTGTCTGTGCAGAATATCCCTTTCAAACTCTACATACCGAGTCATCAAGCCACCATTATGCGATGGTCCGGAGCTTCATCTTGGACAGTCTGACAAGGGGGTGTACTGTGCATTTCTCGATGCTGAATACCATCTCCAGGTTTGGATCCTTGACGAATCGTGCGCTGCTGGGATGGATCAGTGGGTAATCAAGCATAAGAGCGCGCGTCAGATTCCACACCAATCATATTCTTGTTATCAACAAGCCAACGGGGGGCCCTGGGTAATGGCAAACACTAATAATCGTTACGACGAAGAGGACGACATTGAAGTGACAGATCAACAGAATTCGGAACGGAATTCCGACGATGAAGAGGACGACATTCAAGTGACAGATCAACAGAATTCGGAATGGAACTCCGATGACGATGAAGATGGCCTCTGCGCACAAGAAGCGGTGGTTCAGAGTCGTGACCGTCATGGTGAATATGTTGACATCCTTGGGTTTCATCCATACAAAGAGATTGTCTTCTTGCACAGATCATTGAGTAGAGGATTAGCGTATCATTTGAGTAGCTCAAAACTTGAGGACTTGGGTGTCATATGCCCCAAGCATTACTTTGATATGTACCAACAATGTCACATAAAGGAGGCCTTCCCATACACGCCATGTATGATGGGAGAGATTCCCAAATCTTCATAGTTACTTGAAGAATGGAATTCATTAATACTAGCTCGGACATGCATATTTATTTGTTCCTTAAGGAAAACTTGTTTGCTGTGATTAAGCCACCCTTGTACAGCTTTGACTCTTTGGATCCTGATACTGGTAGCATATGCACCTCCTTGTTTGAACTTCCTTATGCTCACTTTCCATGAGCCTCTATGCTTCAAACAACTAAAAAAAATATGCCCATCTAATCACCAAGCACATATACGAGTCAGTTTTTTAATCTGAACAAAAAAAAGTGACAGATGGTCGCTACCAATGGAGAAGTGTGAGAAAAAAAAAAAACAAGCATGGTCCAAGCATTGTTCATACGAACGTACCAAATTTTATTCCCACGGTTGTAATCAAACAAAATGCTTGGAGCGGTATGGTATATATAGCCCCAGCTCTGGGTGTGCCGTCCTATCGTTGAGTCATGCAAGAAATAATTAATAAGAAAAATGGTTTACAATATACCAATGATTACCCCACAAAATTTTGGTTACAATGTTTTTGCTGCCTAATACTACATTATGATCCTTAAGCACTGGCGGAGCTTCCTATACGGTAGGGTGAGGCAGTTGCCCCAGATAGCCCACATGAATATTTTTACCCCTCCCCCACTGGTTCAATCCTCCAGAAGTAGCTGCGTTCGTCCGTAGACGGCACTCCATTTTCATGCTTATTTCTTGTGCTGCCTGTTTTGTGAGACGTCACATTGATTTGGGCCTTCAGGCCAGCAGTGGGCCAAAAGCCTAGCAAGTATAGCAAAGTTTGCTGCTGGCCCTCACGAATCAAAAACTAACCAAAACACCGCCCGTTGCCGCGGGTGCCAAGAACAGTGTTAAATATTTAAAATTGCTAAACTGATAAGAACGTAGGCACTAATATTGATAACAAACAAAAAGGATATCGTTATTGCAATCAGGCAATGACAGATAAATAAAAGAACACACATGAAACTCAACACTTGGCCAAACTAGAGCTGAGAAAGAGGCGAAATTATGGTATGCTTAGGTGTTGATGTCCCAAGAAGGCCAAGAGGACGATGAGGAGTGGGTAGCGTAGAGAAGCAATGAACTGGATTGGCAATTGAAACGAATTGGATAACGCAACAGCGAGGAACTGTTCTTGTCACCGGGCAGAGAGAGATTCTCAGCCACGATGGCCGAAAGAACATCCTCGCCAACAGGGAGACTGTTTCTTCCATGATTACATTTACAACTCAATGACTCCGGCGGCCTTTATAGTCCAGGCGACCAACTAACAATCCAAACAAACTAAGCAACAAATCCTCAAGCAAGTCTATCTGATGAAACAAATCCATGTTCATTCACTGAACAAACTTGTCGCTGCGCCTAGCCACTTCTCCGTTGCTGGCGCCTGCTGATCGCGGGGACGGCGTCGTCGCTGGTATGTGCAGCCAATGAACGCGTCCACAACAACTAAGCACAGCAACCCTCCTGAAACCACAATCACCCAATTAAGAAGATCATAAGGAGGATAATAGTTGTATAGGTAGAAAGACAATGGGAAAAACGGTATGAAAAGAATGGACTATTCTAATAAGCTGATGAAACACGAAGTTACTGACACGAAGCAAACAAAATTTGTGCTGAATGTATTAGCTGGTAACATACTACCATAGTAAGCACTCCAAATATCAATAAGTGTAGTTTTAACCTGCATAACATGGATTTTTGCCAACTAATCGTCCCAACCATTGACAGAACCACTATAAGATGTAAACTGGTAGTTGCAGATCATGTATATAAAAAACTGGCAAACCAAGTAATCAATTAGTATCCTTACAAATCAAGGTGGGACTTTTTGGGGGGTATATCAATGACATGGATGGATTCATCTAAACTTGCTAGAAACCCCTGAATGGAAACCATATTTCATTCATCTATTCACAAGCTCTCCTTACCTAAACATGTTTATGAATCAAGCAACGCGAAATACATTTACAGTGTTTACTCGACGGATTCATTGAAATATTGAGACTGGCTAGACGTTGTGATGCTGTTCTGATGTGCAGTTACTCCAAACTCAGATCTGGAACTGTTGGGAAATCGATTGAGGTTGGCAAAATATTGCGATAGATGCAATCAAAAGTCCGATGGACACTACTCAACTAACTGCAATAGAGATTTTCAGACCAGCAACCGCACCAACACTGATGAGCAAGGCTAACCAGCTGGGGCACGTGTTGGCAGTCCAAGAATGAAACATGTTTCGTTTGATGCTAATTGTAAGGCTAAATCATATTTCAAGCCTCTGAACAATCTGACAGGATAACACAATAGCAGCATCTAAAAAACTACTGCTAGATGTTCTACAATTGGATATCATAAAGATTTGGATTGCAATATGGACCTGTGAGGACAAAGCTAATCTGAAAAGGACATGCCTCTGACTACTGAAGTCATCCTTCAATTGCAAATTCATGCTCTAAAACAGTATGCATGCAGTCCTGTACTCACATAACGAGCTAATTGAACGAATGTAGTGGATCAGATTAGTTGCCAAAATAAAATATGGTGGCTCAGATTAGTACCCTCCAAGATCAAGTAAAAATTAGGATCTTGACCAGAGACAACCTCACAGTTAGCATCAAATGAGGGCAATTCTAATGACGGTTAATATTTTCGATTGGCAACATCGAACGGTTAAGAATACGACAGCTGACGTGGCATGGCTATTTTGCAAAATTTAATATATTAGAGATGTCGCTTACCCCTTCCTGTGTTCTTTTCTGGATTACAAGTAATGAGAAGTAAAAGGATAACACAGTTCAGCATGGTCAACTAGAACATTTTCACTACTAAAAAATCATAAAAGAAATAAGTAAGAAAGAAACCATATTAAAAAGTTAAACTCAAATATACTGTCCAATCTAAGACCACCTATTTGGGGTTGCTAATAGATCCATGAGAAAACAATCAAATAAAAACCTATTATACATAGGTCACTTCCACCTTCCCGTGTTCTTTTTTCCCTTAAAGTTGGTTGAATGCCACGACGATAGCATCCAAAACCACCTTTTAAGAAATAATAATCTCAGATGCAGAAGTTATCTTTAATATCTTGACGTATACAATAAAAGTTGAATGCCATATGGTACAAGTGTAATGTCCCCAATAAGAATGAAACAAACTGGGAAGTTCTCAGTTAATTTCTTGACATCCAAATGCAACAATGTAAAACAGGAGACATTCTGGATGCTACCTTAGTCCAAATACACGAATGAGTAGGCTGATGAAGTACCACAAATATAAGAAAAAATGCATAAAACTTGACATGAGAATCTCATATTACCACACATTGTTTTGGAGCTGAATGCCAAGAGTCATAAGTTAAAGTATGACATTGTCAGGAGTGGGGAACACAGGGCAGAACTGGCTGGAAAACACTGGACTTTTACTAGAGAGTAGAGAGCTTGAGGATTTCAGACATATTGTTGATCTAAATGACAAGACCTGCACTTGTAGAGAATGGCAAATAACTGGCAAACCTTGTCTGCATGCAATTGCTTTCATTACTTCTCTTAGAGATGAACCATGGGACAACTATGTGGACAACTATTATTCTGTTGAGAAATTCAGAGCTATATACGAGGGTATGGTACCAGCACTAACTGACAAGAAGCAATGGCCTAAAAGTGATCACGGTTTCTTCATGCATCCACCTTTGCTTGCAAGAGTGGCTGGTCGACCTAGGACTCTAAGGATCAAGGGTTCACATGAACCAGGTGCATCAAAAAAGAGAAGAGGAAATGCTCATCAGTGTAAGATTTGTAAAACATATGGGCATCATTGGCAACCTTGCAAAGAAGGTGATCCTGAAGCAAAAGCTGCATTGGCTGAAATAGCAGCAAAAGCCAAGGAAGAGAATAAGCAGAAAGCTAAAGCAAAGGCTCTAGCTGGTGGCGCACCCCCTAGGAAAAGGAGAAAATCATCTGACTCAATAACTTCTAAGTTGTAAGTCTTAATAGCGTTGCTGGTAGTATTTTTGTGAGTTTACTAGTTCAGTAGCTAATCGTATTGATTTTTGCAGGCCTAGCTCTATTGCTGGTTCAAATGATTTGGAGGCTCCACCGGATTATTTGGTTCTGGCTCTTGCGCCAACAGCACCTTCAAGTGTAGAAGCAAGTGCTATTGCTTCTTCATCACAGGCGCAAGCCAAGACCAAGAAGCCTACTAAGACTACTACCAAAGAGAAGGGCAAGGCTACCAGCAAGAAGGTGAAGGTTACTACCAAGAAGACAGCCAAGGCTACACCAACCAAGAAAGCACCTCCCGCAGCCCTTCCAGAAAGTCCTGCATCAAACACTAGGAGCAAGAGGAAGCTCATGATCGATTCTTAGTGCTGTTAGTTTGGCAAAGTTCTTTTGTGACTTTTGTGTTGGGTAAACTTGAACCCCATGCATCTGGTTGTACTTTAGTGTCGCATTGCACTTTGAACCTATGTTTATGCTTTATTGTTAGTTCTGGGTGAACTTGGAACCCTTTCATTTGGATGTTAAATGTCTGCCATGCATGAATCTCAATGAGTGCAAATCTGGTACTTCATTCATACTTGTTCAGTTCGTACATAGGATGATACATTCCAGGTCCACTTTGGACACTAATACTTCCAGAATAGTTCCCAAAAAAAAAACTACTTCCACAATGCTATGTAAACTAATAGAACTAGCCATCAAAGCACTAGACAAAATTTTCAGCTGCAAGGCGCCATCCAAGGGTAATATGGTCTTCTCATTGCTCCGTCACGACACCAGACTCACAAAATAGAGTGTGGTGGCAGCGACAGGGATAAATTTTAGGAAGGCTGGCAACCATGGGATTCAAGTTTAAGCGGTGGCAGTCACGGGATCGGGAAAATTTACAGTGGCGCTGAAGGAATTTACCCTATAATAATTATGCAGATTTGTTAATATTAGGTGTGGCATATCCATGCCAAGAAGCCCCCACCCTCCAGTGGCCCATATCTTCATATAGAATTATCCATTCAAATTCAGCTTTTTAACTACATGAAGGGGCAAGCATTACTCACTTCTTTGGAGCTACGTCGGGTCAACGGGGTTCACCCTTGCAGATCCCCCACTGCCTGCGCATATAATATCAAAGAGAAATCATCGATTCAACGTTATAAAGGAAATTACCATCAATGGTCAACAAGTACTTTATTTAGTCAACTACAACAGTGACTAGAAGGGGCAATAGCGAGAAGACGATATACATCTAGGTGACGGGAGTATCAGCAATGATGTAGTACCTGCGTGTCTTCTTGCCCCGTGAGGCGGCTGTTGTCTCCGAGACGCAAGGCTCTCATCTTGGTCTGCAGCTCCAGCAACCCTTCCCACTATCTTAAGGAGCTTCTTCACTATATCTGAAGCAAGGTCAAGCGCCGAACCTAGGGGGAAATCAACTGTTAGTACTTCAATTCACTGTTGAGCGTAACAAAATTACGTAAAAGTGAAAATCACCTCCTTGCTTTATACACCAGCATAATGCAAATGTCAAGACCGTTAAACCCGCCAGGCCTGTGACGCAGTATATAGCAGGCAATATCAAATCCTTATACCAAGGATCTTGGTTCTTGATGGGAGCTTGTGGAGGTGACAGCGCAGATGATGTTGTAGGGGTGGGAACCTGCTTGCTGCTCATGGAGCCAGTAGGCGTAGCTTGCGCTGGCAGAAGGGGAAATGCCGGCGGCTGAGGAGGAAGGGGCGTCTCTGAAATAACAATTCTATTAATGCGAAATCAAGAAGAATTTGAAATCTAGGATTACTAATACATCAACACATGTAAGAATTCAGAAACACAATATAGACTAATGTAATTGGTAAGAGAATTAATTTGGGTTTAGTGCCCTGATGGAGGGCACTTTCCTAACTAATTTAGGTCCAGTCCCAAGCAAGAATTAAACAAGCGGATTTACATACTGGAAGCCATCCCACAGTGGGTTGCTACTGTCCACATTGTAAGAATTCAGAAATTGTGTAATCGAGTCCATTGCAACCAAAAAATTCACATTGTGAAGTAAGAATTTCAGTTCACATTGTCAGTTCAATTGCAATGAGAATTCAGTTCAGTGAGCAAAAATTCAGGATCTTCTACCACATAAGACACAATTCAGATTTTAGTTCAATCAAGAATTCAGTGGACATCAGCGGCACAAATTGCCGAAGGAACGGGACATCAGCGGCACAATTAAGGAGAATTCAACAACCGGGTTTGCGTTCTTGTGTTCTAGGCTAGCGGATCATTGTTTCGATCTCCAATTTCTAACAACATGGACAGCAATAGAGACTAATGTTATGATGGGGCACCAGTTTCACAGCGGGCAAGGAAATCACATTATTGTCAATTGGTAAGAGGCAGTAAGAACCAAAATGTTGCGAATTACCCTTAGGGCTTTCGGCTGCTGACCCGGAGCATTTGTTGAATTCATCCGCGTCGGCTCTTTCCCCGCCACAATTCTTATACAGGATCAGAAGATGGTCTGATGAAACCCCAGTAGTCGTAATGTAGGGCGTCTCTGCGACCCGGCATAAGCACAGGAAGCCTCCAGCCCCAACCGCTCCGAAGACAGCTCCGCAGCATGCCAGAGACGGCGGTGCGTCGGCCGGACACTGCTCTGCAACAGCAGCTCCGAGCGACATTTCGTCGCACCCGCTGCTCGGAGGAGCGTCGACTACCGCAAAGGATGAAGCAAGCAGCGCGGCTAGCACGACGCGCCGCGGGTCCATTGTGCGGTAGGAGAGCCGGCGGCGCTCGGGGGCGGGCGAGAAGGCGGCGCAGGAGACCCGGGTGCGGCGGCTCCGGCGGAGCGGAGAAGAAGGCGGCGGGCGAGGAGGCGGCGCGACGGCGGGCGACGAGAAGGCGCGGAGGGGAGCGACGCGACGGCGGGCGACGAGGAGGCGCGGAGGGGAGCGACGCGACGGCGGGCGACGAGGAGGCGCGGAGGGGAGCGGCGCGACGGCGGTCGAGGAGGCGGCGCGGAGTGTAAGCAACAAACTAATTCAAACCAGAAATTGAAACAAATGGGAACGAAATTATTGAACTGGGCAGCTGTATTCACGAAGCTGTCTTTCTTCTTCTTCTTCTTCTTCTTTTTTTTTTTTTTTGAAACGGCTATGCTTTCTTCTTTCGCAAGAAGAAAAGCATTATGCAAATGATGAGTTGCCGGTTTAGTTAAAGTTCGCTTCCTATCGCAGGTGACGTAAAGTACCAAAGCCGTAAACAGCTGAATGAAGTAAAGCCGTCTGATGCTTGACAACCGGTAGATCTCCATCCAACGGTAGAAGATAGACTCGGGTCATGACACGGAGGCGAGCGGCGCGACGGAGGTGGACCGGGTGGCACGAATCCTGTTTTAGCCGGCTGGCACCTGCGCTGGGCCAGCTTTTCAGCTTTGGATCAGGACGCGGTCCAGCAAGCATTTCTCTTTACAATATATTTTTTTTTCAAAGTTTGGCACGTTTCTTCCTGCCCGTGATTTTTTCCCCCAGTTTCCATGATCCAGCTACGTTTTGTTTTTTAGCTTATTTTTATTCTTCTTAAAATGTTGAAATTGGCAGGGTGTGTACCAAGCGGGATACGAGGGACAACTTACATTTTCCAAAATGAACTTGTATTTTCAAATGAGATAAGTGACCCCTGGGCAATGGACAGAGGAACAGAAAGAGCTGGTTGAGGGAGAACATTCTTCGACACAAGGCGAGACTTGAGCCTTGGGCAATGCCAACAACACGAGAACTGACAATGGAGGGTAGGATCGATAATGGAGGGAGGAATCGGCATGGTAGGAACGCTCGATGAGAATATTCCTAGGCAAAGCAACGGGCTCTCTCATGTACATTACCGTGATCATGTGGGGCCATAAGGCTACTCCCAACGGGGAGTTTTATTTCATTGTTTCATGTCCTATGAAATGCAAATGAAACACCTCTCTTCAATGCATAATTTTATTTTGTTGTTTCCTAAACTTGTCATAGCATTTAATTGTAGCTCAAATGAAATGAAATCTCTTTCCTCAATGCAAATTTCATGCCATTTTATATTTTGAAAAATGTGCATTGCATTGGAAATAGTGTATACCCAGTTTCATCTAGATGAAACTGGTTTCCTTTCTTTCTTTATTATTAACCTGCCACATCATCAAAATTGCTGGCATGGCACATCATTTATTGGAAATGAAACTCCCATTAGGAATAGCCTAAGAGGACGCTCCGACAGGGTCGGCGCAAGGTGCAGGATCGCAAAGCGCTGAGTATCCGTTATGGCGGGAACGGGAGGCCGGCAGGAAGAAGCTGACCAAAAACGTTGAATATTTTAACATTTGCGATAAATGTATTTGACTAAATCAAGTTTTTTTTAATAAAAAAAGTTTAATCCACCTTAAAGATATTTTTTTAACGGAATACATCAAGGATATTAAAGATGCATGTTACATGCAAAATGTTGCATATGTCATATCAAATTACTGAAATACAACAAAACAATTATGTTGAATAAATTATTCCGTTGGCCGTAATATTACTATTATTATTATACTCCCTCCGTCCCTTATTGTAGTTCGTTTTGGGATTCAAAAGTAGAAATAGCAGTGGAAGCAAAAGACAGTAATGCCCCTCATCAAAGTCCAAAAAGTGAGCAGAAACGAGTAAATGCATGAATGGGAAAGGAGGCAGAGAGGCCGGTGCGCCCGCAGTCCGCCATGCCGCCTGCGTTGTCAACGTCGACCTCGCCGCCGCCTTCGCCGTGACGCTGCCCGCCTCCACCTTGCTGCCGGGCGTGCGTAGGCCGAGCTCGACGTCGACCGCGCCGCCGCCGCCGAGCTCGACATCCGCGCCGCCTCCTCCTAGCTGCAGGGCTCGCAGATTTGGAGGCGGTAGAGGACGGGCAGCCGAAGCCGCAGTCCGCGGCACCGCCATCGACGTAGTTCCCGTTGCCTCCCTTCTTCCTCGGCGCCGGGGCCACCGCTCCTCCTCCCCTCTACTCCATTCACGTCGCCTCCCTTTTTCCACGGCGCCGGGGCCGCCGCCCCTCCTCCCCTCTACTCCACAGGCCACGGCGGTGGCGGGATTCGATTTGGGGAGAGAGGCGGCGACGAGATCTGGGGGCGAGGGTCCTCGCCGCCTTTGGACTTGTCCATGGCATCTGGGGCGCCGTCGTCCCTGGCCGCCTCCATGCGGGCGATGGCGCGGCGCGGATGCGAAACCGGAGGCAGGGCGGCGCGGGAGGCGGAGCGGCGCGGTTCCTCGACTTGCAGGTTGCGGGAGGAGGCGGATGTGGTCACGGGCCCGGGTGGGGTCGCGGGGATGGGTGGCGCTTCTGGGTTGTCAGAGAGATTCCGTATGTGGGTCCCACAGCTTGCTAGAACGCACTATATTAAGGGAAAAGTCCACATGGCTAGAAAGCCCTATATTTAGGGATGGAGGGAGTATGATACTAGTGATATACATAGGGCACCCGGTCCTACTCGGAGTCGGATACCAAAACCTACTCGGGACCTGTTTAGTCAACTGTACGGGCTACCAGAGCCTCTTCCGAATCTGGTGGTTGGTCAACCTGAACGGACCTTAAATAGGCAGGCGCCCGCGCACGACGGATCAAGAGAGAGCGTTCTTACCATCATCCATCAAATCGAAGCGAACAAAGAGCGCTTGTGCCGTGCGACTCCAAGGAACAGGGATTAATAAGCAACAAGGAGGAAGGATGGATTCGACGCGCGTGCTCCCCGAAGACGTGCTGGCCGACGTGCTCGGCCGCGTGGCGCCGCGCGGCCTCGCCGCTTCGCGTTGCGTCTGCAGGGCGTGGCGCGCGGTGGTCGACGGGCACCGCCTGCTGCAAGCTGACCGGCTCCCGCGCTCTCTGGCCGGCTTCTTCGTCAACTACAACGAGCTCTTCTACTCTGATCTCTTCTACCGCCCCTCCTCCTCCGTGGATGATTATTTCACCGAGTATCGCA
>CM017443.1:25216439-25268939 GCA_007726485.1 Eragrostis curvula | reverse complement strand
TTCCTTTCAAGCACCGTAGCAAGTTCATTCGTTGAGCTACTGAAGCATCCTAGCTAGGATTGCATTCTGATTTTTTTTGTAACAGTACCAACTGACTATACAATACCTGTAGATGTTCAGTGGAAAAATAACCAGCAACATATTTTGCTATTTGGATTTCCCTATTATCTTTATGCTGTATATCTGCTAACCCTTGATATTTCGATTACAGTATGATACCTCTGTTCAAATCAACTTGATTTCTGCACAATGAAAAGAAAAATCATAACCGATGTCTGAAAAGCACTATAACAGTTATTCTCATGTTCAAATTACTTTGAATTTGTGTATCCTTGGCCAATAGCCCATCTAACGATGAATAAATTGATAATTGGAATGGTATATGGAATCATTCACACGAAAAACTTTATATTAACAATTACTGATTTGTTTAGGGTGCGATTGATTTGGTGTCTCAGGTGGACCAGGCAGACGGCATGCGTCACCGCGTTGATTGGTTGACAACCGATGGTTGGCTAGGCTCATGGCATGCGAAGCTGGTTGATTGGTTGCGTGTGTGTTGATTGGTTGCGTGTGTGAGCGGCTCTGCCTGACTCGCTTCGTGCAAACAGTGCTCCTCAGCCAGGCTCACAAGATACGAATTCCAATTCCGTTTCTCCTCAGCCTGGCTTGTCGGCTGCTTGGACAGCGGGAGCCTGGCTCCCTTCGACCAGGTTGGTTCAGATGAGAAGGCGATGAAGAAACCAATTTGATTGTGACTTACTGCAGTTCAGAAAAGGTGTTTTTCTTGTGATTATTTTTTTGAGAAATTTTGCTTTATTTTATTTTATTTTATTTTTGGAGCAACTGAATCATTAAATAGAGACTTCATTTGATGAATATGAATTGCGATGTGTTTCAGGTTCAGAAGATTTGTCCGCCGGATTGGTTGACTGAAAATAAATACTGTTATGAGCATCATATAGTTTGTTCAATGTCTTCCACCAGTGTCTTCATTATCCTTTTTATATACAATCAAGCCTCTCGATTATTTTCCCATGTACATCTTGATATATGTCAGTTCTTCGTATGATATTACTAGCAGACGGTATGGTTATCTAGCTACTCCCGGGATTATTCAAGGGCTTGTCTAGATGGTATTTTAACAATCAATGTTTACTGGGCTGTTTTTCTAAGTTTTCAGGCATTCCCACCCGAGTCAGCTAATTTACCTAACATGTATCTGGCAAGTAGCTCAATAACTGCTAATAGTTCTTTCTAATCCCTCACAGCTATGCTCAGGTTTATCATTATTTCGTGTTGCTTGTTGTTCAGTTTGATATCGACACCAGAGTTCATGGTATTGCTATTATGTTCTAAATTGCCTTTGGATTCACATTCTTGTTTTATTTTCTTTGGATGTTTTAGGCACATTGTCCTGTAGCTTCGAGAGTAAACCTGGTGTTCAAATGATGCATAGAGAAAACTTCACCCTGATCCTCTCCTGTTAATAAGAAGATGCTGGATAGGTTTCAGAAGTTGTAGAATCAAGATGAATGAGATTGAAAAGGAAGTAATTGGACTATGCTCCACTATCAGAGATACAATGCCTTCGCTGTCCTCCCACCTTGCACTCAGGTGCAACATAGCCCCTTTCCTCTTTCAGTGCTCTCGTCTGCTTGTTTTCTTTTTTCTATATCTGACGAGCAATCAACATTGAATTATTTATTTATTTGATTTTGATTGATTGACGGGTCTTCTTTGAAATTAGCACTTTATTGCCTCATATGCAAAGAATTAATGATGTAACGCCTTCCAGTTTAGGGATGGAATTCATGATATAGTGGATTAGTTGTCTATACATCAGGCACTTTGCTCATGATTTACTTGAAACTGTTTTACTAGGTCCCCTATTTCATTAACAGGTTTCAATATAAAAGTATTAGTTGGCAAAAATATCCCTTTTGGAGGAGATATGTAATTTTATTGTATGGTATTATAATAACTGTGTCTCAATATGCATAGTTGGCAAAAATAAATGTGCATGTCAATATACTATATCACAAATGCCACCTAATGATTGCAATCTCTTTATAAGGTAAATATGTCTGGAAATATTGTTCATTTCTGCCATCTTGGCATTTCTCCTGTTTATAGTGGCTACTGTCAAAGATAAACTTTTTCTTTTGTCATTATCTGTAATCAATGGGAAGCTAAACTAATAAAGCTTTTTGGCAAAGAAATAGTGTGCGGGTGGGTGGAGGTCAATCCCCCTGGCCGAGTTTTTAAGAGTTAGTTTATCTTTTAGATGATGAAGACTGAAGGTGTGCTCATGGAATGCTTTATGCACCCGCCTTGACCGACTTTGTTTGCTTTGATGGTTGGTGACTTATGCCTCACACGATGCTATGATGGCTTACAATCAATGTTTTGAACAATGCAGGAAGCTAACCAATAAACTAGCTAACTAGAGGTTTTTCAAACTCATTTTTTTAATTGAAGGTTTAAAAAACTATTCAGAATTTGTCCAGAATGCTTAATTTGGATGCAGAATTGAAATCTGGATGATTATTGTGCAGGTACATGGAGGCCGTGATATCAAGAATTTTTGTGATGGTGGTGGAGAACAATGAAATAAAGGTGATTCAGGAAATAGACTTTTTGTTGTTACACAAAGAAAAAAGAAGGTAAGAAATCCTTGTAATCTACATTTTTTTGCATGTAGTTCACTTGTACAAACCAAAGGCTAGCAAAGTGCATTTGATTTATGCTTGTGTTAGAAATTTCATGCACACCGAAAAATTTCATGACATGGAATATGCAAGTGATTGAGCTGCTGTTATTGGATGATTAAATGCCAAGAGTATATATTTGTACATGGAAGGGTCTTTAGTCACAGTATTGCTCCAATAGTTTGGGAAAAATCACAGCGGTAAATGTAAACATAAGTTGTTTGTGAGTGTGGGGTGTGTTGTATTAGGGTTCTTTACCTTTAACTCTTCTTGTCGATACAAAGATACGCAGCTCTCCTTCATGTTTGAGAGAAAAATGTAGATGTCATGGTATTTGCAAAAATTCATTTAGTCTCTTCATTGATATTTTGATGGAATGGTTGCTGAATTCACGGATGTGAAATAGAAAAACAGGTACCTTTACTATAGAGAGAAACAACCTTAAAAATGCATGTTGCTATTAAACTCTTTTACTTGATAGGTGGTTCGTTTACTTGGTAAGTGGTCATGCATGCCCATTGCCCAAGAGGAAATATTTTCTGTGCTTAATTTATTTTTTTCATAGGGTAGAGAATGCTCACGGCGAAGGGGCTTGACGTTATGAATGCCGGCCAAGGCAATTTTCTTCGAAGGCATGCGACGGTGACCTTCCTTTGAGGATGATCCTAAACCTGGCTCAGGGTGTTTTGAGCTCTACTTATGGCTAAAGCTAATAGAGTAATGTGTTAAACGAGAGATGAACCATAATACCTTTTTGACATTTTTGTACATTATATTTGTAGAATGTAGGATGTAATTATAGTCTAATGTATAAAACTATTCATCTCCACTTTAGTAAAAAAGAAATGGCTTGAGAAAAGTTAATAATGTATATGATAAAAGGGTCTGGTATAATAAAACATGGCCAGAGAACACAATCATATCTTTGATTATTACTTTCGTATTTTCTCAACCACAAAGTGAAAAAGTTGCTGACTTGTTCATTTAGATGTGCTTTGTCTAGACCATTACATTAATTTAGCTTTTTAGTGTCATGAAGATTTTGAAAACTTATTGGAAGAATAATTTTATTTGCTTGCAGCGTAGACAACACCATCCACGGTTTGCAGCATGGGATAGAAAATTCATCTTGTCATGACACGAACTAACAAAAGAATGCAAACTCATGAGGCGGGGATTCAACTGAATCAGATTGCTTCAAACCGTGATATTGTTCATGTGGGGTCCATGACAAACCATTGAGCTTTCCTTTGGTTATAGCATACAAGTTTATTCGAGTAAAATTACACTTATCAAAATGTCAGAAAAATATGTATCACATTATATATTAATAATGTGATTATTCAAATAATATAATTATATATTTTATTTTTTTATTTTTTTACCATGATGTCACAACCACACCAAACTATGTAGTGTTGATAAATATTTGCATGTGCGTGTCGCACATGCATTTTTACTAGTGAATGAAAAGAGAAGACAAAAGAGGCTCAGATCAAAACAGAACGCGGGGGAAGCCGAGAAGGCAATGAACAGACAAACGGAAAATAAGTCGCAAAGAAGAACACAGATCCAATGGAGAACGAAGAGGATTGAGATCACCCAAAATATGTAAAATTACAAAGCAGAGTGTTAAATAAACTCTTATATATTCTCATAAGTTTCCACTATGCATATCATGTATCCATAAGGGTGAGATACAGGTAGTAATAACATATCACTAACATTTATGCAGGGTTATAGTTGAAAATATATAATGGAAACTAATAGTCACTAAAAAATTTCATAGCATGTATGTCGGCATTTTTGCCGATACCCATCACATGCCATCTGGAACAAAGCCGATGCATTGTTTGCCGGAATGAAACAATCAGCCTGTTCGCCTCGTTGCGAAGCAGCCGTTTTACTGTAGCTGCCGCAGAAGAAATAACTGCAAACACTGTAGCGGCTGCAGAAGAAATAACTGCGAACACTGTAGCGGCTGCAAAACAGCTGCTGCAAAGCAGCGAAGCGAACACGCTGAATCAAGCACTGCAAAGATATTCATTTTTACACTGTCAATTTATTTTGAGTGGCAAATAGTTTTGTTAGCCTTCCATATTATTAACTGAGCACCCAAAAGTTTTTCAATACTTTTCTTAGAAAGTTTCAAACGCATAGTGCCCCAAATATTTTTCCCCCAATTACCAGCAATGTCATTACAATTAAGTCGAGAACAAAATATACCAGTACCAATGCACGTGCGCCACACACGTATCTGACTGAACACGAATCTATTGTGTAGTTTTAAATATTTTTATGTGGATTAAAGATGTAAATATAAAAGGTTGAACACAATATTCAGAAATATACACCAGAATAGGAAGTAAATCGTTACAATAAATAATTTCTAGACGTCATTCACGTCAACCTGTTAATTTGTTTGGAAGGTTCTGGTGTATATTTGTGAGTTCTATTGAAAGAACTTACGTCAAGACGCCTGCATATTAGCTGCGTACTGCCAATCGAAACTAACAAAACATATATAGAATATAGGGAGAATTGCAAAACCGGACCTCTTTTCAACTCTAATTTCAAAAATAAACCTCTTTTTTGCAAGATTGGACTTCTTTTTTTAATTGGAATGAACCGTTCGCTCCTCTTCTCACAACCGTCAGTTGAATTGTGATTTCCGAAATAAAAAAAAAGGAAAAGAAAAAGAAATGGACGGTCGTCGCGGCGGCGGGCGATTCAGACGAGCGGCGGCTGCGGGCGAGGCGGGTGCGAGGGGAGTTGCGGCTCGAGCTAAGGTGATGTGCGGCCCAGGCGCACGGCGGGCGTCTGCACGCTCGGCTGGTGTGGGCGTCTGCAGGCAGCCAGGCACTCTGCCAGGGTGCGCCCGGCGAAGGCGAGGCTAAGACAGGGGCGGAGGACTCAGTATAGCAAGGTATGGCACTTGATTTCTCCAGCAACATCACTTAGGGTGTGTTTCCACTGTTCACTGCCAGGAGAAGCCACAATAAGCAGCATTTGAGGTGCATTTTTCAGCTTTTTTCACTGTAGCAACAGTGATTTCACTGTAGCAATGACAATAAGCTGTGAACAAGCCGTTTGTAGAAGCTGAGCCAAACATGCCCTTACTCTTCAGCGCTGGACATAAACGGTGAATTTAGGCCGTCAATTTTGTGCTTCGTATGGCATATTAGAGGTATATTGAGGAGAGCGAACTAAACAGGAGCAACAACAGATTCAATCATAATGTTGGTTCCATGAAATTTGTAATGATTCTTGTCTATGCAATTTTACTCCGCCACACCTCATTTTTTTTCTGTCCTCCGCCACTGGGCTGAGATGCCCTGCTAGCGGGTGAGCGGTGCGCAACAGAGGCAGGGGCTACACCGCGTCGACCCCATCGCAGCTGAGCGAGCCTGTTGATGCGAGCCTGTGACGGCATGGCGTTGTCGTCTTCTACAGCTGCTAGCTAGATACTGAAATGTGCTACGCCTACGTAGCGGATTGTCCTGAGAATTTCATGGTTCTCTGTTTCCTCCTTTTAACGAATCTCTCTATTTTTTTTAATTGAGAATTCAGTCGTGGTGATAGCTGTCACTACAATGAGGAGAATTTCCTATCCAGTACTAGTAAAGTGACAATTGCGCCAAAATTCTTCCAGATTTTCATAAAATTTATGTATGAATTTAAATTTTCATCAAATTATGCTGCAAATTGATTCAAATATATATTCGAATTTTATTCTCATATGTATATGATAGGCTCATGTCCAAACAAGAGAAAATTAGCAAGTCAAGAAGGAAAAACAGAGGCAATTTTGCAAAGGGTACTATCGACTTTTACCAACGAATTTAACACCGTTAAGACCCCCTAACGGAATAGGGGCAACCCATTGCTTCAGATTCAAACAACAAGTCCGATTTTGCAAAATCTCAAAAAGAGGTCCATTTTCAGAATTAGAAGCGAAAACAGGTCCAGTTTTGGAAATGTCCCAATATATGTAGTGAGATGTTTGTGGCCCAGATGATTCATACAAGTCAGGAAAAAAAACGAACAACTAAAATGAATCTGAACATTTCTCTTCCTACAACAGAACGCTGGTCCTTCACTGAGAACGGAGAACCTTTTGGCGCCATAATTCAGGAAGTGTCATAAACATGGTCATAGGGAGCCGGTTTACCGATACCCATAAATATGAGCATCAAATGAAAACAAAGGGAATGAAGGAGATTACAAATAATGAATTTAAGGAGTAAAGTCTGGGAACAGAGGAATGCAGAGAGGATTTCCAATGACGGACATTCAGGGGAAGTAACAGCAAGTGTATATCCATCTTATTTGCATGACCTGCTGCAGTTCGGCGCCCATTTGCAGGAAAGACTGCACGTTTAATATCACCAAAGCTTCCTCGGAATATCTTTAAAAAAAAAAAAAAAAAACACAGGATGGAAGGAGAGGAGGCTTCAAGGACCAAAAGAGTTCAATTATGTTACCATATGTCGCTAGAACTTCATGGAAAATGTTTTCATATAAGTACAGGGGAATATTCTAAAAACAAACTTGAAGGAACACACGTGTTCGTCTTCTCTTCCAGGCACCTTTGCTTATATTACATATCTTCTCGGTGGTCTAATGTACAATCTAGATACTCTACCTATCACAGTGACACATTCACAATATAGATATTTGTAATATAATACAAGAGTAAAATTCACTACAGGTCCATAAACTTGCGTGCTGCGCTCATCTAGGTCCATTAAGTTGTAAATGGTTCATTCATGTCCAACAACTTGTTCCACCGCTCCAAATGACATGCAAGCTGCCATGTTGTCATCTTTTTGCCACACAGACACCAAATCTTACCCACTGTGCATGCTGTTGTTGGTATGAGCATATTATCTTTTTAAGGATTGTGGTTTTGAACGAGGAACCCTAGATTTTGTACCGGATGAATTGAAACTAAGTCTCAATATAACAAAACTAGCTCTTGCGTTTTCATATTGTTTTGAATATGTAAATAATAATGCTTGTCTTAGTGTCATTTACATTTGACTCGTTATAGCATGTGACCCTCGTTGGCATCCGAACGGGACCAACACCCCAGACCACACCTCCGTCGATTGTATACAAGTGCTGCTGCAATCGACGGCCTGCATGATCTCAACTACGTAGCGTCCGCAGCCGCAGATTGTTTCCTCGTTGAAAATTGACGCACAACCTAGTCATGGGGCCAACATGGCAACAAAAAAAAATAGCCAATATGGTGATGTGGCTATCTACGTGTACCATTTGGGACAGTTGAACAAGTTGATGGACATGAATGAGCGATTTACAACTTAATGGACCCAGATGAGCGCACTGCACAAGTTTATGGACCTGTGGTGAAATTTACTCATAATACAACCATTGGTCTGCACTTGATCCGACAAATTCAAAAGAAGGAACATTAACTTAGTTTCAAATCAGAACAGCAAAGACAAGTACCTTGCTGTCCAGCGAGCGAAACTGGTACTACACTGGGAGGTGAACACCCAGCCCCAGCTGTGCACAATGCGTCGACCTGCCAGCCCCTCCATGAAAACAATATGGAGTAAATGCAATATTTTTCCATCCTCAAGAAGCATTGAACTGGCACAGAACGCGAAAACTGAATGTGGTTTCTTGCAAACAGAGAAAAAACAAAGGAAAAATACAATATATCGAAATAATTTGATCAAGATGGCAGAGAAGAAGAAAATAAATGAAAGAAGAAAGACCATGATTCCAAATAAGAGGAAGCTTCCAACTTATTGCTGCAGCTTCTTAAAATTCAGGAATGTATTACCTTCAGTGTTGATTGCACTTTCTTGTAAACTAAACTGAGATATTGGTTTCAAGATTATTGGACTTCAAAAACTATCTTAATTATGCTAGTATTGCAAAAATAGTTCAACAGCCTTATCCAGCTATCCTACTGGTACATACAAACAAAAATCTAGGCATGATATGTAACCATTTATGCAATGAACAATGAATTATCATGAAGCATGAATGTTCGCAGAAGGTGAACACCATATGCTGCTGAAAATATATTTTTGTATAAAAAATGTGTAGCTTAAATAAATGAATCGCTTATATGTTCTGAGTTCTTAGTGTCATTCAGCTTATCAGCAAACAAACATTCCACAGTAGTGTGTAAGGTCAAGAAAAAAAATGGACATGAAATCAACTCTCTTCAAGGAAAAGTTCTACACTGAAACATGTTAGAGATACCAAGCAACAAAATTATGCAAGCAACTGAGAGGCTGAAATTCCTTAACTATTCCACGAACCGGAAAAGAAAAGAAGAGAGAGAAGTAAATAACTGCAGCTCAAATTCCAAGCTTGCACATAACAGGGAAGTAAATAACTGCAGCTCAAGTTGAGAAAGCATATACTCCCTCCGTTTTTAATTATATGACGCCGTTGACTTTTTTGTTGAATCCTCCCATTTAACGTAAAATGTATATTGTTGGATCTATCATCAAAAACACTTTAGAATTAACTTATACATTTAACTATTTGCATAAATATTTATGAATAAGACGAATGGTCAAAGTAACGAAAAAAGTCAACGGCATCATATAATAAAAACGGAGGGAGTATTAAGTAAGACACTATACCTGGGTTATACCATGACATGCCATCCCCACCACCAAAAGAAAATATATGACCATCCAATACAGCAGCGGATGCAAAGGGGCAGAACCAGTTGGCGTGAGACCCACCAGTATGTCTTTTTCAAGAGTCGAAGAATCAAGATATGATAACCAGGTCACGCCATTATAACCGCCAATCAGGAATGGTGATGGATTGGCCACATGCTTCCAACATGAGACAACAAAGGGTCAAATTTGAATTTTAACTGAGATCCATAAGGTATTCCAGTTGCTGCACTTTTATTCTTGAGTATTAAACTTCTTCCCTCAATGAATGTATATGTTGATCTAATCCAGTCTGCAAAAAATAGAGGAACCTTAGTCAGGGAGCCCTGCGGAGACAGTTTGCATAAACAACAAAATAGTGCTAGCAAAGCTTGCATCATGAATACATATGGCAATGGAAAAAATAGGAAGATTTGTTAAATAATTATCTATTTTACTCCATGTAGATCGAAAAATGAAAAAAAAAATCATCTGTTGCTAGAGTCAGTATTTATATAATAGCTAAATGATCTATACATGCAGACACAGTGTTCCAACCGAAAGGAACCAGAATGCTGATTTAACCACATCAACTATCTCCACCATTAGAACCGCAAGGATTAGAAAAATAGAGTCTAAGTAAATAAAAGTGTAGAACAGTGGAAGTCATCAAATTAGTTAGTTCTTATTGGCACTAAGTCGTATTTCATTCATTGGTGAACAAAAGTATCGATTTGTTTCACTATTTAACAAACTGTAGATGGTGTTGTTGGTCAGCTGTTTATAGCATGTGAAAGTATAGAATGATCCACAAGCAGGGAAAAAAATAATTTCAGCATCAGTCCGTTTACAATCACCTAATAATTCATGGTGTCATCCTAACATTAAAAATATTGCAAATAGGTGCCTTGGGAAGACTGGCAATGTCTAGCATCGGTGGCGACACAGTTTGTTGCCGTGCTTGAGGTCTGTGTAAGAAATCCAAAGGATATCTGGTTCCAAAGTAAATAGGTACTACATCACATTTCAGAAGTACGTAATGGTTGCAAGTTTAAAATTAAAGAGGTTCACCTCAGTGGTCATTTTTTCTGATTCTTCAGGTTCTTTTGTTGTCTGCAAAGAAAGAACAGCTCTCAGTTTCAAAAGGTCGATAATGGGTACAATGAAGGGATATGTGCACAAATTAATCTGCAAGGCAGTAACAGAGAACAACTGCGAGTTCTCTATCAAAGAGCTGGGACCGATCACGAACAGTGAAGACAGTAGTTATAAAGAACTAAAAATCACACTCCCTAATCAAAAACTCGCCTCCTGATAACTCAAACTGCCTGGAGAACCATCGTCAGATCCCCCAGTTTGTAAGGATGGTGTGACACAAACAACCTTCAACTTCATCGACCACATTACCTGATTCTTTGGTAAACTGCACACATTTCATTCGCATGAATTAGACAATTAAAAATGCCAGCATAAGCTAAATGCTGTTAAAATGTTATGTACCATATCTCCGGTGATATCCTTCGGTGACTTCATTGCCCACAATGGCGTTCTGCACAAGGAATTTGTCCTTGCATTGCATGTCCGGTGGCGCATCCAAGTGCGCTTGCATTGTAACTGAACCCAACAACAATTCACGGTGTGTTAAAAGTTCTATCATAAAAACTAATCATTCAAGTGACTGGATGCTGCAATTCACCACATTACCAAGGAAATCAGCTGTGGACCGGGGTGGCACCCTGACGCGGTACTTCTTGGGACTGGTCATCTTGACCTACAAACCCAACATTGCACTCGTTAGTTACTGATACACCATTTTCACAGAATTACAGGGTCATCTAACTCCTTTCCAGGAACATTTTTGGGAGGAAGATTTTGTGCAACCTGCTCGTCTGTCTTATTCATCAGCTTTAACGAGCACGAGATCTGCTTCCTCAACTCGACTGCATGATTCAGAGAGAAAACGAAGATAGCAAAATTAGCAAATAAGGGAAGAGTGACCGTAAGATCGCATATTACACATACAAAAAAAAAAAAAGAAGTAATTCTACATGAAAATCTACAGATGTAACCCAGAGAACAAAAATCAAAATTAACGAAAACGAAGAAAATTTTGGAACATGGACAAAGGTCTCATTGAAATTTCGAAGCTCAATACAGCGCATAAATATTTCACGGATTCCATCAAACTCTAGCGGCTACAACTTTGTCTAATGGTGGATTCGTTTGAGAATGTTTCAGTCTAAGTGCTACAAATTTGTCAAAGGAAAAAAGATTGGATTACCAGGGTGTTTCCTCCTCAAATTGCAAATCACAGTATTTGAAAGCAGAATGGTTCCTAATCTTATCTTCTGTGTGGCTGCATTTCCTGCAGGAAGCATGGCTCACCCCGTTGCCGTAGCTTGCAGGGCGGTCGGAGCGCTTGACGGGCAAAACGGCGCCAGGATCGAGAGGCCTCGCCGAGAAGATGGCCTCCGAACTGCGGGGGGCACCCTGGGGGCGGAGCGCGGCGGCGTCCGGCGGTGCGGATCGTGAGGGAGCGGGAGGAGCGAGGAGGCAGGAAGCCGTTAAGAGGTTGGTCGCTGGGGAAATCGACGATGGTGTGGAAGGGCGTTACTGTTAAGTGTTATTCAACGCTTCGTCAAGGGCCTGTACGAAAATATTACAAGGAATCCGACGGCCCACTCTCTTTCCATGACAGATCCGATGATTGTGAGCTTATAGAATGACGTTTGCGAGAAAAAACACGCGTTTTAATATAATAGAGAAGAGGTAGAGATAGTTAATAGAGAAGAGGAAGACACTGGCTCAGAAGGTATGATCTTTAAGCAATATAAATGTATTTAAACTCTCAAAGTGTTTATTACATTCACGAGGCAAGAGGACAGTACCCTCCCTTCCTCATAGTTTCCAAACATCAAAATTTCTACTGAAATTAACGCTACTCTGATACTACTTCAGCTTTGATCAGCAGTTTCTCCACTTCATTCTTTTTTATCAATCGTCTTCAGGCACCTTTCCTTGGCAGGTTTATTGTAAGCACTAGGATATATGAGGATGTTGAGAATATTTTTTACTGCTTCCGGACCGAGAAGCCCCATTTCGTTCAACTCCTTTCCCCATTCACCCCCCCCCCCCCCCCCCCCCCCCCCCCCCCCCCACGGGTATCCCTCCTGGGAGCACAGTAGCATGTAGGACATAGCAGACCATGTGACCATATATTTGGCTTCCTGGTAGTCTAAGTAACCTTCAGTTGACCAATACATTTCTACCATATTACCAATTGGGATAAATCTGATGCTTTCCAAAGACATTACTATGAGCTTGGCCAGGGCTATGCCTAGATTAAATCGTCTGTTGGATGGAAAAGAGGAAGCAGCATAAATTGAATCTAGGAAGGGCTCCTTGCCTAATTTTAACTGGATAATCATTTCTTTGGGGTTGTCTTTTGGAACAACGTTCAGCAGGCTTCTATAGGTAACCAAGTAGTCTAATTCGATAGAATTAGAAACTAAATTTTTATATCCCTGGAAAGCGTACCATTGGCCTCCAGAATTGTTGAACCCGATTAAGTAAAGATTGTCGCTCCGCAGCACAACGTGGTGCGATCCTTCACCCTACCAATTAGGGTCAGTGTGATCCAGTACGGTGGCTTTATGCTCACCGGGTTCTGCCTTGATAATAGCTTCCGTGTCATAAACTCTGTCGCTGCATCGGTGAACGCGGCAAGTAGCACGCGGCGAATTTCCGCATACGACTCCTCCGTAGCGTCTGCAACTATTGCGATTGCTCGCCTTCCCTGGAAACTGACAACAACAGAAAAAAGCAAACCCACGTCAAAAGGGGAAAAAAAAGAGGCAAACTAATCATCGTGTCTAAAATCAACTAGTATTACTATTAGGCTAGTCTCAATAGGCCTTTCATCAACATTAAATAAGATGCCACATCAACAAAATAGATGACATGGCACATCAATTAAGATGAAAGAGGAGAAGTTCCTTTCATCCTAATGAAATGAAGTTGGCACGGTTTCATATATATGAAAGCTTATTGAAAGACCCATTGAGAGCAAAAACTTTCATCCTAACATGTTTTGACCAATCTCAATGCAAGAATTTAATATTATGCTTTGCTTATGAAACCGTGAGATGAAATTGTGCATTGAGAGAGACCATTTCATTTATCATGTGAAAACTTTAAATCTGATGTGGCACCTTTGAAAAATGTGAAATGAAAGTATCCACTGAGACTGGCCTTAGGCAACACAGTATATATGCAATTAAACTGCATGTATATCTAGGATGAAGCTGCATGTATATCTAGGATGTGGAATGAATATGCACTATACATGGATTGGATGGTCTTACGTTGTAACGTACACGTGGATTTCTCCAAATGCCACAGGGAACAGTAAAATCATAAGCATGGCATGGCTCACCACGCTGGCCATGATACTGCAAATAAGTAGAGCGGGGTCAGATAAAATACTCGAAAAAGCCCATTTTGGGTAGGGATAAAAACCTGAAACGTGTTTTAAAAAAAAAAATCTGAAACGGCTGAACCTTCCGGCGGCTCCACGATGACCCCCCGCCTCACAACCAGCGCTTCAGTACTCTCGTCTCTTTCCAGTAAACACAGGGTCCGGGTTTACGTGTGTTCGTCTCTTAATTTGTAGCTGGATCTGTTTTTGGACATGGATAGCAATTAGTTTGGAGTAGGGAAGGGGGGCAGGAATGCATTCCGTTTGGAAGCACAAAGACGTGACGTGAAGACGGGCAAGAAACTAGTAAGAATGCGGTGTGTCATATCGTCCATCCACCTCGCAGTGGATTTTCTTGGTTGGGCTTATGTTTTCCCATTTTTAGAAGCAAAAATTCAATAGACTTAAATGGAGAAAGTCCATTTTACTCCTCAAACAATTCGTTTTTTCCGTTTAACCCCCTAAATATGGTATATGAAAATGGTACGGAAAATTATGTTACAATTATTTTAAGAAGCAATGAAAAACTGACTTTTTACGAGAAATGTTTTCAGCTAATAAATTGTGTCACTTTCAATGGCATCTCAGTAACCGATGCTATAGGACTGGCTTTGCAAACCCTTCGATGCTTCTGTGATATCAGCCGCGTAAATAAGATCATAATTTGCAACAAGTGATTAGCGATCATACGTTTACTCTTTGCAGCATGAGAAAATCTAAAGCATTAGCGATATGTTTGTCTACAATATGTAGACCCAATGCTGTCCTGTAAAATACAGGTAATATATGATGCAAGTCGCCAATTGCCACAAGCCTGCCGTCACGCCCGTTCTTCCATTCATACATAATTTGCAACAAATGATGGAGCCAGTGTACCGAAACAACACAAAACTGGAGGCCTTTTACCCACAAATCTGGCAAAATGAAAGGTTCTCAAAAATAGTTTTTTGGGATAATTAATTGACATAAATCAGAGAGTACATCATCACAAGAATATAGTTCCTGAAGCTCTTACTAAACCATACAACAATATGCAATAACTTAGAGATGATGCTATCAGATTACACGACAGACTTTACAAGAGCTAAACATATATACAATGAATAGCCAACGTACAACACGGCCCTATTCAACCCTAGCAAATAGACATCAGTATGGAGATGCTACAGAGAGGGTAACAACAAATAAAGATGGAGGTTACAAGGAAGGCGGCATCTGCATTTGTTGGTAATACGACGACAGATATGGTAAGATGTATGTATCCCGCCAAGCTAGCTGACATTGGCCTAGAAATCTGACTTCAGGAGCTTTGGTCCTGGCCTTACGCTGATAAAATCAAATGGGCTTGGTTGTTCTACACTAATGAAATCCTTTGTCGTCAGAACCTGTGTACGGAACAGAGCACATTACCATTAGAAGGGAGGTGAAGTGGTCTAAACAAGCTGCTCAGGCCTATGACAGGTGTTAAATAGATGAAGTAAATGGCATACCAAAGTCTCAAAGAACATTCTTGATGCTTCCTTCCGAGTCTTCCCATTTAACAAACGATCAATTGCCACACTCTTTCTCCCCAGACCAGATTCGTCATCGAATAAAGTCTTGAGATATTTTGCAACACCCCTGCACAGATGTTCAGATCATCAAAATGTTAGGTTTGATGACTGAAGTAAAGGAAATAGCATTTTGCTCAACTGTACCTAGTGCGAGAAGACCAGCCACTGTTGTCAAGAGACTGGAATTCATCAGGATTCGGCTCATCATTATTTGCATCATCATAGTCCCCATCATCATCGTAGTTCAGAAAATCTGGAACAACAGAAGGTCAAACTATGACAAAAGCTCACTAGGTCTGCTACAACACAAGACCAGCATAGTAAGCACATGGCTGGGAAAATACTTCCTGTATTCTAATCAGCCAGTGGGGTGGCTCATGGAATTCTCATGCAAGGAATTTTTGTATGAGTAAGAGGACTATCAGGAAAAAAAAAACACCCTAGGCGGTGCGGATATGAAATCTTCATGCATGTAAGGCAAGCACAGGACGATACTTTTCAGAACATAAAAATTACCTGTATCAACACCATGAATTGCACTTCCAAAATCCTGTAAACAAACAGGGAATAACTTTTATTATATAGCATTAATGTAAGTGAGCAAAACAGTGCAAGTACTTCACAGCACGATGTAAATGATTAACAGATGCAGAAAACATTCTGCAAGATTGTATACAGGCAGAAACATCTACATGGACTTACATTGCATTCTTTCAGTTCAACATCATGCACTACATCCAGATCCATTAGAGATCCCATGTTATTTTCTTGCAAGCTGGAATTGTCACCCATAGCAGACGTTGTGTTTTCATCCTCTGTTGGTTGACAAAAAGCAGCAGCATCTTGATTACACTCCACCCCAGTAACCTCAGAAGTAGGAATCTCATTATTCTCGATCACATTAACATCATTATGAACAAAATGATCAAAATCATGTGTCATGTCGTCCACTGCCTGTGCAAAATCTTGGCCAGAGCTACCTAAAACCACATCTGAACTTGACACTTTGGCATCTGTATAACGCTGCAAGTCAGATGGGACATCTTGATTATCATTGTCCACTGTATCAACTTGAGTATGTGTTCTGTCAGCTATTACTTCTTCTTTCTCAGTATCAACTGAAGGTTCAGCGACTCCTTGATACACAGTATCAGCAACAAAATTGTTAGATACACCATTAACTTGGTCGTCAGGAGATATTTCCAAACCAAAAGCAGATGTAGCACCACCACCAGCAGCATTTGTTTCTGCCTGCACCGCATCTGAATGCATTCCATCTGGTATATGAAGCAGGTCATCAATAGCCGCCATACCGTGGGCACCAGAAGTCCCAACATTGTTGCTATCTTCTGCAATAGTTCCAGACATGTCTGGTTGCACTTGTACTTCCACAATCTCATATGTCCGATTGTGTAGGTTGTTTAGCTCCTCAGATGGGCCTACTCGGGACACAAAAACATATACAGGTATAATATTTAGGGCTCAGAATAACCACCATTCATCAGTAAACTAATCATATATCATGCATGATGCTTCCATTTCTCCTACTTCAATTTAGTATGTGTGCAGAAAAGGAACCAGAAAATCAAAGAAGGTAGTAGACAACTTACAGGAAACGCTGGGCTCATGGAATATGTCATCTTCCAGCGAACCTTTCTCTATCATCCATATTTCAGAACGGGTACATGGAGCCTTTTTACGAATGCGCCGTATATCCTCAGTACTGATCAGCTGCTGCCGTATAGTACTATAGAAGGGAAAATACCGTTGCCAAGTTAGCTCATGTTATGATAATTTGAAGAAACAGTCTATAACTTGGTTTCCAGAGACACATTCAGTGGGTGCATACAGAAAACATATACAAGCTATAAAATGAAGGACTGCAAAATATCCCAAACCAAAATTTAAGCAAATTTCATCATATTATTCTTAGCAGGATTAAGACATAGATCTAGAAACAAGATTGTCGAAAAGGTACAAAGAATATATTCTGCAGTTCTGCACATAGTAATGTGAAAATTACAAAAACATAATAATGCCAAACTATAGCAAGTAACATCATGAGGGAAGTCAATCCTGCACTAAAGCAGATACCAAAAGTTTATTTTCTAGCAATACTTTGGGATTACCACCACATAAAACAAGAAACAAGTCAAGGGACTAAAAGGGGAAGTACACATCTGATCAGAAAGAAAGGTGACATTAATAACAATTTAGGATCACAGCGATGCATTTAGAAAATATGAATTCACTTGTTCAAAAATATGAATTCACTTGTTCATAGCAACAAGCTCTTTGAAGGGTGTAAATCATATACATACTCAGCATGAAGAACCATGGCATCATCCATTTGCACTTTTCTCTTGAGTGTAGCTATCTTTGATCCCAATCGTGGGCGTTTCAATGATGGCGCCCTTGGAGGCGGTGGCGTTGAACCAAGCGTCAATCCAGGCATCCTTTTACCAACTGATATAAGATCACGTGGTTAGGTAATGCATCAAAATCCATTCAACAGAAATATGGTGGATAAGTTATTTGTACCTAAAATAGATGCCAGTAAATCATCATCATCAGGAACAAAGTCGGCAGTCCTTTTACCACGTGGTCGGCTCAATAACCTTTCAGTAGTCTCACTTTCTAGGGCTGGCAAGCTATCTTCTATGTGTCCTTTTCTGCTAGTAAGGCTGCCTATTATGTTACTTCCATCAGATTCAGTAATTCCTTTTTCTGCAGTTACCTGCCCCAAGTCATTTGCCTGATTGTATTCAGTATCTGGAGCTGACAGCATTTTCTCAGGCTCTGCAAATTCTGAGGTCGATTGTTCATTTGGTCTATCATTAGATGCCATTTCTTGCTGCATTGCTTGGTTTTGCTGTTGGAAATCCGTACTTAATACAGCTGCATCAGTTGCATGCACATTATCCACTGCAACAAAAATAGCTGAAAGGTTAGATAATCTTCAACTTTGCCAGCGAACATGACTTGGAGGTGTGGGTGGAGTGATGGGAGAGAGTGAAAAGTCAGGAAGCAACTGATTACCTTGCGCATCAACTGATGGCTCATTAACCTGTGTTGGGTTCACCATAGATGGCACTGAACCATTCTCGGCCAGAGGCAGATCTTCCGTGGTTGCTTTAGCAACAACTGTTTCCCCAGATGCAGCTATATCATCAGTACTGACAGCCAAATTATCAACAGCAGCTTCCAGGTTTGAGTTTTGACACTGGGGAGGCAAGTCCTCACTTGTGCAGTGTTCCCTCAATGAATCAATGTCTTGCACAACAGCAGAAGACTCAACTTGGACAGGTTTTACCATTGCGTGTTCAGTCATCTCTGCACCCACATCACTGGCATCTGCAGTGGTTGCATGGAGAAAATCTGAAGCTGGAGCAGCAGAAGTATCAGCCTTTGCAGTTTCATCATTGCTTGATGGTGAAGCTTTTCTCTGTGGACTCAGAACAGGACTTCCATGTACTCTGGACGGAACTGTCTCTTCCATTAAACCAGGTGTAGCTGGGGCCTGAGCACTTACAAACTCTGGTGATGCAGGTTCATCACAAGGGAAGGGGCTAGGTTGATAATATGAAGCTGAAGGCCCTGCTATACTGCCATTGTGCAATAGCATATCATTCAAATCTGGTGTTTGTACATTGTAACCATTCCAGTTAGGAAAATTGTTCCCTCCTAGACCATCAGCAGTCGGTGGACTTAGCCTTCCCTGACTGGAAGGCCCATCATCCATGTTGCTGTAGCCTTCAGCGATTTCATCTTTACTTTGGTTATCATCAACGTCCATATCAGTTGAAGGAACTGATGGTCGGCCTTGAATGATAATGCTGAGGAGATGCAAACAAACAAACAAACAAAAAGAAGACCTAAGCAATGTAACTTGACAAAATATGAATTAAAGAACAACAATGCCACACCACCACATTCTGAATGTCACGGGAACAAACTGGTGTTTTCATAACACGAGCAACAACATGCAAAGGTAACTGAACATATGATTATCATTCAACTTTACAACTCTAATGTTGCAGCATGAAGAACTTATAAGCATTCCAGTAGAACCACAAAGCCAAAACTTTAGAACAAAGAACAGATCGCTACAGCAGACAAGATAACAAAATAGATATCAGAGACTATAATAGCGCTAGTATACAAAAGGCAGGACGAAACTTTACCCATCGTCAGATTCAATATTAATGGAGTGGTCCTTGTTTAGCATCAATTCCTGACAATAGCAGGAAAAAAAAATCAGCTCTCACAGAGAGATTAGATGTTTCAATGCTCTTTTATCAAGTATTGAAAGATATAACAGAGTAGTAAGAAAGGCTTGGCTGTTTTCAATCTGCAACATGCAAAAACCACGAATTGCATGAGTTCAATAAGTTGCTAAGTTTACTGTTAGACTGGCCACATGCTAAGTCACAAGGTTCCAGGAACTATAGGGTCGAGGAACGGGTACATGGGATGTGGCACACGGCTTGTAAATGAAGTGGTACGCTGGGGGTATACCTCTTCAGAACACTGGTTTCGAACGATGAATCAGAACGCCAAGAGAAGATGCATCATGTATTAATGCTTGTAACAAAAAAGAAAAAGAAAAGAAAAGAAAAGAGAACGAAGTATCAGATGGGCTATTGACATTTCCTGGCCCAACCCATTCGCGAGTCATCAGCAACCAGCCACCACTGTCGTTTTCCTCTCGCTACTTCTCTCTCCTCCCCAAACTGAGCGCCACCGCTGCCACAGATCGCCCGCCCGCGGACACCTTCTCACATGGGGGAGTAGCAAAATGGGTAGTCCTCATTCTCCTCTCTGGCATCCTAGATTTTCCAGGAAACCATCTTTTCTGATGCTGGCGATGACAAGCTTGGACCCACGTCCGCTCCTGTCATCCACAGGACAAGTCCAAACCAGCCCGGTGACCCACGTCGTCCCCATTCCACATTTGGTAGCGAAGTTTCCGGGACGGGGAACGCGGCCGCGCTCCACGTTCTCGGTGATTTAGACCACATGTATCATCAATAAATAAACGTGTGACATCCTCAGTGTCATTCTTCAATGAGCAAACCTATAATGTATTTCCCATACTACTCTTTCATGTATCTTCTTTTTCCCCGCAATAGTGGGCGAGTTTTCTATTTTAGTTTTAAAAAAGCCAAACCAGGGTTAATTATGTGCATAGAGAGAATAGAAAGAATTCATTGACAATTTGACATGACAAAAATAACGTGATTTTTAAGCTGTCTCTTATATGGAAGTAGCAGAAAAATAACAAAAAAATTATTCATGGTGAAGGCAACAATATTTTCAAGAGCAAAAAAATGGGGAAACATGAAGTTCAAATTACCTCCTCCAAATCCAAGCCAATGTGTGAAGAACTGCCATCACCAAATCTTTCTGTATATTTAAACATAAATGCGATTAAAATTCTACACAAAATTTGAATGACACAAGATGCAGATAGAGACAGGACGCACCGTCCAGGCCAAATTGAGATGTAGAATATCCAGTTTTCTCTGGGTTGTCTTGCAAGGTGATCTGTTCTTTAGTGCTTACATGATGATCGATGTCACTGGATCATAGTGGGAAGCATTCAGAACACAGAAGCCATTCTTACAAACTGAACATATGAAAATAGAGGTCATGGTCTTACCCTTGAAATGCAGCTTCTGGTAGCTCAAAATCATCAAGATGGAATGTCTCAGGCAGTGTTATAGAGTGATAAGGAGCAGTTGACTCCTCAGGGGGTAGATCAACAGCAGTGGACCTGAAGGCTTGTTTTATCTTAAGCAAAGCTTCACTGCAGTCATGAAATAGGTAGTTGACCTTCCGAGAATAGATTCTGACCACACCTAACATGAGATGGCTTGACAATCGAAGTGCAATTGGAACATCAGGGAAGATAATTGAATCTGCAGGAATAGAGACCCTTAGTGATCAATCCATAATAATAGGAAATGTACAATGCGGAATTATCAAGTTAAACACCAATTCTATGAAATTCTTTGAACTGTCACATTGACTGTTTTATTCATGGACACAAGGTGTGGTCATCCAGGCTTGTACAGTAGCTGTGTTCTCTATTGGTTCCTTGAACAAGTAGCAACGGGCACAGGTAAATAAGGACTACAAATTTTTTAGAATTGAGATTATGTTATAAGGAAAGCCCTGACACACTAGAACAAGTTTATGCTTATAAAGTTAATTGAAAATTAAGTTAACTGGAAAATAGGCACGCTTCCTGAAATTCTTATGTTAGCAGTGAGAGAGGAGACTGGGAATCGTAAAATACAAGACTATGATAGGAAAAAAGAAAAATAAAGTCAAAAATGCTTGGAGAATGGAAGATAAAACAATCTAAATAAACCACGGTAATTTGGATTTGGATTTCCCTAAGAAATATTTTTTTTCCTTACAGAGCATAATTTTTAGTGTTGAACATTTTCACTGGCAACTGGATTACATACCTAATTTATAGTATGCGAGGTCATATAAGCAAATCTGTGCAAAAATTCTACGTACGAAACTTGTGTGCGATTTGTTTTTAGAAGTTACATGGTGGGGGAGGATGATGCTTGGGACATTGATTCATGCATGCAAACACAACATGACACAGTATGACACATAGTAATTGGAACACGACGTTATTGGCTGCCTCGAAAGGAATACTACCCTTAGCCCAACTTGGCCATACTAATAGGAAAAACTATGGGGCAAATAACCAAAAACAAGTTCTTTCTTTCTGCCCTGAGGAGCACAGAGCACGATGGATGTATTTGTTCATCATTTGTTAATCCCCTTGAAGGAAAATTTGCACCAACTTTAGCGTTCATTTTTGTGCGAATCATCATGAGGGGCTAATGATATTCTATAACTGATTTTATTCTCAAAATAATTCCTGGTATTGAACCTCAGATGGGTAGTTGGCCATATCACCTGATTTATTGTAGGTTTGCGAGGAGCTGGAAAGGATCTCTCAAATTCTTCTTGGTAACATGTGTTTGATTTGCTTTGCCCAATTACATGGTTGCATGTCTCATATAGAACATGAAATAATTTTGTTAAGTGGTAGCTACATCAATTTATGCATGCTCTAAAAGAAACGAACACAATATGGCACACAGTAAATGGAATGTGATGCTGTTAATAGTATAGTCTGCCTCTAAATCATGACCGACCTAGACAACTGGTAAGATCTATGGGGCAAATGACCAAGAAAGGTTTTCCTGGCATGGAGGGCACACAGATAGCTATATTTGTTCATCCTACAAACAGAACTGCATGTCAATTTCATAATACATGGTGTTTCTACAACTGAAGAAATACAATACAACAATACAGAACCTTTATGAACCACAGGCATCACGTTTCACGTGGTGCTTCTGTTATGTGTAAACGAAATGCATGAAATGTTAAAACACTAAAAGATACTCAGCATACAATCAAATCAGAAGCAACATTTGCTTTTTCATCACAAGTTCTCCACAGATCTGTCTTCCTCCACATATCTCACAGTGAAATTAAACTATTGTACTAAACCAAGCTGCCTTGACTATGTAAATCATCATTAAAATGAGAACAGGTTTAGAAAATCCCTCCAAATAAAGCGGTGACGAACTAACAATCGTATAAAAATTAAGGGAAAAAAGAGTGCAGTAGTCTAGCTAGAATGATGAGTTATTTTCCATAGGTCACAGACACCTATGAGTTTAAGGTGGTAAGGCGAGGCCAAGGTTTGCAATCTTGAAAAAACCGGAGAAACCGCTACCCACTGTTTCGGTTTTTGCGAAAAACCGGACAGTTTCACTAACCGGACCGGACCGGTATCTCCGGTTTTTCCGGTTACCGGTTCGGTTTCCACCGGTAACGCAAACCCTGGGCGAGGCGAGGCATGCTGCACCCTTCCAGACGCCTAGGCGTTCTTAAGGCGACGCCATACCATCTAGAAAAGCTGGAAAAGAGAGGAAGGCTGGAGAGGGGAAGAGGGGAGGGGGGAGAGAAAAGGGAAAGATAGAAGGAAGGGCACTTGGCCCAGCCCACTAGTGGCCCAGATCGTTCCCCGGATAGGTTGTTTCTGTCGATCTACTCTTCCAATCCTCTGCTCCCTGTGAGGCGGCTGCTGCCGCCGCTCCTCCCATACTCCTCTTCCGCCGCCACCCCCGCTCCTCCCTGCTCCTCTTCCGCCGCCACCACTCCTCCCTTCTGCCAGGCACTGCCTCCCAGATCAACGGCCACCGGGGCTCTGCCTTGCTTGACGGTTCCCCCTCCCATTTTCCACTCTGCCCCCTCTCTCCCCGGCCTTGGTTCATTTCCTAGTAAGGTGACGAGGACGCTGACGCCAAAGCGACGCCTAGGTGTCGCCTTAAAAACATAGACAGACACAACAATGCATGGTCATATTTTACTATTATAAGAAGTTTTACTTAAAAAACTACTTCCTTCAGACACATATGGATGGCACACTGCACAATGGGGCAATCTTGAAGTCTCAATATTTGCCCTACTTCAATTGTACTATACAACCATAGTAAAACAATATTATTATGAAACTAGATATCCTTCTAGTCTCTTAGTGTCCTAGTTAGTAGAGAAAAAAAGTAGTTGTGTATTAACAGTTTAAAAACAACGAAGGACACCTCTAAATGCACAATGCTAAATAACTTGCCAAATCTAAAAGCAATGATTTTGCTACCATGATGTTGATGAACCTGCACAAATTAAAAAGGACAGCTCATCGATAATTAAAAAAAAAAGATTACAAATTTTTGATTCACTTCAATAGTAGCAACTAGAAGCTAGTTAGCCCTAAACTAAGAAACTAAAGCGTTACACGAATGCAAAAGCTATAGGTAAGGGAAGAATACAGGAAAACAAAAAATGGCCTAAACTTATCATCTCTTTTTACATCTACAGAGTAATGAGAGTCAGTAAAATATACTTCAACCCTACAGTAGGTCAGGCATGGAATGTGCAATCCCTAGATCAAAGACAAATTGTCAAAACCGTAAGATCTGGCTGCTCTATGTATACTAGCATTAAAAAAAGTAAAGTTTAGGCAGCCCTCTCACTTACTCTTGTATAGCAGTAAACAGCCGTGCATAAGTTTAGCTAGAATGATTACCTACTTAACATAGGACACAGGCAATAAAACGGATGCTAATATTAATCATCGTTATATAAGTTTTACATGAAAGTTACTTCAGTCATAAATGGGTGACATTTTGCACACTGAGGCAGCTTTCAAAGTCCAAGTGAGTGGTAATGACCATACCTAGTTGAGCAGAACAACAATTGGTGCTTTTTCAAACCCTAGCGAACAATAAATTCATATATTCTCCAGAGTCTAGAGCTATATACCTTGCCAAATCTAGAGAGCAATGATTTATACACCTTGATGCACATAAAGCAGCAAGAATTAAAATGGGCAGCGCACTTACAACTCCAAAAAATGCTATTTTTACAGGTAACTACGACAGTGGCAGCAAAAAGTTAGCCCTACACAAGAAAAAATGCTAAGAGATTTCTAATTCAGAAGTTCTAGTTGAGGGGACGAACACAGCAGAATAATAAATGGGCTAAAGTCGTCATCTTTTTGTTTTGCACAGCTACAGGACTAACATGCATTAGCAAAACAACACTTCACAGCCGTACAGCAGGTTAGACCTTGGTATGTGCAAACTTATCTGCAGAGTGCAAACAACCAAATCGTCAAGAACAGCAAAGACAACCCACCTACTGAGACGCCGATGTCCGTGTCGGCGACCTGGTTCTTGCGCAGCTTCCGCTCCAAGTGAGCGGCAATCCATATGGTCCCTAGAGGGCCCTTCTTGGCCAAGATGAACTGCGAGTAGAACATCTCCCGCTCCCCTCCTTACACTGAACCCTAGCAAAAATCAGAAAAGGAGCTGTTTTTCAGGGGATGTGGACTCAGCGTTGAGCATGGACGCTCAGTTGACCTCTAAATCCTTCTCCCCTTTCGGAAAATTACAATTTGCAAGCTCGAAACGCAGATAGAAGATCCATCTCCCAGAAAAAAGTTGCATCCAAGAAAGTTAGGGTTACTCACCAACGGAAGAAACAACACGAAATTGGGGTGGATCACGAATCCAATCCAACTGAGGCGTCGACCAGGGAAGTGCGGCCGGCTGCCCGGCGTTCCTTGGCGGAACCACCGGAGTCTGTCGGCTGCCGGTCTTCTTCTTCTTCGAGTGGAAGGAGGAGCTTCGCCGCGGGCGAGTCAAGTCGAGTCGAGCTGCGGGGCGGAGCCTGTGTCAGAGTCAGCCTACTGCGGGTCTCGGCCAGATTTTGGGCCGATCCAGCCCGACATGGTCGTGACTGGCGAGGCCGGAAGCCCAAAATAGTTCCAAATATACCCTTTTTCAGTCGTGTACTACACTACCGGCAAAATTGTCAGTTTCCATTTCATCATCAGCGAGTAAATTTCTATTTTCACACCGTGCCGTGCCCAGTGTATCAAACTTTCGTAGCGGTCGTCCCTCAAAAAAAAACTTTCGTAGCGCTCGCTATGGCGGTAGCGGTGTCTAGACGCTACCGCGACAAGGTAGCGTTCAACAAATAGCATTTTGTAACTTAGCGTCCGTTATTTCACTTTTCAAGCCGCTATAGCGCTTCAAAAACCGTTATAGCATCCGCTATTTAGATGTAATAGCAATTTATTGTCAAATGACATTTTTAAAAACTATTTTTAGATGAAGAATAATTGAACTAATCTTATTCGTACACGTTATGATCCTAAATTTTAAGCAACAATTGACTAGGCAAGTAAATAGAATTTTTATGATGAGAAAAAGTAATATTATACTCCCTCCGTTTCAAATTATATGCAGTTTTGGGTTTGGGCACATGAATTAAGGAGAGGTGAAAAAGGTGATGGGCATATAAAACTATGAGAAGTGAAGGAAGAGAGAGATAGAGATAGACACAGGAAACGATGCATTGAGAAGTGAGAATGAGAGGAGACAAATGCATTGGGAAACGAGAACTACTTATATTTTGACAAAAAATTGAATGCTAGAACTACCTATATTATGAAACATAGGGGGTACTCACTATTGCACATACGGTTTGGTGTTTTTTGAGTTATTGCTATTGGAACTTAGCACCTGCTATATGCTATCCGCTACAAACCCGCTATCTGCTATTTATTACCTTGGTCGTGCCCATGATCGGCCCGCTTATATCCAAGTAGAAATAACTGAACTCACGAATGTAAATGGTACAATTATTGTGTGCGACCAACCATAAATACCATTATGTGCGACTAACCATAAAAAAACCGACACTTTAATTGACGCCTATGTTTTCCAAATTCAATCGCAAAGTCCAAAATGCATTGATTGAATCAATAAAAGAACCTTTATTAGTTGACTTTGCCGAGTGTTGACCGCTAGAATCCAATCTCCAAATATGAGAGTCCTCGATCTCGGGCAAAAGCTCAAGACCATAGATGAGATCCCAAAGAAGATTCTCAAGAACCCCTGAACTACAAGGTGTATTAGGGTCTTGGTGACGATTTGCATCATATGCGTGTTGTAGATATGTAGATATATGTGGCCTTGATACACCTTGTATTCCACTAGCTCCTCAAAAAAATCCGCCCCCCTCCCTACCATGAGTCTACATTGAGCAACTAGTAAAGTAGTTATTGTTTACTAATTTTTTGCTAAATTAGTGAAGCTGCAAAACCTCCCCCACTCTTGGCTCCAGCTCCACAAGTGATAGTAGCAATAATCCATAACAGTTAGTCATTGCCTATAGTATGTGTACATGCTTATGCAAAATCAAGTCTAAGTAGGAGAAAGTAAATTTAAAGTTTTTCTTTACATTTCAAACAAAATGTTATTAAACTTTATGAAATATCTACTTTTCAATTTCTGCAATCATCTGAAGTAATTTCGATTTACAAACTAAAGCTGCAAAATTGGTTTCATGTAGCTTGCAATGGCAATTTGCTGATTCGTAATCCATATAACGAAGTAACAACGGTTTTTGATAACTCTTTTTGTGGCAAATGCAAAATGTTTCAATTTTCAATCCTTTTGTGCACCAAACTACTTAATTGCTGGACTACGCAACTTACAAAAGCATTTGGTCCTATTTGGCATAACTCTAGCTCTGAGATCCATGTTTTTTGAGTTTATAAAATAAAATCATATGCAATCTTTTCGTTTTTAGTTTATAAGATAAAATATGCAATCAAATGTTCTTAATCTATCTGCAACTCTAAATCGATGGCTTTCTGGAACTATATATAAGCAACTCGAAAATCATGAATTCATGAATTTTCTGCAGCGGAGGTTTGGCAAACGGGTCATTGTTAAACGCTAAAATGATGCATGCATATGTATCTAAAAACAGTGCAATTGTAAATCAAGAAACTAATCTGAGGAGTTGAACCCTATGTACAGGGAATCGTCCTTCAGGATACAGTGATAACAAGAAAGTCGATAGAATAGTATTGTGGTTCATATTATCCTCCCATGCCCAAAAATATCCTTCCGTACGCCTATGCATTGCATAGAATATTGTTGATGATAACAAGTTGTGCGGGGACTCAAGCCCATGCGAGCTAGTAGATATTTAATACTCTTAAATAATAAGATTCTCTTTGATATGACAGGTCTAAATGCTAAATGCTAAAACAACGAACACCCCCATGTTTGTGTCCTCATTTCACTATGATAATCTTGATCGCATATTTCGTTCATCTCGGTGGATGTGCTGGACGGAGCAAATAAAAATCTAGTTTTGCAAGCTCGAATATCATTCATTGAACTCCTCTTTTTTCATCCTCGTATATATGGGGGATATATATACACCTCCAATCTCTTCATCCTCCAAAATATGATGGTTTTTGGAGAGCATATCTTACTTTGGGTGTGCATGACAAGATTCTCAGGAAGTGATTCTGGTGAGAAGTTGATTCTTTGAAAGGATGTGATTTTCTGACCGAAAGCGATTTTCCATGGTTCATTAGTATAAACTCTTATAATCAGAACAGTGAATCACATCACAGAATCAGGAGAAGTCACTTTTTCAGCCTCTAGCTTCTTAATTCATTTCAAAGAATCACTTCACAAAATTACTCTAGAATTTCTTCTCTTGGAAACAATATTTGATACACCTTCACAGATTATGCCTGAGAAATAACTCCACGGAGGTCTGCCAAACAGACCCTTTACCTACGAGTGGCTTCTCCATGATGCAAGATGGTCAAAAAATGGTTTTAGAAAATTTATAGTTTGCTTTTGAACTTCTATGAGAAATTATTCACCTTGGAGTGCCTAGATGAGCTGCCTCATGTTGAGTTCAAGTAATGCTCGTGCATTACAATGCAAGGTGGCCTCTTGTAAATCTTCTTCTTAATGAAATACATGCTCCTGCACCTTCTCCAAAAAAAATGCAAGGCGGCCTCTAAGTTTGTTGATTATCGATGAAGTTTTAGAATAGCTGAAATTATTAATTTTTATGCAGCAGTTCTAGTTTTTTTTTTACCTCAAGCTAATTAAATCATGGAACAAGATACAAAACTAAGAAGATTGGATATTGTAGTGTATAGGAAAGAATAGTTAACCACTGATGCAAGAAACCTATGCTAAGTTGAAAACTCGGACTCAGTGGGCAAGTCCCCCCACATGAGACTCAGTCCGCCCTACTCGGGGCACAACTTCAAGATGACTGAGCAAATACTGCAGAGGATCTCAACCCCTCCATGGTCGAACTACAGCAGCAGCATAGTGCTCAGGTTGACCACTATTATACAACACATGCTGACGATTGCCAAATATCACTCAGTGAAAAAGTAGCAGACGGGCAGTATATCTTGAACAAGGGTCTTGGAGAAATAAAAGATGATGGTGTCCGTTGACTGTGCAATAAAGTGTAGCCACTAAGGCTGGCATGATAAATTAAGTAGATTAGTTTCAAAGAACTACAAGTGCAAATCATTTTTAACATTGAAGAATTTGATGTTTTACTGATTATATAACTTCTATGTGTCGGTGAAACAGAGCATATGGTTCCACTACTTTATATCTTACATAAATTTCTACCATCAAGAATGGAGCATTAATGTAGAATAACCCTCAAATAACTATCTACAGTTGACCAGTTTCCCAGTATAGACAAAACTATACAGAAACAAGTACATGCTATAACTAACTTCTCAGTCACGGTTGATTTGGAAGTTGCATGAAAGTGCCCGAATTAGGTTGCAATCCTCCAACAATCATCCGACCATAGGTAGCATATGCATTATCACTACTACCAGAAACACTGTACCCCCTAATAAGGGCATTGTATGTGAAAACACTAGGCTTCCATCCTTTCATCAGTAGTTCTTCATACATTTTCCCAGCTTCAGCACCGTTCCCTGCTTTTCCTAAGTGGAGAATTAGTGAATTGTATGTGTACAAGTTCGGGCAAATTCCTTTCTTCTTCATCTCATCGAACAGAGAGATTGCTTCCTCCGTTCTTCCAGATTTTCCAAGGCCATCAATGAGCAAATTATAGGTGATAAGATCAGGCTCAAGTCCCGATTCCATAAGTTGCCTAAAATAAGACAACCCTTCATTTAACTGTCCATCTGTGCAGAGGCTGTCGATAAGAATTGTATACGATTTTATGTCTGGGTTTATTCCCTCATCCACCATCTTCTGAAAAAACTGACAAACGTTTTCGGTGTTACCAGCTATACGATATCCATTCAGTAGAATATTGTAGATGGTGCAATTAGGTTTGCACCCATACTCTAGCATCTCGCTAAAAAGGTTTTCTGCATCTTCTATCCTTCCAGCTTTTAACAAACCATCAAGAAGAGGACCATATGTACATGGTGTCGGAGAGAAGCCTTCACTCATCAGATTGTAGTACAACTCTATAGCTTGGTCCAATCTTTTTGATTTTACGAGACCTGAAATGATTGTGTTATAAGTAACATAAGTTGATTCAAATCCCCTGCGGTGCATCTCCTCTTGGACTTTTAACATTTCCTCAATCCGCATTGACTTTCCCATGGCATCGAGAATCAAATTGTAAGTGAACTCATCTGGACCACATCCAAGTCTTTTCATTTCAGAGAACACACCTTCGGCCAAATCAATCATGTTTTCATCAACAAGGCCACGAATGAGAGAATTATATGACCTAGTTTTTAGTGAAACTCCAAAGCTCTTAAATTTCTGGACAAGTTCATGCGCTTCTATAGCTTGCTTTTGCTTGCAAAGATGCTTAATTAATGGGCACAGAAAGAAATCATTAAGGATAATTCCATTTGATGCTACCTTTTCAGCAAAATCAATTGACTTTTCCATGCCAGCCTTCTTAATTATCCCTTCCATAAGTGAATGGAATGAAGACCTATCCATATTAGAACAAGACTGAAGAATGTACTCCTGAACAGTATGCAGAGCTTCCTTCATCAATCCCTCTTTCACAAAACTCGGTAGGATTGTGCACAATGTTGCATAATCTGGAGCAAGAACCTTCTTCATGTAACAGAACATCATGAACGCCTCTTTAAATCTGTCCTGTTTAACAAGGCCATACATGACAGTGTTGTAAGATGAAAGGTCAGGTTTGAGACCTTTCATAGTCATAGTGTGCAGCATGTCTACTGCACAGTTCACCTCTCCATTTTTGCAGAGACAATCTAGAACTGTATTGTATGTTATTAAATTAGGTGGATAACTACTAGTGGACATTTCTTCAAGCAGATGCATTACCTCCTCGACTTTTCCTTCCCTTCCTAATCCCGCCAAAAGTGTGTTGTAAGTACCATCGGTTGGCTCAATGTTCATTTGTTTTAGTTGATAGAAAATTGTCCATGCTTCATTTCCTTTGCCTCCCTTGTAGAGTGTATCAATCAAAGAATTCACTGCAAGAACATCAGGAACACATCCACTTTCCATCATATCAGAGAAAAATTTCACAGCTTCATCAGCTTTTGATGCCTTGCTGCAACATTTGATCATCATAGTGTAAGTGATATTGTCTGGAGAAATTCCCATATCTTTCAATTCATAGAAAACCCTTTTTGCCATTCCGAGTTTACCCGCTTTAGCAAGACTGTAAAGAACAGCATTAGCAGCAACAACATCTGGAACAATACCCTTGCTCTTCATAGTCTCATATCTTTGCATTGCTTTCAGAGATTCACCAGATTTTCCGTAGTAATTGATGAAAAGGACGTGTGTGTAGCCATTTGGTGTAGGCCCGTGAACATTCATATGGTTGAAGAGCTCCAGAGCACGGTCAAACCTGTTAGCTTTCAGAAATCCAGATATCAAGGAGTTATATGAATACAGCTCAGGCAATATACCCTTTCGTTTCATCTCATCAAACACATCTGATGCCTCGTCAACACTGCCAACTTGGCACAATGCGTCCACAACTGCGGTATAAGCAACAACATTGTCATTGTACCCATCAGCTTTCATCGCATTCCAAATTTCCATCACTGACTGCGGATCACCATTATCACCACACTTGTCCAAGAGACTAATGTAAGTAACTCGATCAGGTTTCTGATCACTCGCTTTCATCTTCCAAAACACATCCTTGGCATCACTAAGCCGGCCAGCATCACACAGAATTTGTATCAGAACAGTGTGTGTAACTACATCCGGTTTGCACCCTGCATCCTCCATTTTCCCAAGAATACGATAAGCCTCATCAAACCTCCCGGCCTGCCCAAGCACCCGGATGCAGATGGTATAACTATACACATTTGGCTTCACGCCACGAGACTCCATCTCGCTCAACAACCAGAGAACCGTGTCGACATCCCTCCTCTTCCCAAACGCCACCATCATCACGGAATAGGTCCTCACACTAGGTGCAATGCCGTCCTCCGCCATGGCCTTGTAAACATCCATGGCCTCCCTGTCAAAGCCAGACTTTACAAGGAAGTAAATCAATCCATTATACGTGTAGGCGTTCAAGGAAATCCCGGCTTCCCTCATCACTGGCAGTGCTACCGGCGCGCTCCGAAGTCCGCCATTGATGCCAACTCCACTGAAAATGGTAGCAAAGGTGCCCACATTGGCCTTGACGATCTGCCTCTGCATTAAGTCGAACACCTGAGCCATGTCCCCGACCCGGCCATGTGAGCGCATCAGCTCCAGCATGTAGTTGCACGACTCCGTGGTGTGGACGAGCCTGGGCTGCCGCGCCGCCGCCGAGAAGAGCTCAAGCGCCTCGGCGGGGCCGGCCGCCGACCGGAGCATGTGGACGACGTTCTCCGTGCTCGCCGGCGCCCGCCGGCGCTCCTCGCAGGGCGGGTCCGGCTGGCGGCAGCCGGCGCGGCCGCCTCGCCTCCGCTTCGGCGGGGCCACCAGGAGCCCTCCAGCTGGCGAGAAACCCGTGTTCCCAGGTCTTGGCGTCCTCGGCGGCGCTGCCCGAGGGGCGCCGCCGCCGCTTAGGACGCCCGAGCAGCAGAGCTCCATGGCGTCGGCCCGCCCTCAGGTCCTGATGGCAACAGTGGCGAGAAAAGCGCCGCCTGAAACCTTTTCAAGAAAATATATGCTGACTTGGGAAGGTAGTGTGGTCGTGAGCCCGCCGCTCCGGCGGCAGAAGGAAGGAAGGAAATGGAGGCCGGGAAGAGGAGGGTGTCGGGTTGCGGATAATGTACGGATGCTTCAGGCTCGCGCGCTTCTTGGTGTGGCCTCCCCTCCCTCTCTGACCCTGAGGGCTCTCGCGCCGCTCGGCGCAGGATCAGGGGTTTATGTCATCCTTGAGCTGTGGATGGTAAAAACGCAATCCTTTTCTCGTCCCGGATGAGTTGCCCGGCGAACTGAAGACGACAGGTGGGCTATGGCAGACACGAGGAAGGGCAAAACCGTCCGTGGAAATTAGAAAGACCTCAAAAATGATTCGCAGAGCGCAAACAATGCTTATCTAGCGGCAGACACTCTGAACCTCTTATCTAGCTACTGAAATTAGCTCTGATGGCTATAGAAACAGCTCAACTAATAGTCCAATTAATAATTATTCAACCACTCAGCTAGCTGGCCTTACCCAACGCTAATGGATGATTAAAAGACCATTTTATCCTCAGGAAGGCGGAGCAACACTAGAAACAAGCAAATGACAAAAAGAGTATTGGCTCCGTTCGCTTCGCTGTTTTGCAGTAGCTACAGTGTTCCAGTTATTTCTTCAGCAGCACTTATAATGTTAGTAGTTATTTCTTCAGCAGCATAAAACGGCTGAGGCGAACAGGCTGATTAGTATCATCCTATTTCCTAGGACTACACATTGGTTAAGGTGATGGGCTCACCTACCAAAGTGTGAGCAAGACATGGAGAATGCAGGTGGCATGCCACAATCTAGAAATTATGGTCATGCACATTTCTATCATCCATGATGGAGATTTAGCAATAGAGTTGCGTTTTAATATCACATCATCAAACTTTCAGTTATTGTATTTATTTTTGTTAGCCATCATATGACTTGTTATCTATTTAATAGCTAATCATTATCTCTAGAGATTAAAATAAGGCATTGGAAATTCTCAGTTCAATGCACTTATTCTTAGGAATAAAATGTCTGCCATGGGCAGTCTTTAATTAGACGAGTCTGCAATAATTATATAACCCATCCAAAAAAGAAAAGAAGTAAGTATATTCAGCATGAGTAATCCTTTTGCATTTTGTTTGTGTATCCATTTTTCTATGTTGTCATTGTGGTTTCGATTTTAGCATTTGATGTTGAGCGCAACTGCCGTTTGCACACGCTATGTCCATCAGCATCGGCTCTCCTCGTTATTAGCTACGGGCTAGAATCAGACTCAGCATTAGGTATGGTTTCTATGATTATGCATAGTTCACGGGTTTAGAAGCTTTTAGCTTCCACTGTGTATGCACGGTTTGGTATATGTTTTCCATGTTTGCTCATTTGCCAGTCTACTTTTTTTTTGGGGGTCTCAGTCTACTTGATAGTTGATACTATTATGGTTTCACTTCACTTGTACAGATGGCCTGGTTCTCAAGATTTCTAGAACAAATTAGCAGCTCCAGCCAAGTGAACCGTATTGTACTCCCTCATCAAAGCAAAACTATGCTTGATACTCTCTCCAATTTTTTCACACTTGTGCTAACGACAAGAATTTTTTTGTTTGGGGGGGGGGGGGGGGGGGGGGGGGGGAGTGGGTGGGGGTTTAAGAGCGCGTCCGCAGGTGCGCATGCATCATGGTGGACCTCTAGTAGCCCCTTGATGTACCGAACAATTTCTCTTTGCGGCATGAGGAAGTAATTAATGCTTATCAGTGTGCAATACTGCCCTCTGGTTTTAAAATATGACGTCAGGACTTCCCTTAGTTCAGGTTGTCTCGAGGGCTTCCCTTAAAATTTTGCGAGGAGCTATGCCTTTCATCACCCCACAAGAAGACAACAGGGCCTAAACGCCAGTGATCACCAATTCAATCCGTAGCATCGATCTGGTGATCATGTTTTGCATAGGTCGTAAAGAGGTATCGGACGACAGTAGTATGGAACCACTGAGCAACTTCCTTATTTTTTTTATATATAAAGGGATATATATTATATTAAGCACTATACAGTACATAAAAAGTGTAGAAGAACGGGGCAACACATTGGACGCGTCTCCGAACAGACTCGGGCATGTGGGGCACGTGGAAGGAACCTTAGCAACAACGACGGCTGGCTAACCACTGAGCATCTTCCTTAGCTGCCTGTTTTTTTTTTTTTTGAAGGACGAACGACCCCGAAGGGTCTCGAAAGCTCATTTAATCCTGGGAGTTGTACACAGCCACCCTTTTTACAGAAAAACCCACACAAAACAGAAAATTACAAGTGAATCTTTGGGAGTTTCTGAAACAGAACGAGGAAGACGACCGGTGCTTCCTCAACAGCGCCGGAACTCGCCGATAGGGGACGAAACCACACTGCCCGTCGACCAGCCACCGCCGAGTGGATGAAGAGGGCGCCAACTCACTGATTTGGCAACGGAAACAACCGATGGGTTGACATCGTTGCCGGATTTTGGGGCCTCCACCTTGGAGGTAGAAGAAATCATGGCCGGGAGAGATTTCCATCAGCGAGAGCAAGCCATCGCCTGAGTTGCCGACCATTCGATAGTCTCCAGCTCCATGGATAAGAGATTCGCTCATGTGGGTAGCTGCAATAAAAGGTACCAGGACAACAAGCACAAGGAAAGAGGGAAAGAAACGCACGCCGACGCCGGAGAGGAAGTCGGTGGCAGAAACAAAAGGCATCACGCCTACAACCACAAGGGAAACCATAGGGAGGAAGCACTAACCAGCACCGATAAGAACAAATCGCCCACCACAGGACGGCGATGAACGGCGAGCTGGGAAGGAGACCTCCAAACTAACTAGGCTAGATCCTAAGGCTACTGCTGTACAGGGAGGGACCCTCACCCTACTCGACGCCGGCAACACGCCGGAGAAGGAGGGGAGGGGCCGGATCAGGTCCTCTGATGAGGAACAGGCAAGGTCACTGTTGAGGGGTAGCTGCCTGTTGAAAATGCGTCTCACACATAATTTGCGGACAGCTTCATTTGGTTTCCTTTAGTAATCTCGTTTTCATTTGCAAAGTTGAGCATCTTATGCTCTGAACCTCGTACGATTGGCGGATTCTGTACCTTGGAGGTGTTGTCTCTTTGCCCCTGGAACTATCTACTTAACCTCGGATCCTGCAAGTCGGCAAGTGATAAGCACTTTGCAGCGTTCACTTTGAAGTCTGTAGGAACAAAACAAACTAGTAGTAAGTAACCCGGCACTGTACTCTTGAGTTTTCGATGGCACAAAAGAGTTAGAGGAAGTTTTTTTATGGCATAGATGGGATTATCTCTAATAGAAACGAGAAATGACAGAATATCTTATTTCTTCCGTCCATAAATATAGTGTCATTTTAGTTTTGTCTTAAATCAACATTTTAAAACTTTGACTATCAATTACAAAAATATTGTAAATATTAATAACACAAAAATGATGTCATTAGATTCATCTTGAAATGGATTGTCATAATATATAACACCTTTAGTTTAAAAAAATATGTATTAGCTTCACACAAAACTAAAAAGACACTGTATTTGTGGACAGATATAGTAGTTTCTTGGACATACTAGTTAAGATTTTGAGTTTAACTACAAAAGTGTGAGCAAGGCACATATGAGATGCAGTTGGTATGCCACAATCTGACATCGCACTTGTAATATCCTAGATCAGGGCTTAATAGGATTGATAGAATATTCATATCAACAAGTTGCAACTTCTTTTCCGGAAGCTCATCTCGAAAGAATTCCGAGGTTAAGCGAGCTTGACCTAGAACAATTTCAGGATGGATGACCGACCGGGAAGTCCTTCCGGATGCGCACGAGTGAAGACAAAGTGCGAAAAAAGATATATGTTGGTCTGTAGGGCCAGTCTTGAGGTCCTAAAGAGCTACCAGGTGTGCGGGCCCGGCCTTAGAGAGGCGGGACGCTACAGTAGTATCAGAGCCGATTCTCGCGGTTTCACGGGCGCGTGTGGGCGCAGTTGCGCAGGCATGGTGTGCATGGCTGGTGTGGGCCCATAGTGGTCACACAACATGGTACTGGATGCACGGACGTGGTCAAGAGGAGACATTCCTAGACTGGGGTTGACTGACGAGGACGTCGGTCTTCTAAAAGGGTGAGTATGTAACATCCTGGCCTAGAGTTTAATAGGATTGATAGAATACTCAACAAGTTGTAACTTTTTTCCGGAAGCTTATCTCGAAAGAACTCCGAGGTTAAGCGTGCTTGGTCTGTAACAATTTCAGGATGGGTGACCGATCGGGAAGTCCTTTCCCGGGTGTGCACGAGTGAGGATAAAGTGCACAGAAAAAACATATATTGATCTGTGAAGCAAATCTTGAGGTCCTAGAGAGCTGCCAGGTGTGCGGGCCTCGGTGAGACGGGACGCTACAGCACTCATGCATATTTTTTGCCAATCTTTCGGGATTGTACTCAGGTCACAACTCCCAATAAATCTACGGAACCGCCTCAGAGTTTGGACCTGCCTGTTAGTTGATCTCCACACGGCTCGCTCCAACGAGCGAACCGTTTCCCTGATCCGCGTCCTGATCGGGGGTGCACAACCAACTCATGGTTGGTGGACCCCCGTCGCGTTGCGCATATAAAAGAGAAGGTGGGGGCTGGGGGCACGCACGCCAAGGTTCGCCGTGCCCACTCACCCCACCTACAAACCCGCTGATCTAGGGTTGCGCAGAAGCGACGGGAAGCGCCGCCTCCACGCCGCCATTGCGCCATTTCCGCCGCCAGCGACGCCATGGCTTCCTCCTCCTCAACTGCTCCGAACCCGATGCCCGGCGGTAACCTCTCTCTCTCACTCCCTCTCTGTAGGTCTCTCGGTAGTGTAGAAGCCATGATCTATTTTTCTAAGTTAAAGATTACCCGATGATCTCACTCCTAGAGTTGTTGTTTCTATCACTGCCATCTCTGGATCCAACATCCCCCCCCCCCCCCCCCCCCCTCGTTGGCGGATCTCCACGCTCAATCACCTTCAGCCTTCTCCACCATCGCTCCCAGGCTCATCTTCATCGCCACGTCTACCGGCCCAAAGAGCTTCACCAAGTGCTGTTTTATAACTGTCCTTCTTGGCTACGATGGCCTGTCGGGATCGCCATGCTGCTCGCCACAAGCGATGGTGATGCTGAGCCAATACACACCGGTCCTAGCTTTACTCGAAATCATTGAGTTCGATAGTTATTCGCCACGGTGGCTTTTACTTCCCTTTTTGATCTTCGCTTCTCATAAAGCTATGGATTTTTTTTTTCTCCGATTGCCTCGCCGTTGTCTTCAGTATAGCCGGGGGTGGCCATGGCCTCCCTTGCCATTACTTGTTTTGAAACGTTTAGAGCTAAAACACTAAGGCAGCACCTTCTCCTCTCCCTCTCCCTCGTTTTTCTTTGAAGCTCCGCCATTGTTGGCATCGACCTCTCTTCGCTAGAACCATCAGAGCAGGTATAATAAGCCTACTCAGCTGGCGGTAATATATCCTATGTGAAGGAGAGAATCGAAGAGGAGGAGTGAAGCCGGCCTAAACCACTGGCTACTGGATCCCACAAAATGAAAAGCCCGTTATACAGACACGTGCACTATATGCATGTCGGGTCTTCGACACGTGTACATGTACGTTTCCTTGGTATTCGGTTCTCTTAGCACGTTTACAACACTATCGTCTAGAGAGTGCAGATGTATCTGACCCTCTTATTGTACGTAATTTTAATTATCAGAAAGAACAAGCGAGGAGTGCTGTCTTTCCCTCCACAAGAAGACAAAGGGCTGCAGTTGCTCACCAATTCATTCCGTAGCATCGGTTTGGTGTGATAGATCTTTGAAACACTAGGTGTAGGTCAGCGGGTCCTAAACATCAGTTCTAGGCATTGCATAGTGAGAGATCTGGAACTAGGGGTTGAGACAGAGAGGGAGAGGGGTGCAAACCTTCGTGTGTAGCAGCGGGAGCCGAGAAAGATGTCATGGCGACGACGGGTGACGGCGGTGAGGTGACGACGGGCGTCGACGTCGTGACGGAGGTCCGGGACCGGGTGAGGTGCCGGTGTCCCTCGGGCCGGTAGCGGCACTGGCCCGGGACGCCGGGTTCGAGCTCCGGCCACCACGTCTTGACGGCGGTGAGCTTCCCGTCACTGCCTGCGCTGGCACTAGATCGGCTAGGGTTTGTTGGTGGGAGTGTGGCGGCGCGACGAACCTCGTGACGCGTGCCCCGGCCCCCACACCTCTCTTTATAGCGCAGGGTGACAGGGGCCCACCAACCAAGGGTTGGGTTGGGCGCCCCCGATCAGAGCGCGATCAAGGGCCCAAGGCCGTTGGGCCTGCGGGAGGCAGAGATCAATTCCAACAATCTCCCCCTTGATCTCATCTTTTACCTTTTCTTTTTTTTTTCTGTTTCACTTGTCTCATCACAGATTAATGCATAGAGCATGTCTCATCGTCACGGTTATATCCTGCCGATAGAATCAACAGCTACAATACACGCCTTCATTCTGAAACAGTTCTTTATTCTTTATGGGCCTCTTTAGTCCAGAGATCATAGGCTGTCCCTTAACCCCATACCGGCTACGTGCTCCGTGAATACGTTGGGTGGTAAGCCTTTCGTTAGCGGATCCGCGAGCATCTCTTCTGATCGTATATGCTCGAGACTTATACTTTGATCTTGGACTCTATCTTTCACAACATAATACTTTATGTCAATGTGCTTGGTAGCGGCACTTGACTTGTTGTTGTGTGCATACGAGACTGCGGGTTCATTGTCGCAGTACATCTTTTATGGTCTTGAGATGTCGTCAACCACTCTTAAACCGGGTATAAATTTTCTTAGCCAATTCACCTGTCCTACGGCCTCAAAACAAGCAATAAACTCTGCGTGCATTGTGGACGCAGCCAATTCACCTGTCCTACGGCCTCAAAACAAGCAATAAACTCTGCGTGCATTGTGGACGCTACAGTGATAGTTTGCTTGCAACTTTTCCATGATATGGCCCCTCCCGCGAGAGTGAACGCATATCCCGACGTCGATTTTCTGTTATCTCCTGCAAAATCAGCATCTGCATATGCCGTGATTTGCAGAGAATCTGTTCTTCTGTATGTCAACATGAGGCCTTTTGTTCCTTGCAAATAGCGCAGAACTTTCTTTACCAATTTCCAATGTTCTGGTCCTGGATTACTCTGGAATCTACCAAGCAACCCGGCAACAAAAGCAATGTCAGGGCGTGTGCACACTTGTGCATACTGTAAGCTTCCGACAGCTGAAGCATATGGTACCGTTTTCATTTGATCTCTTTCATATTGATTCTTTGGACACTGAAAGTCCCCATATCTATCGCCCTTGACTATGGGAGCAGGTGAAGCACTGCATTTGTGCATATTGTATTTCTTCAGGACCTTTTCTATGTATGTTTTTTGTGATAGTCCTAATACCCCTTTTGTTCTGTCTCGGTAAATTTCAATTCCTAAGACGAATTTCGCTTCACCAAGATCTTTCATTTCGAATTGTGAGGACAAGAATTTCTTTGTTTCTAGTAGTAGACTGACGTCACTGCTTGCAAGCAGGATATCATCCACATACAGGATTAGGAAGATATACTTTCCATTCTTGAACTTTGCATATACGCAATCGTCATCCACATTCTGTTCAAATCCGAAACTTTTAATCGTACTGTCGAACTTCAAGAACCACATTCTTGAAGCTTGCTTTAACCCATAAATCGATTTCTTTAGGCGGCATCCCATCTTTTCCTTTCCTTCCACAACAAAACCTTTTGGTTGTGCCATGTAAAATTCTTTATCTACATCCCCATTTAGGAACGCCGTCTTTACATCCATTTGATGCAATTCTAGATCAAAATGAGCCACAAGGGCCATAATGACTCTGAAGGAATCTTTACATGAGACTGGAGAAAAGGTCTCATGATAATCAATTCCCTCTTTTTGCGTATAGCCTTTTGCCAGAAGTCGCGCTTTGAACTTTTCTATATTCCCTTGTGAGTCATATTTTATTTTGTAGACCCATTTACAGCCTACTGGCTTGACTCCTTCAGGAATTTCTACTAAGTCCCAAACATCGTTGGTACTCATCGATTTCATTTCATCTTCCATGGCTGCCAACCACTTAGATGAATGCTCGCTTCTCATGGCTTCTTCAAATAAGGTAGGGTAATCCTCCATTTGATATTCTTGACAACTCTCAGTGTTATATACTTCATAATCACTGGAAATAGCCGACCTCCTTGCTCTTTGAGACCTTCTAGGAGCCTCTACATTTTGCTCATTTTCTATCGGAGGTTGTACCTCTACATCTGGAGCATTTTCTATTGGAGGTTGTTGCGGCTCCCCTTGTTCTGCAGCAATGGGCTCTATAGGATTCTGAGGGACAGGTTCCACATTTTCATTCGTTGTTGCCACAGGAGGAACCACCACAGAGGCTGACATCACAGTGTCTCGCACTGTCGGTGCAGCCACAACGGGCAGTGAGAAGAAATGTTCTTGAATCACTGGATTGGGCGCATACACCCGCTTCTCCTCAAGATCAATCTCTCGAACTGCCACGCTCCCCCGAACCATTTGTTCTTCTAAGAAGGCAGCGTGTCTTGTTTCTATAAACTTTGTATATCTATCTGGACAGTAGAATCGATATCCTTTTGACTTTTCTGGATAGCCAATAAAATGGCAAGTCTCTGTTTTGGGATCTAGCTTCCCAATATTCGGGTTGAATATTTTTGCCTCAGCAGGACTCCCCCAGACCCGTAGGTGTGCTAGTGAGGGTACTCTTCCTGTCCACAACTCATACGGTGTTTTAGGCACCGATTTACTGGGTACTCTATTGAGAATATGAATGGCGGTTTTTAATGCCTCTATCCACAAACTCACTGGCAGTGTCGAATAACTGATCATACTGCGCACCATATCCATTAGGGTACGGTTGCGTCTTTCTGCCACTCCATTTTGCTGAGGCTCGCCCGACATTGAATACTGGGCTACTATACCGTGTTCCTGTAGGAACCTTGCAAAAGGTTCTGGAACTTGGCCATATGGGGTATGCCGACCGTAGTATTCCCCTCCACGATCGGATCTTACTACTTTTATCTTTAAACTGTGCTGATTTTCAACTTCAGCCTTAAATATCTTGAATTTATCTAGCGCTTCTGATCTTTCTTTGATAGGATAAATATATCCGTAGCGGGAATAATCATCTGTGAATGTTATGAATGAATCATAGCCATCTATACTCTTTACTGAAAATGGACCACAGATATCGGTGTGAATTATGTCTAAAACACCCGTGCTCCTAGCAGCTCCTTTCTTTATTTTCTTTACATATTTTTCTTTTATGCAATCAATGCATTGTTCTAAGTATGAAAATTCTAGCGCGGGAAGAATATCATTTTTAACGAGTCTTTCTATTCTCCCTCTCGAAATGTGGCCCAAGCGACAATGCCACAATTTCGAAGATTTGTTATCTTTTCTCTTTCGTTTTCTATTATTATCTGTTGATGAGGATATGGTTGCATTCACATCACATACGGAATTCACACTTTCACGTAGCGATAACAAATAAAGATCATTTCTCTTAAAAGCAATAGTAGCAACTCTATTATTAATCTCTATTACACATCTGGAATTACCAAAATGACAATCAAATCCATCATCATCTAGACGAGACACACTTATTAAGTTTATCTGCAAAGTCGGTACATAAAAAACATCTCTAAGAAATAAATCAAAGTCGGTGTCAAGCTCTAAGAGAAGATCTCCAACTGCTTCGACATCTGCCTCGACTCCGTTGGCGACTTTAATTTGTCTTTCGCTTCTTTGAGTGGCTCTCGTCGAACGGAATCCCTGTAAAGAGTTTGCAACATGAATAGTTGCTCCTGAGTCAATCCACCAAGTAGATTTCGAATAATCTATGTACAGGGATTCATTTACAAATGAAATAATGTTCTCACCTCTCTTTTCTATGATCATCTTTAAGTACTTGGGACAATCTTTCTTGTAGTGTCCCATACCCAAGCAATGCATACATTGGTCTTTTCCCACAGTAAATTGTCCATCTTTAGGTCTATGCTGCTGGGAGGACTGTCCCTGGAAAGGCTGAGGACCTCTTGCCTGAAACTGCTGATGACCTTTTGCCTGAAACTGCTGAGGACCTTTTCCCTTAGAGGAGGAGGAGGAAGGATTCCCATTCTTGTTCTTCACATAGTTGATGGAATTCGAGGGCAATCTTTCCTCTTCTTGCACACACATTGCAATGGCCTTCTCTATGTCCCATTTCTCTGGGAACATGTTGTATCCAACAATGAAGGTGTCAAAAGTCTTTGGCAATGAAGTAAAAATCAAATGGACAATGTGATCATCTTTGAAAGCAAGGTCCATTGGTTTAAGCTTATTGTTTATGCTCACCATGCGATGTATGTGCTCTCTTATCTCACCACCTGTGTACCTCTCTGTTACCAGCTATTTTATCAACTGGGTAGCATAAGTCTTTGAAGAGCCAGTATACTGACCCTTTATCTTCTCAAAGTACTCTATGACAGTGGGACAATCTGTGATTGACCCCATAATGGAGGCCTCTATTGTGTTCTTTACCACAGCCAAACATTTCTTGTTGGCTGAGAACCATCTGGCATGATCAACATCAGACTTGTCTTTACTTGCCTTGTAGGCAAGCTGTCTGGCTGACCAATCAGCATCTGTCTCTGTATCTCCTCTTTCTGGCTGCTCAGTAGCAGCAGGAACTGGTGAAGTGAGAATCCAGTCCATGTCATTCACGGTGAAGAACAAGTCCAGCTTCTTGTACCATTCACCGTAGTTCTCTCCTTTCAGTATCGGGATATCCTTGATGGACATGATCATGGATAACCCTCCTGAAAATAATACAAAACGAGTGAGAACATTTAAATATGATAACATGTAGTACTTTTTACATTAAAATCTTCATCACCGTTGGGCAGAAAAAGAAATAATGCATGAAAAACCTCCATAAAGTCATAATATTGCTATAATCAACGTTGGTCAGAAAATAACAACACTACAACTGAATCTGAAATAAATCTATGACTTGAAATTTAAATTCTCCCGTTGGTTCGAATTTAAAAAACAAGGCATCATTGAAATAAATCTATATCATCTATGCAGCGGAAGCATTAAATCTCTGTAGTAAAAACTTAAACAGAAGCATAAACACAATTTTCTAGTCCCTGGAAAAATTATCTCGTTGGTTCAAATTTAAACAGAGACGAATTCTATCAAATTTCAGTCAAATTATGCTCCTGGAAAAAGTTCAAACTAAAATCTGAAACTGTTTTAATTTCTTCTCTGTTTTCGGCCCGTAAACCAAAATTCTGAATGCGGCCTGGCCCGGGAACGCGTCCCATACCGCGCCCGTGCCAGCCTCTGCGGCCCGGCCCAGCTACACACAAAACTGAAGAAAAAGGAAAAAACAGTGCGCAGCGCAGCCTGCTGGAAAGCAGTGCCAAATGGGCCGGCCCAGCCCAGCGGCGGGTTGTCTCACCCCCGCTTCAATCTGAGCCATCGATTGAGATGAACGGCCAGCATCGATTCGAACTCATTTAAAAACGCGAAAAAATCGGAGACCCCGAAAACCCTAACTCCATTCTTCTTTCTCTCCCTTTCTCCTCCCCGGGCAGCGGCGATGCGCGAGCGCAAGGCGACGGCGGCGGCTTGGAGAAATGAAGAAAAGCCGGCGCCGCCGCAGCCCCCCTCGGCGGCGGCGCGTCCACCCGAGGGTGAGCGCGCCACCGTCGAGCGGCGCTGTGACGGTGCCTTTCTGCGCGCCGATCAACGGCTCTGTTTCTGTGGCGCCGTCGCGCGCTCGCACGTCGGCGACCAGCGGCGAGCGGCGATGGCATCTGGCCGCACGATGGCGGTGGACGGCACTGCGGAACAGGTAAGTACCCGCCGGCCTTCCTCTGTTCTGTAGGGTTAGGGTTAGGGTTCCGTCCTTTGAATCGAAACAAAAACAATCACCTCCTTCTAAACTCTGCGACTCGATTTAAACTACACGCTAGCCTAGGCTCTTGATACCATTGATAGATCTTTGAAACACTAGGTGTAGGTCAGCGGGTCCTAAACATCAGTTCCAGGCATTGCATAGTGAGGGATCTGGAACTAGGGGTTGAGACAGAGAGGGAGAGGGGTGCAAACCTTCGTGTGTAGCAGCGGGAGCCGAGGAAGACGTCATGGCGACGACGGGTGGCGGCGGTGAGGTGACGACGGGCGTCGACGTCGTGACGGAGGTCCGGGACCGGGTGAGGTGCCAGTGTCCCTCGGGCCGGTAGCGGCACTGGCCCGGGACGCCGGGTTCGAGCTCCGGCCACCACGTCTTGACGGCGGTGAGCTTCCCGTCACTGCCTGCGCTGGCACTAGATCGGCTAGGGTTTGTTGGTGGGAGTGTGGCGGCGCGACGAACCTCGTGACGCGTGCCCCGGCCCCCACCCCTCTCTTTATAGCGCAGGGTGACAAGGGCCCACCAACCAAGGGTTGGGTTGGGCGCCCCCGATCAGGGCGCGATCAAGGACCCAAGGCCGTTGGGCCTGCGGGAGGCAGAGATCAATTCCAACATGGTGATCATGTTTTGTATAGGTCGTATAGAGGCATCGGACGACAGTAGTAGGCAGCCACTGAGCATCTTCTTAGCTGCCTCTCGATCAGTTGATGAACGATGAGACATGCGTCAGCGTCTCATAGTACATGTTTAGATAGCTTATTTGTTTTCTATTAGTAATCTCCTTCTCGTTTGCCAAGTTGAGCATCTTTTGATGCTCTGAACCTCGTATGGTTGGTGGATTCCGTACCCTCGAGGCGTTGTCTCTTTATCACTGGAACTATCTCTACTTAACCTCGTAGTCGGCAACAAGTGAAGTACTCTTTGAGTTGCGATGGACGATGTCTCTATCGACTACAGCTGGTTCCCGTTCCTGGCTGTTGCCGCGGCCGCGGTTCTTCTCTCCCTGCGGATCAGGCGTGCTTTGACTGCCGCCGATGAACCCGGCGCCAATGCCAATCTCCCTCCGGGGCCATGGAACCTCCCGGTCATCGGCGGCCTCCACCACCTCGCCGCCGGCGGCGCGGCGCCCCCGCACCGCGCGCTGCACCGGCTGTCGCGCCGGCACGGCCCGGTGATGCTGCTCCGCGTCGGCGAGGTGGCCACCGTGGTGGTCTCCTCCCCGGAGGCCGCCGCGGAGGTGCTGCGGGCGCGCGACCCGGCGTTCGCGAGCCGGCCGGTCGGGAGCCCCACGCAGGACGTGGTCGGGCGCGGCGGCACGAGCCTCATCTTCGCGCCACACGGCGAGTACTGGCGGCAGCTGCGCAAGGTCTGCGTGCACGAGCTGCTCAGCGCCACGCAGGTGCGCCGCGTCGAGCGCATCCGCCGGGACGAGGTCGCGCGCCTCGTCCAGTCAATCATCGCCGCCGCTGCCTCGCCGCCGGCCGCCGTCGTTGACCTCGGGCAGGCGCTGACGGAGCTGAGCAACAACATCGTGGCGCGGGCGGCGTTCGGCGGCAAGTGCCGGCGGCAGGAGCAGCAGGAGTACCTCCGGGAGCTCGGCGTGATGGCCAAGCTGGCCGGCGGGTTCAGCCTGCCCGACCTGTTCCCGTCGTCGAGGCTGGTCCGGTGGCTCAGCGGCGCCGTGCGCGACATGACGAGGAGCCGCGACCGGGTGCAGCGCATCGTGGGCGGCATCATCCGGGAGCGCAGGGAGAAGCGGAGGAGCGCCTCGTCAGCTGTCGGGGAAGGTGCTGTCGCCGGCGGCGGCGAAGAAGACGAGGACCTGCTCGACGTGCTCCAACGGCTGCAGGAGGAAGACTCCCTCCCCTTCCCTCTCACCGAGGAGATCATAGGCACAGTCGTCTCCGTAAGTACTCTCCAAAACATTACTGAATCCATAGCGTGCACACTGTTTACACATGTTATTTATACTCCATATGTCAAGGACGATGTTCCACTGTTAAACACACATGTCACTGAATCACTGACTCACGTAGACATCCCCGCGCGCTTCAATTGCAACCGTGCTAAATAGAGAATTGTTGAAATTCCCATGACTGTACAACTGCAGGACATGTTTGGAGCTGCGACCGACACCACAGCCACCACACTGGAATGGGCGATGGCAGAGCTCATCAGGAATCCACAGGCAATGGCCAAGGCAAAGCTCGAAGCCCGACATAAGCTAGGCCGGGAAGAAGGAGACCACGATGGCGACCTCCGCTACATCCAGATGGTCATCAAAGAGACTCTCAGGTTACATCCAGCCGCTCCACTGATCCTTCGCTCAAACCTGCAAGAGGATTGCCGAGTCATGGGCTACGACATACCCAAGGGCTCCACTGTCATGGTGAACATTCTCTCGCTCGCACGCGACCCGCGGTACTGGGACGACGCCGAGGAGTTCATCCCGGAGAGGTTTGAGAGCAGCGAAAAGGATTGGACGCACTTGGAGTTCGTCCCGTTTGGCGCGGGGCGGAGGCAGTGTCCCGGAGCTTTGTTTGCGACCACGACAATCGAGCTCACGCTGGCGAATCTCCTGTGTCACTTTGATTGGACGCTTCCTGGTGGTGCTGATCCGAAGAAGCTGGACATGGGCGAGGCGTTCGGGATCACTGTGCGCCGGAGGTCCAGCCTCTGTTTACTGCCGGCCTTGCGCGTGCCTCCAACTCACTGAGTACGCCATTCGTGTGTGTAGATTGTAAAGAGCACACTGGCATGGCATACACCTACAACTTTCGATTCCGTAAAACAAATTGTATGGTTTCTCAGAGAGAACCATGTAGTTACCAACCTCTGCTACGATTTGTCGTGTCGTCCTCTGGTTAGTACATCTCAAAACCAGAGAGCTTTATTATCTGGTTATCACTTGGGAGAGGCCCTTCTTGCAAGTTGCAACTTGCAAATGTACGGAGTTTTTCTTTCGTTAGCCAAAAGAAAAGTACGGAGTATCATGCCCTTTTTAAAAAAAAAAAAATTCAACAGAGTAGCATGAGTGCATGATCAGACCTGAATGGACGATGTGGAGTGGGCCATCTTCCTTTCAAATTGCATTTGCGACGTGCAGGTGGAGCAGGCCGGGTCACATACCGAGCGCACCCATCGTGGGCTTGCTATGGCAGCCCATCAGGAAGGAATACGATACGTGCATTGATGGCCCAAACCACTACCTCGCGCCTGCGCGCGCGACGATATTGTTAGCCAGCTCCGTCTCGTCAGTCAGCGCCCACGCATCATCTTCCCTCCTCCAAAACGTCGGCACCTGCGGCGCACAGAAGCGGCGGCCGGTGAGAGTTGCTACGTGGCAAAAAGCCGCTCGCGCCTAAGATGGAAAACTATGTTATCTGGTCCAGCTGATCCAGTGATTAACCTCCACGGCAAATCGAGCGTTGTCGAATCTTCCACTAATCACAAGCGGCCAGCAGCAGTGGAGCACAAAGAAACAATTCAGATTCACTCCAGTGGTACATCCCGGCGACACATGCATGTGTGACGTGCCGTTGGTTTGACTTACCAGCCTGGGCTCGGACGTTCCCAAGCTTTAATTTGGCAAGACGCTAGCGCTGCCACTTGTTAGCGCAGCCGTGCAAGAGTCCCCACCCACAACGGCACGGCTCCAGCAGCGGGCGGTCATGCTCACAGGTTTGCTCCTGCAAATGGCAAAATTTTATCCAGAAACGCTACCGCAAAAGGTGATGCAATGGAATCGCTGGGCTGGTCACGCCGGCTGGTCCCGCAACTGCTAGGGAAGGGAAGCGGTTAAAGGTCTGGTACTCTGGCAAGTCTTTGCCTCTTCCTTGACTTGGCTGGACTCGAACCACCATCGCTGTTGGAAAAGAATCCCAAGCCCTCAGTACATATGCGAAGTCACTGTTCCTCGTTTTGTTTCTACCATTCAAAGTTGCAGGCAATGCCTTCCGGTCGTCGAAATCTGTTCAATACATATTCATTATTGATGCCGTTTGTTATTGAATATTGATTCTAAAGGGAAGAAATATGCATGCAATTAGAGCTTCAAAATTCTCCAAAACCAGTCTAGGACCACTATTTCACTGTCACTAATTGGTTTGCGCACTGGCATTCATCATCCACCCAACAGCTAATAAGCGACCTAATAATAATAATCCACAAGTAAGTGGGCAACACGTGTAGTTCCTGCACAAGCAGTTCGCCTCCTACAGCGAAGGCGGAGTACCATTTCAGAAGCCAGGAATCCCCACCAGGCCACCACCCTGCTCCTGCTGACCCGCCTCTGATTTGCTCCCGAAAACAGCAGAAATTTTATCCGAAAAGTGCTGTGAAAAGCTGATGGAATCACCGGTCGGTCACGGCCCGGTCCGGCCCCAACGAGAAGCCATTAAAGAAAGGACTGGATAATCTTGGCCGCTACTAGCAGCAATCAAATCCTTTACCTGAGATTTTCGGCCAGGCAAAGGACATATGGCAGCCGGGAGCTTGTGCCGACGAAAGCTCTAAAAACTCCCTCGAAAAAAAAAAAGCTCTAAAAACGGTACTATTGTAACGTTTCAAACAACTGCCAACCAGGAATAACAGTTGGTCTTTCTAGCGAATGCGAGCTGACCGTAATCCATGACTCCATGTTATCCACTTGATGTCTCAGTCACGCAGCTCACGCTGGCTCAATCATGAACAGCTTCGGTTGTACTTCCTGTCCTAACATCAAATAAAAAGTTTTGATGGAATGAACAACTTCTTGTGCATGGGTTGAATTACTTTTTACAGTATTTACTAACATATACTCAAAGTTTTATGCATTCAATATTCAAAAAGCAGTATAATTAATCTAAGAAAAAAACACTACAAATATTAAGACTGATCATATGAACGTGTTGTAAAGCTTTTGAAAAACATTTTCAATATTTGCCATGCCTTTGATTTGCCTAAGGCTTTCTATACGCGTTAAAAAATTTGCATTTAGGTAATATATATATGTCAATATGCCTGATAGTATTAAGCAGTACACTCAGTTGTATGAACATGCACATAAAGTTTTTATGGACTTCAGCTGCTCAGTTTAGTATATGTTGTGGTTCATAGAATATTTGTAAATTAAAATCCTGCTCAATAAGCGCAAATGTTGGATTTGATGCTAGTACAATCTCCCACCATCTCAAAGATCGAGTTGGAGTGGTATTGATCTATGCTAGTACAACCTCCCACCATCTCATATTTGTATATATTACTAATGTGAATTGTGAATCCTTTATATATTTATTTTCCTATCCCGGGATTCGACCCTTGGAAAGTGGATGGCAAAAAAGGCACACACAATCTAGAAAAGAAAGAAGAAAATGAAACAAGAATATAGGAAAAGGGGACACACAAAGGGGGAAATGGAATACAGAAAGGTACCTGAAAAAAAAAACAGCTTTCTAACTGAACTAGGTGAATTCCCCGCGTGTTTGCTGCGGGACTTTGTTGATACATCTAGGGTGGGACGTAACAGCAAAGATTGTTGGGGCATAAAGATTTTTTAGAGGAAAGAAAATGAGCTGGGAGGGCAAACAGATGTATGGACTGCAATAGATTGCCATGGAGACCAAAATGATTGAGACATCCCTGACATTGCATGTATAGTTTACTGCAAGCGAAAGAAAGGTGTCATCTGGGGTTGTAATCTATAGAAAAACTATGCTCCACGGAAAAATCTGCATTGTAGACTTCTCTGCCCTTCCATGTTTGATCATATATTTCTAACAGAACCATGATTACATAACTTAAGTATTGTTTTCTTTAGAATATGTTAGATAAAGATCCTAGTCGCTCTCATTTTTTTTTTGGAAAATATCATGCACAAATTAACTTTGTGTAGAAGGATTAGAAAACGCGGGTTGACAATATTTGGTTCTTAACACGAACAATGTGAGATATAACATCCTTTCTTGTAGAAGTTGTGCACGATTTGGTCGACAACAGTTACCAGTTGAGCAGGGCTAGCTTGAAAGGGAAAAAATTAACAACCTTGATCAGAACACATACAACTGAAATACCATGTAATTGTTATTATACATACAAAATCAGATACATTTATATATCCTGAAATTAAAAAAAATTGTGTTACTCGATAGTAAGTAAATATGAATTGGTGCCTCTGAAAATATAAATTCGTTCATGCTTGACACGAACAATGGGACATATAACATCCTTTCCTGGTGTACGATTTGAAATAAAAAAGGTTGTGTTACTCGGTGGTAAGAAATGAGATATCTCTGTAGCTACTGCTTTGTGTGGTAAGTAAATATGAATTGGTGCCTATGAAAATGTAAAGTAGTCCCTTAACAATGAAGACGATGAAGAAAAAGAGAGTAACAATTAAAGGTCAATGGCTTAAATCAAAAGACCTTCAGTAAATCACATGAATATGGGTAATTGTTGTGACTGTAAAATGAGGGGGAATATATGTCATATAGAAGATGCATCATATAAGAAAGAATGGAGGTGAAAGATCTTATGAAAAGTGCATTACCAAACACTAACAAAGATATCTTGCCATTGATTTGGGTATGGTTTATCTATAGAAAATTAACATAGATTTGAGCCAGTACTTGCTTGCATTAGTCTATCTGCATTGGGCACTGACGACGTAGACGTGAGTATTATTATTTTTTCATGGCAATGAGAAGTACTTGCCTTGCATCAGTCTATCTGCATTGGGCACTCACAAAAATAATTGGCTAACCTGCAAAGCGGTAGTACAAATGTGCCCTGTCCGTCAAAATTAAATATGAAACATTGTTGCCTGCGTGTGATTCCTGCAAAAAGCCAGCGTAAACCTTAAAAAAAAAATAAAGAACTACAAATCAGATAAACAACAAAAGGAGGGGTATAAGAAACAGAGTTGCCATTGTCACCACGAAATGGGTCTATTCAGATCAACAGTATGGGAGGCGATGAAAACAAAATGAGAAGAATGAAATATAGGGAAGGTGACGATCCGCATCTGCGTGGGTTGGGTCCTCTGGTTGGAGACGATCCATGATGCTTCTTATATCTGGGTGTGGATACGAATTGATGGCAAGTGAAGGGCCGCCCCTCTAATGTATCTTTGAAGGAGAATCAAAGCGATCATGAGGGAAGGGCAGAAAATGGCCGCAATAATATCATTTTGTTGTCCACCCCACTCATGGCGGAGGGCAGTTACCATATGGCGGGGAGAGGGGGCAGAAAACGGCATCAACTGCAATTCGCCATTAGAAACAGGTGGTGCGTGAGGACAATTTCAATTTGCGTCGGGGCAGTTTCCTTTGGTGAAAGACGATAATGAAGGCCCAGCGTGGCTATGGGAGGGAAGAGCTCAAGAAAAACAATGGACATGATGGGTGGCTACGAAAGATCGGACGGTCCAAACAAAACATGATGTGGCTTGCTGTGGTTGCAGAGAGTTAGAAGTTAATGATGGTTAGTGGTTGCACTTATAAAGAAAGAGTAGATAATGATGAGATACCTTCCGATAGTAGTAAGTTGTACTGCCCATTCTGCTATCTTGCAGAGTACTCTTTGAGCAGGTTATTAA
>CM017443.1:24848435-25215592 GCA_007726485.1 Eragrostis curvula | reverse complement strand
GATATATGTGGCCCTGATTACACTTGTATTCCACTGTCCCAAAAAAATCCGCCCCCCTCCCCCATGAGTCTATGAGCAAGTAAAGTGTTATGTTTACTAATTTTTTGCTATTAGTGAAGCTGCAAACCCCATCTTGGCTCAGCTCCACAAGTGCAAGTGATAGTAGCAATAATCCATAACAGTTAGTCATTGCCTATAGTATGTGTACATGCTTATGCAAAATCAAGTCTAAGTAGGAGAAAGTAAATTTAAAGTTTTTCTTTACATTTCAAACAAAATGTTATTAAACTTTATGAAATATCTACTTTTCAATTTCTGCAATCATCTGAAGTAATTTCGATTTACAAACTAAAGCTGCAAATTGGTTTCATGTAGCTTGCAATGGCAATTTGCTGATTCGTAATCCCTATAACGAAGTAACAACGGTTTTTGATAACTCTTTTTGTGGCAAATGCAAAATGTTTCAATTTCAATCCTTTTGTGCACCAAACTACTTAATTGCTGGACTACGCAACTTACAAAAGCATTTGGTCCTATTTGGCATAACTCTAGCTCTGAGATCCATGTTTTTTGAGTTTATAAAATAAAATCATATGCAATCTTTTCGTTTTAGTTTATAAGATAAAATATGCAATCAAATGTTCTTAATCTATCTGCAACTCTAAATCGATGGCTTTCTGGAACTATATATAAGCAACTCGAAAATCATGAATTCATGAATTTTCTGCAGCGGAGGTTTGGCAAACGGGTCATTGTTAAACGCTAAAATGATGCATGCATATGTATCTAAAACAGTGCAATTGTAAATCAAGAAACTAATCTGAGGAGTTGAACCCTATGTACAGGGAATCGTCCTTCAGGATACAGTGATAACAAGAAAGTCGATAGAATAGTATTGTGGTTCATATTATCCTCCCATGCCCAAAAATATCCTTCCGTACGCCTATGCATTGCATAGAATATTGTTGATGATAACAAGTTGTGCGGGGACTCAAGCCCATGCGAGCTAGTAGATATGTTTGTGTCCTCATTTCACTATGATAATCTTGATCGCATATTTCGTTCATCTCGGTGGATGTGCTGGACGGAGCAAATAAAAATCTAGTTTTGCAAGCTCGAATATCATTCATTGAACTCCTCTTTTTTCATCCTCGTATATATGGGGGATATATATACACCTCCAATCTCTTCATCCTCCAAAATGATGGTTTTTGGAGAGCATATCTTACTTTGGGTGTGCATGACAAGATTCTCAGGAAGTGATTCTCGTGAGAAGTTGATTCTTTGAAAGGATGTGATTTTCTGACCGAAAGCGATTTTCCATGGTTCATTAGTATAAACTCTTATAATCAGAACAGTGAATCACATCACAGAATCAGGAGAAGTCACTTTTTCAGCCTCTAGCTTCTTAATTCATTTCAAAGAATCACTTCACAAAATTACTCTAGAATTTCTTCTCTTGGAAACAATATTTGATACACCTTCACAGATTATGCCTGAGAAATAACTCCACGGAAGTCTGCCAAACAGACCCTTTACCTACGAGTGGCTTCTCCATGATGCAAGATGGTCAAAAAATGGTTTTAGAAAATTTATAGTTTGCTTTTGAACTTCTATGAGAAATTATTCACCTTGGAGTGCCTAGATGAGCTGCCTCATGTTGAGTTCAAGTAATGCTCGTGCATTACAATGCAAGGTGGCCTCTTGTAAATCTTATTCTTAATGAAATATATGCTCTGCACCTTCTCCAAAAAAAAATGCAAGGTGGCCTCTAAGTTTGTTGATTATCGATGAAGTTTTAGAATAGCTGAAATTATTAATTTTTATGCAGCAGTTCTAGTTTTTTTTTTACCTCAAGCTAATTAAATCATGGAACAAGATACAAAACTAAGAAGATTGGATATTGTAGTGTATAGGAAAGAATAGTTAACCACTGATGCAAGAAACCTATGCTAAGTTGAAAACTCGGACTCAGTGGGCAAGTCCCCCCACATGAGACTCAGTCCGCCCTACTCGGGGCACAACTTCAAGATGACTGAGCAAATACTGCAGAGGATCTCAACCCCTCCATGGTCGAACTACAGCAGCAGCTTAGTGCTCAGGTTGACCACTATTATACAACACATGCTGACGATTGCCAAATATCACTCAGTGAAAAAGTAGCAGACGGGCAGTATATCTTGAACAAGGGTCTTGGAGAAATAAAAGATGATGGTGTCCGTTGACTGTGCAATAAAGTGTAGCCACTAAGGCTGGCATGATAAATTAAGTAGATTAGTTTCAAAGAACTACAAGTGCAAATCATTTTTAACATTGAAGAATTTGATGTTTTACTGATTATATAACTTCTATGTGTCGGTGAAACAGAGCATATGGTTCCACTACTTTATATCTTACATAAATTTCTACCATCAAGAATGGAGCATTAATGTAGAATAACCCTCAAATAACTATCTACAGTTGACCAGTTTCCCAGTATAGACAAAACTATACAGAAACAAGTACATGCTATAACTAACTTCTCAGTCACGGTTGATTTGGAAGTTGCATGAAAGTGCCCGAATTAGGTTGCAATCCTCCAACAATCATCCGACCATAGGTAGCATATGCATTATCACTACTACCAGAAACACTGTACCCCCTAATAAGGGCATTGTATGTGAAAACACTAGGCTTCCATCCTTTCATCAGTAGTTCTTCATACATTTTCCCAGCTTCAGCACCGTTCCCTGCTTTTCCTAAGTGGAGAATTAGTGAATTGTATGTGTACAAGTTCGGGCAAATTCCTTTCTTCTTCATCTCATCGAACAGAGAGATTGCTTCCTCCGTTCTTCCAGATTTTCCAAGGCCATCAATGAGCAAATTATAGGTGATAAGATCAGGCTCAAGTCCCGATTCCATAAGTTGCCTAAAATAAGACAACCCTTCATTTAACTGTCCATCTGTGCAGAGGCTGTCGATAAGAATTGTATACGATTTTATGTCTGGGTTTATTCCCTCATCCACCATCTTCTGAAAAAACTGACAAACGTTTTCGGTGTTACCAGCTATACGATATCCATTCAGTAGAATATTGTAGATGGTGCAATTAGGTTTGCACCCATACTCTAGCATCTCGCTAAAAAGGTTTTCTGCATCTTCTATCCTTCCAGCTTTTAACAAACCATCAAGAAGAGGACCATATGTACATGGTGTCGGAGAGAAGCCTTCACTCATCAGATTGTAGTACAACTCTATAGCTTGGTCCAATCTTTTTGATTTTACGAGACCTGAAATGATTGTGTTATAAGTAACATAAGTTGATTCAAATCCCCTGCGGTGCATCTCCTCTTGGACTTTTAACATTTCCTCAATCCGCATTGACTTTCCCATGGCATCGAGAATCAAATTGTAAGTGAACTCATCTGGACCACATCCAAGTCTTTTCATTTCAGAGAACACACCTTCGGCCAAATCAATCATGTTTTCATCAACAAGGCCACGAATGAGAGAATTATATGACCTAGTTTTTAGTGAAACTCCAAAGCTCTTAAATTTCTGGACAAGTTCATGCGCTTCTATAGCTTGCTTTTGCTTGCAAAGATGCTTAATTAATGGGCACAGAAAGAAATCATTAAGGATAATTCCATTTGATGCTATCTTTTCAGCAAAATCAATTGACTTTTCCACGCCAGCCTTCTTAATTATCCCTTCCATAAGTGAATGGAATGAAGACCTATCCATATTAGAATAAGACTGAAGAATGTACTCCTGAACAGTATGCAGAGCTTCCTTCATCAATCCCTCTTTCACAAAACTCGGTAGGATTGTGCACAATGTTGCATAATCTGGAGCAAGAACCTTCTTCATGTAACAGAACATCATGAACGCCTCTTTAAATCTGTCCTGTTTAACAAGGCCATACATGACAGTGTTGTAAGATGAAAGGTCAGGTTTGAGACCTTTCATAGTCATAGTGTGCAGCATGTCTACTGCACAGTTCACCTCTCCATTTTTGCAGAGACAATCTAGAACTGTATTGTATGTTATTAAATTAGGTGGATAACTACTAGTGGACATTTCTTCAAGCAGATGCATTACCTCCTCGACTTTTCCTTCCCTTCCTAATCCCGCCAAAAGTGTGTTGTAAGTACCATCAGTTGGCTCAATGTTCATTTGTTTCAGTTGATGGAAAATTTTCCATGCTTCATTTCCTTTGCCTCCCTTGTAGAGTGTATCAATCAAAGAATTCACTGCAAGAACATCAGGAACACATCCACTTTCCATCATATCAGAGAAAAATTTCACAGCTTCATCAGCTTTTGATGCCTTGCTGCAACATTTGATCATCATAGTGTAAGTGATATTGTCTGGAGAAATTCCCATATCTTTCAATTCATAGAAAACCCTTTTTGCCATTCCAAGTTTACCCGCTTTAGCAAGACTGTAAAGAACAGCATTAGCAGCAACAACATCTGGAACAATACCCTTGCTCTTCATAGTCTCATATCTTTGCATTGCTTTCAGAGATTCACCAGATTTTCCGTAGTAATTGATGAAAAGGACGTGTGTGTAGCCATTTGGTGTAGGCCCGTGACCATTCATATGGTTGAAGAGCTCCAGAGCACGGTCAAACCTGTTAGCTTTCAGAAATCCAGATATCAAGGAGTTATATGAATACAACTCAGGCAATATACCCTTTCGTTTCATCTCATCAAACACATCTGATGCCTCGTCAACACTGCCAACTTGGCACAATGCGTCCACAACTGCGGTATAAGCAACAACATTGTCATTGTACCCATCAGCTTTCATCGCATTCCAAATTTCCATCACTGACCGCGGATCACCATTGTCACCACACTTGTCCAAGAGACTAATGTAAGTAACTCGATCAGGTTTCTGATCACTCGCTTTCATCTTCCAAAACACATCCTTGGCATCACTAAGCCGGCCAGCATCACACAAAATTTGTATCAGAACAGTGTGTGTAACTACATCCGGTTTGCACCCTGCATCCTCCATTTTCCCAAGAATACGATAAGCCTCATCAAACCTCCCGGCCTGCCCAAGCACCCGGATGCAGATGGTATAACTATACACATTTGGCTTCACGCCTCGAGACTCCATCTCGCTCAACAACCAGAGAACCGTGTCGACATCCCTCCTCTTCCCAAACGCCACCATCATCACGGAATAGGTCCTCACACTAGGTGCAATGCCGTCCTCCGCCATGGCCTTGTAAACATCCATGGCCTCCCTGTCAAAGCCAGACTTTACAAGGAAGTAAATCAATCCATTATACGTGTAGGCGTTCAAGGAAATCCCGGCTTCCCTCATCACTGGCAGTGCTACCGGCGCGCTCCGAAGTCCGCCATTGATGCCAACTCCACTGAAAATGGTAGCAAAGGTGCCCACATTGGCCTTGACGATCTGCCTCTGCATTAAGTCGAACACCTGAGCCATGTCCCCGACCCGGCCATGTGAGCGCATCAGCTCCAGCATGTAGTTGCACGACTCCGTGGTGTGGACGAGCCTGGGCTGCCGCGCCGCCGCCGAGAAGAGCTCAAGCGCCTCGGCGGGGCCGGCCGCCGACCGGAGCATGTGGACGACGTTCTCCGTGCTCGCCGGCGCCCGCCGGCGCTCCTCGCAGGGCGGGTCCGGCTGGCGGCAGCCGGCGCGGCCGCCTCGCCTCCGCTTCGGCGGGGCCACCAGGAGCCCTCCAGCTGGCGAGAAACCCGTGTTCCCAGGTCTTGGCGTCCTCGGCGGCGCTGCCCGAGGGGCGCCGCCGCCGCTTAGGACGCCCGAGCAGCAGAGCTCCATGGCGTCGGCCCGCCCTCAGGTCCTGATGGCAACAGTGGCGAGAAAAGCGCCGCCTGAAACCTTTTCAAGAAAATATATGCTGAGTTGGGAAGGTAGTGTGGTCGTGAGCCCGCCGCTCCGGCGGCAGAAGGAAGGAAGGAAATGGAGGCCGGGAAGAGGAGGGTGTCGGGTTGCGGATAATGTACGGATGCTTCAGGCTCGCGCGCTTCTTGGTGTGGCCTCCCCTCCCTCTCTGACCCTGAGGGCTCTCGCGCCGCTCGGCGCAGGATCAGGGGTTTATGTCATCCTTGAGCTGTGGATGGTAAAAACGCAATCCTTTTCTCGTCCCGGATGAGTTGCCCGGCGAACTGAAGACGACAGGTGGGCTATGGCAGACACGAGGAAGGGCAAAACCGTCCGTGGAAATTTAGAAAGACCTCAAAAATGATTCGCAGAGCGCAAACAATCCTTATCTAGCGGCAGACACTCTGAACCTCTTATCTAGCTACTGAAATTAGCTCTGATGGCTATAGAAACAGCTCAACTAATAGTCCAATTAATAATTATTCAACCACTCAGCTAGCTGGCCTTACCCAACGCTAATGGATGATTAAAAGACCATTTTATCCTCAGGAAGGCGGAGCAACACTAGAAACAAGCAAATGACAAAAAGAGTATTGGCTACGTTCGCTTCGCTGCTTTGCAGCAGCTGTTTTGCAGTAGCTACAGTGTTCCAGTTATTTCTTTAGCAGCAGCTACAATGTTAGTAGTTATTTCTTCAGCAGCAGTTACAGTAAAACGACTACATCGCAGCGAGACGAACAGGCTGATTAGTATCGTCCTATTTCCTATGACTACACATTGGTTAAGGTGATGGGCTCACCTACCAAAGTGTGAGCAAGACATGGAGAATGCAGGTGGCATGCCACAATCTAGAAATTATGGTCATGCACATTTCTATCATCCATGATGGAGATTTAGCAATAGAGTTGCGTTTTAATATCACATCATCAAACTTTCAGCTATTGTATTTATTTTTGTTAGCCATCATATGACTTGTTATCTATTTAATAGCTAATCATTATCTCTAGAGATTAAAATAAGGCATTGGAAATTCTCAGTTCAATGCACTTAGGAATAAAATGTCTGCCATGGACAGTCTTTAATTAGACGAGTCTGCAATAATTATATAACCCATCCAAAAAAGAAAAGAAGTAAGTATATTCAGCATGAGTAATCCTTTTGCATTTTGTTTGTGTATCCATTTTTCTATGTTGTCATTGTGGTTTCGATTTTAGCATTTGATGTTGAGCGCAACTGCCGTTTGCACACGCTATGTCCATCAGCATCGGCTCTCCTCGTTATTAGCTACGGGCTAGAATCAGACTCAGCATTAGGTATGGTTTCTATGATTATGCATAGTTCACGGGTTTAGAAGCTTTTAGCTTCCACTGTGTATGCACGGTTTGGTATATGTTTTCCATGTTTGCTCATTTGCCAGTCTACTTTTTTTTTGGGGGTCTCAGTCTACTTGATAGTTGATACTATTATGGTTTCACTTCACTTGTACAGATGGCCTGGTTCTCAAGATTTCTAGAACAAATTAGCAGCTCCAGCCAAGTGAACCGTATTGTACTCCCTCATCAAAGCAAAACTATGCTTGATACTCTCTCCAATTTTTTTCACACTTGTGCTAACGACAAGAAATTTTTTGTTTTGGGGGGGGGGGGGGGGGGGGGGGGGGGGGGGGGGGGTTAAGAGCGCGTCCGCATGGTGGACCTCTAGTAGCCCCTTGATGTACCGAACAATTTCTCTTTGCGGCATGAGGAAGTAATTAATGCTTATCAGTGTGCAATACTGCCCTCTGGTTTTAAAATATGGCGTCAGGACTTCCCTTAGTTCAGGTTGTCTCGAGGGCTTCCCTTAAAATTTTGCGAGGAGCTATGCCTTTCATCACCCCCAGGGCCGTCTGCTAGCAGGGACAAGGTGGACGACCGCCCAGGGCCTCCAATTTTGGGGGGCCTCCAGACCCTGCCAGACCTCATATTCCTTCCTCCATCTCCATGCATGGCACGATCTGTTCCTGAGCTTTTCCAATATGGAAAGTTACGCAAAATCCCTAACTAACCTAGATGCCAAGTACCCCCTTTCTTTCCTCCTCTAGAGCTCTGGTTGCTGGCACGCGGCGGCAATGGCAGACCCAGCGAAAAATTTTAGGTATGGCGAAGGTTGATCGAACGAAAAATGATTTAACTTCTTCAAATAAAGGCTCCCATCCTTCTTTGATGCTTTCTTTTGTATTGCGAAGCACTTTCGACATCAATTTTGTATTTAAAACAAAGGAAAAACTTTCCATTTTCCTTACCAAACTACTAACCCAACCTGGGTTGTGCTCGTCCTCATGATTCACGGAAAAAACCTTCACCACGCGGCTCCTGGCGCTTCGATTCCTACCTGCGCCATCAGGAACACGCCAATGGCCGGCGCCAGGGCCTGGGGCTCGCACTGCTGGAATCCCGGACTAGGATTATAGCGATTTGGAGATTTTGGAGAAGAACTGAATCGAGATTCGAGAAAAAAAAAACTTGGGGAGAGTTTGCCCGGCGGCGGCGTCTACGTCGAAGCGATTTTTTTTTTTTTTGACCCTAGCGATCTCTTTTTTTTTTTTTGTGCTGGACTGATCAATTTCCCTTCCAATGGGCTGGGCCTCTTGTTTCTCATCCATTCCTCAAGCTACAACTAAAATGGGCTGTCAAAACATAAAGCCTAGTGAGGCCCATACCCTTTTGCAGCTTCTTTTTGCTTTCTTCTTCCTCTAGCTGCCTGTCCGAACCGCTCCAGGGCCACAAATCCATGGCGATCTGCAGGTGGGGGAAGCTGGGAAGAAGGGGTAAGGGGTACTCAGCACCAGGGTTAGGTATGGCGGCCGCCATACCATGCCATATTGGAGGGTCTGCCGTACTGTCCGCCATGGCTGCTGTCGTGTGGACGTCTCTGTCCAAGGAAGAAGAACAGAACACAGCAGCCAACGAAAGGGTATAAGTTATTGGGCCTTGTAGAAGTTTGCCATTTAGCCCATAGAGCACTAAAGATGACGCAAATGGGCCTGGTCGTGTTCAGTCCATCCAGCACAGTCGGTCTGCACTTTGTCAACGTGTTTCGACCTCAAATGCCGACATACGCTTCACCCCTCGCCGGCGTTTGGCAACCATGGCTGAAACTTTTTCCGTACCTGGGGTAGACGATCCGGTTACACGATGACATGGGCATGAACTGCACTGTGCATAGTTTAGCTAATAGATCGAACTGATATTTTGTTATTGTAACAAGGTTGATCCTGAACATGAGCCATCCTGCGCTGTGCGTTGGATTATCTTCAGAGGTTATCTTCGTATGCAGTGGCGGATTCAGGATCAAAATCCAGCTGTGGCGAACCTATCACTACTAATACTGACAATAGACCAAAAACATAGGCACCTACAAAATAACCTATAGTTGTCTTTGCTTCCGCTGCCACAAAGTTTGTGAGGAAAATTATGACCAAAATGTTGTGTCAGACCCTTCAACAAATAAGCTCTCTTCACTTGATCTCTAATGTCGGGATGAAACTTTTCGATGGGAATATGAAATCCTGGGACAGCACACGATCTGTAATTGATATATAAAATTTGCACCTACTATGCATTCCAACAATCATATTCTATTCACAGTTAACAAACGCCAGAAGGCCAGGTCACGAACCTTTTATTTTTTTCCCTCATCTGACATGAACCATTAGCTTGCGCTCGCCTTCGGCTTCCTGTCACACGCTGATGCTGAGCTACGGCTGCAAGTTCGGTCGGCCATGGAGCCAAATTAAACTGTGAGATGAGACTCCTCGACTCCTGGCGATCACTAAGTCACGAACTCACGATTCGATTCAGTTTTGATCCATCGGGGGAGTGGGGTGGGGGTGGGCATCGAGATTGGCTAACTGACCCACAATGTTTTAGCTTCTCGCTTAAGTCCACTAAGGCCCAAGTTGTCCAATAAACAACACGTTATACCTTAGTATATACACGTATATATGCAGGGGTCTCGTGCTCGGCAGCTCTGGCGAGCGCCATGCTCGCCATAGTGGTAAATCCGCCACTGTTCGTATGTGTCGGCCACGGCCCTGGCTCCGCATGGTGGCATAGAGGCCCCATTTTGCATTTTGCACAGGGCCCCCAAAATCATGGAGACGGCCCTGATCACCCCACAAGAAGACAACAGGGCCTAAACGCCAGTGATCACCAATTCAATCCGTAGCATCGATCTGGTGATCATGTTTTGCATAGGTCGTAAAGAGGTATCGGACGACAGTAGTATGGAACCACTGAGCAACTTCCTTATTTTTTTTATATATAAAGGGATATATATTATATTAAGCACTATACAGTACATAAAAAGTGTAGAAGAACGGGGCAACGCACCCAACACATTGGACGCGTCTCCGAACAGACTCGGGCATGTGGGGCACGTGGAAGGAACCTTAGCAACAACGACGGCTGGCTAACCACTGAGCATCTTCCTTAGCTGCCTGTTTTTTTTTTTAAGGACGAACGACCCCGAAGGGTCTCGAAAGCTCATTTAATCCTGGGAGTTGTACATAGCAGCCACCCTTTTTACAGAAAAACCCACACAAAACAGAAAATTACAAGTGAATCCTTGGGAGTTTCTGAAACAGATCGAGGAAGACGACCGGTGCTTCCTCAACAGCGCCGGAACTCGCCGATAGGGGACGAAACCACACTGCCCGTCGACCGGCCACCGCCGAGTGGATGAAGAGGGCGCCAACTCACTGATTTGGCAACGGAAACAACCGATGGGTTGACATCGTTGCCGGATTTTGGGGCCTCCACCTTGGAGGTAGAAGAAATCATGGCCGGGAGAGATTTCCATCAGCGAGAGCAAGCCATCGCCTGAGTTGCCGACCATTCGATAGTCTCCAGCTCCATGGATAAGAGATTCGCTCATGTGGGCAGCTGCAATAAAAGGTACCAGGACAACAAGCACAAGGAAAGAGGGAAAAAAACGCACGCCGACGCCGGAGAGGAAGTCGGTGGCAGAAACAAAAGGCATCACGCCTACAACCACAAGGGAAACCATAGGAAGGAAGCACTAACCAGCACCGATAGGAACAAATCGCCCACCACAGGACGGCGATGAACGGCGAGCTGGGAAGGAGACCTCCAAACTAACTAGGCTAGATCCTAAGGCTACTGCTGTACAGGGAGGGACCCTCACCCTACTCGACGCCGGCAACACGCCGGAGAAGGAGGGGAGGGGCCGGATCAGGTCCTCTGATGAGGAGCAGGCAAGGTCACTGTTGAGAGGAGAGCTTTCGAGAGAGAGAGCGCGCGGGGGGGGGGGGGGGGGGGGGGGTAGCTGCCTGTTGAAAATGCGTCTCACACATAATTTGCGGACAGCTTCATTTGATTTCTTTAGTAATCTCGTTTTCATTTGCAAAGTTGAGCATCTGATGCTCTGAACCTCGTACGATTGGCGGATTCTGTACCTTGGAGGTGTTGTCTCTTTGCCCCTGGAACTATCTACTTAACCTCGGATCGTGCAAGTCGGCAAGTGATAAGCACTTTGCAGCGTTCACTTTGAAGTCTGTAGGAACAAAACAAACTAGTAGTAAGTAACCCGGCACTGTACTCTTGAGTTTTCGATGGCACAAAAGAGTTAGAGGAAATTTTTTTATGGCATAGATGGGATTATCTCTAATAGAAACGAGAAATGACAGAATATCTTATTTCTTCCGTCCATAAATATAGTGTCATTTTAGTTTTGTCTTAAATCAACATTTTAAAACTTTGACTATCAATTACGAAAATACTATAAATATTAATAACACAAAAATGATGTCATTAGATTCATCTTGAAATGGATTGTCATAATATATAACACCTTTAGTTTAAAAAAAATATGTATTAGCTTCACACAAAACTAAAAAGACACTGTATTTGTGGACAGATATAGTAGTTTCTTGGACATACTAGTTAAGATTTTGAGTTTAACTACAAAAGTGTGAGCAAGGCACATATGAGATGCAGTTGGTATGCCACAATCTGACATCGCACTTGTAACATTCTAGGTCAGGGCTTAATAGGATTGATAGAATATTCATATCAACAAGTTGCAACTTCTTTTCCGGAAGCTCATCTCGAAAGAACTCCGAGGTTAAGCGAGCTTGTCCTAGAACAATTTCAGGATGGATGACTGACCGGGAAGTCCTTCCGGGTGCGCACGAGTGAGGACAAAGTGCGAAAAAAGACATATGTTGGTTTGTAGGGCCAGTCTTGAGGTCCTAAAGAGCTACCAGGTGTGCGGGCCCGGCCTTAGAGAGGCGGGACGCTACAGTAGTATCAGAGCCGATTCTCGCGGTTTCACGGGCGCGTGTGGGCGCAGTTGCGCAGGCATGGTGTGCATGACTGGTGTGGGCCTATAGTGGTGACACAACATGGCACTGGATACACGGACGTGGTCAAGAGGCGACATTCCTAGACTGGGGTTGACTGACGAGGACGTCGGTCTTCTAAAGGGGTGAGTATGTAACATCCTGGCCTAGAGTTTAATAGGATTGATAGAATACTCATATCAACAAGTTGTAACTTTTTTTCCGGAAGCTTATCTCGAAAGAACTCCGAGGTTAAGCGTGCTTGGTCTGGAACAATTTCAGGATGGGTGACCGATCGGGAAGTCCTTTCCCGGGTGTGCACGAGTGAGGATAAAGTGCACAGAAAAGACATATATTGATCTGTGAAGCCAATCTTGAGGTACTAGAGAGCTGCCAGGTGTGCGGGCCTCGGTGAGGCGGGACGCTACAGCACTCATGCATATTTTTTTGCCAATCTTTCGGGATTGTACTCAGGTCACAACTCCCAATAAGTCTACGGAACCGCCTCAGAGTTTGGACCTGCCTGTTAGTTGATCTCCACACGGCTCGCTCCAACGAGCGAGCCGTTTCCCTGATCCGCGTCCTGATCGGGGGTGCACAACCAACTCTTGGTTGGTGGACCCCCGTCGCGTTGCGCATATAAAAGAGAAGGTGGGGGCTGGGGACACGCACGCCAAGGTTCGCCGTGCCCACTCACCCCACCTACAAACCCGCCGATCTAGGGTTGCGCAGAAACGACGGGAAGCGCCGCCTCCACGCCGCCATTGCGCCATTTCCGCCGCCAGCGACGCCATGGCTTCCTCCTCCTCAGCTGCTCCGAACCCGATGTCCGGCGGTAACCTCTCTCCCTCACTCCCTCTATGTAGGTCTCTCGGTAGTGTAGAAGCCATGATCTATTTTTCTAAGTTAAAGATTACCCGATGATCTCACTCCTAGAGTTGTTGTTTCTATCACTGCCATCTCTGGATCCCACCTTCAGCCTTCTCCACCATCGCTCCCAGGCTCATCTTCATCGCCACGTCTACCGGCCCAAAGAGCTTCACCAAGTGCTGTTTTATAACTGTCCTTCTTGGCTACGATGGCCTGTCGGGATCGCCATGCTGCTCGCCACAAGCGATGGTGATGCTGAGCCAATACACACCGGTCCTAGCTTTACTCGAAATCATTGAGTTCGATAGTTATTCGCCACGGTGGCTTTTACTTCCCTTTTTTATCTTCGCTTCTCATAATAAAGCTATGGATTTTTTTTCTCCGATTGCCTCGCCGTTGTCTTCACTATAGCCGGGGGTGGCCATGGCCTCCCTTGCCATTACTTGTTTTGAAACGTTTAGAGCTAAAACACTAAGGCAGCACCTTCTCCTCTCCCTCTCCCTCGTTTTTCTTTGAAGCTCCGCCATTGTTGGCATCGACCTCTCTTCGCTAGAACCATCAGAGCAGGTATAATAAGCCTACTCAGCTGGCTGTAATATATCCTATGTGAAGGAGAGAATCGAAGAGGAGGAGTGAAGCCGGCCTAAACCACTGGCTACTGGATCCCACAAAATGAAAAGCCCGTTATACAGACACGTGCACTATATGCATGTCGGGTCTTCGACACGTGTACATGTACGTTTCCTTGGTATTCGGTTCTCTTAGCACGTGTACAACACTATCGTCTAGAGAGTGCAGATGTATCTGACCCTCTTATTGTACGTAATTTTAATTATCAGAAAGAACAAGCGAGGAGTGCTGTGTTTCCCTCCACAAGAAGACAGACAAAGGGCTGCAGTTGCTCACCAATTCATTCCGTAGCATCGGTTTGGTGATCATGTTTTGTATAGGTCGTATAGAGGCATCGGACGACAGTAGTAGGCAGCCACTGAGCATCTTCTTAGCTGCCTCTCAGTTGATGAACGATGAGACATGCGTCAGCGTCTCATAGTACATGTTTAGATAGCTTATTTGTTTTCTATTAGTAATCTCCTTCTCGTTTGCCAAGTTGAGCATCTTTTGATGCTCTGAACCTCGTATGGTTGGTGGATTCCGTACCCTCGAGGCGTTGTCTCTTTATCACTGGAACTATCTACTTAACCTCGTAGTCGGCAACAAGTGAAGTACTCTTTGAGTTGCGATGGACGATGTCTCTATCGACTACAGCTGGTTCCCGTTCCTGGCTGTTGCCGCGGCCACGGTTCTTCTCTCCCTGCTGATCAGGCGTGCTTTGACTGCCGCCGATGAACCCGGCGCCAATGCCAATCTCCCTCCGGGGCCATGGAACCTCCCGGTCATCGGCGGCCTCCACCACCTCGCCGCCGGCGGCGCGGCGCCCCCGCACCGCGCGCTGCACCGGCTGTCGCGCCGGCACGGCCCGCTGATGCTGCTCCGCGTCGGCGAGGTGGCCACCGTGGTGGTCTCCTCCCCGGAGGCCGCCGCGGAGGTGCTGCGGGCGCGCGACCCGGCGTTCGCGAGCCGGCCGGTCGGGAGCCCCACGCAGGACGTGGTCGGGCGCGGCGGCACGAGCCTCATCTTCGCGCCACACGGCGAGTACTGGCGGCAGCTGCGCAAGGTCTGCGTGCACGAGCTGCTCAGCGCCACGCAGGTGCGCCGCGTCGAGCGCATCCGCCGGGACGAGGTCGCGCGCCTCGTCCAGTCCATCGTCGCCGCCGCCGCAGCTGGCTCGCCGTCGCCGCCGGTGGTCGACCTCGGCCGGGCTTTGACGGAGCTGAGCAACAACATCGTGGCGCGGGCGGCGTTCGGCGGCAAGTGCCGGCGGCAGGAGCAGCAGGAGTACCTCCGGGAGCTCGGCGTGATGGCCAAGCTGGCCGGCGGGTTCAGCCTGCCCGACCTGTTCCCGTCGTCGAGGCTGGTCCGGTGGCTCAGCGGCGCCGTGCGCGACATGACGAGGAGCCGCGACCGGGTGCAGCGCATCGTGGGCGGCATCATCCGGGAGCGCAGGGAGAAGCGGAGGAGCGCCTCGTCAGCTGTCGGGGAAGGTGCTGTCGCCGGCGGCGGCGAAGAAGACGAGGACCTGCTCGACGTGCTCCAACGGCTGCAGGAGGAAGACTCCCTCCCCTTCCCTCTCACCGAGGAGATCATAGGCACAGTCGTCTCCGTAAGTACTCTCCAAAACATTACTGAATCCATAGCGTGCACACTGTTTACACATGTTATTTATACTCCATATGTCAAGGACGATGTTCCACTGTTAAACACACATGTCACTGAATCACTGACTCACGTAGACATCCCCGCGCGCTTCAATTGCAACCGTGCTAAATAGAGAATTGTTGAAATTCCCATGACTGTACAACTGCAGGACATGTTTGGAGCTGCGACCGACACCACAGCCACCACACTGGAATGGGCGATGGCAGAGCTCATCAGGAATCCACAGGCAATGGCCAAGGCAAAGCTCGAAGCCCGACATAAGCTAGGCCGGGAAGAAGGAGACCACGATGGCGACCTCCGCTACATCCAGATGGTCATCAAAGAGACTCTCAGGTTACATCCAGCCGCTCCACTGATCCTTCGCTCAAACCTGCAAGAGGATTGCCGAGTCATGGGCTACGACATACCCAAGGGCTCCACTGTCATGGTGAACATTCTCTCGCTCGCACGCGACCCGCGGTACTGGGACGACGCCGAGGAGTTCATCCCGGAGAGGTTTGAGAGCAGCGAAAAGGATTGGACGCACTTGGAGTTCGTCCCGTTTGGCGCGGGGCGGAGGCAGTGTCCCGGAGCTTTGTTTGCGACCACGACAATCGAGCTCACGCTGGCGAATCTCCTGTGTCACTTTGATTGGACGCTTCCTGGTGGTGCTGATCCGAAGAAGCTGGACATGGGCGAGGCGTTCGGGATCACTGTGCGCCGGAGGTCCAGCCTCTGTTTACTGCCGGCCTTGCGCGTGCCTCCAACTCACTGAGTACGCCATTCGTGTGTGTAGATTGTAAAGAGCACACTGGCATGGCATACACCTACAACTTTCGATTCCGTAAAACAAATTGTATGGTTTCTCAGAGAGAACCATGTAGTTACCAACCTCTGCTACGATTTGTCGTGTCGTCCTCTGGTTAGTACATCTCAAAACCAGAGAGCTTTATTATCTGGTTATCACTTGGGAGAGGCCCTTCTTGCAAGTTGCAACTTGCAAATGTACGGAGTTTTTCTTTCGTTAGCCAAAAGAAAAGTACGGAGTATCATGCCCTTTTTTTTAAAAAAAAAAATTCAACAGAGTAGCATGAGTGCATGATCAGACCTGAATGGACGATGTGGAGTGGGCCATCTTCCTTTCAAATTGCATTTGCGACGTGCAGGTGGAGCAGGCCGGGTCACATACCGAGCGCACCCATCGTGGGCTTGCTATGGCAGCCCATCAGGAAGGAATACGATACGTGCATTGATGGCCCAAACCACTACCTCGCGCCTGCGCGCGCGACGATATTGTTAGCCAGCTCCGTCAGTCAGCGCCCACGCATCATCTTCCCTCCTCCAAAACGTCGGCACCTGCGGCGCACAGAAGCGGCGGCCGGTGAGAGTTGCTACGTGGCAAAGCCGCTCGCGCCTAAGATGGAAAACTATGTTATCTGGTCCAGCTGATCCAGTGATTAACCTCCACGGCAAATCGAGCGCTGTCGAATCTTCCACTAATCACAAGCGGCCAGCAGCAGTGGAGCACAAAGAAACAATTCAGATTCACTCCAGTGGTACATCCCGGCGACACATGCATGTGTAACGTGCCGTTGGTTTGACTTACCAGCCTGGGCTCGGACGTTCCGAAGCTAGCGCTGCCACTTGTTAGCGCAGCCGTGCAAGAGTCCCCACCCACAACGGCACGGCTCCAGCAGCGGGCGGTCATGCTCACAGGTTTGCTCCTGCAAATGGCAAAAATTTTATCCAGAAACGCTACCGCAAAAGGTGATGCAATGGAATCGCTGGGCTGGTCACGCCGGCTGGCTGGTCCCGCAACTGCTAGGGAAGGGAAGCGGTTAAAGGTCTGGTACTCTGGCAAGTCTTTGCCTCTTCCTTGACTTGGCTGGACTCGAACCACCATCGCTGTTGGAAAAGAATCCCAAGCCCTCAGTACATATGCGAAGTCACTGTTCCTCGTTTTGTTTCTACCATTCCAGGGCGTGTTCGGCGTTTTAGAGTTTAAAATTTAGAGGGGTTTAAACAAAAAGAATCTTGTCTTAAATAAAGTTTAATTACAAAACTAACTCCAGAACCCCCCCTCTAAATCGCGAGACGAATTTAACGAGGGTAGTTAAGCCGTGATTAGACGATATTTACTGTAGCATCACTGTAGCAAAACATAGATTAATTAGGCTCATTAGATTCGTCTCGTAAAGATGTACCCATCTGTAAAAAGGTTTTGTCATTAGACTTTATTTAATACTCCTAAATAATAAGATTCTCTTTAGAGCTAAATTTTAGAGGGGTCTAAACAGGTACAACGAACACACCCGAAGTTGCAGGCAATGCCTTCCGGTCGTCGAAATCTGTTCAATACATATTCATTATTGATGCCGTTTGTTATTGAATATTGATTCTAAAGGGAAGAAATATGCATGCAATTAGAGCTTCAAAATTCTCCAAAACCAGTCTAGGACCACTATTTCACTGTCACTAATTGGTTTGCGCACTGGCATTCATCATCCACCCAACAGTTAATAAGCGACCTAATAATAATAATAATCCACAAGTAAGTGGGCAACACGTGTAGTTCCTGCACAAGCAGTTCGCCTCCTACAGCGAAGGCGGAGTACCATTTCAGAAGCCAGGAATCCCCACCAGGCCACCACCCTGCTCCTGCTGACCCGCCGCTGATTTGCTCCCGAAAACAGCAGAAATTTTATCCGAAAAGTGCTGTGAAAAGCTGATGGAATCACCGGTCGGTCACGGCCCGGTCCGGCCCCAACGAGAAGCCATTAAAGAAAGGACTGGATAATCTTGGCCGCTACTAGCAGCAATCAAATCCTTTACCTGAGATTTTCGGCCAGGCAAAGGACATATGGCAGCCGGGAGCTTGTGCCGACGAAAGCTCTAAAAACTCCCTCGAAAAAAAAAAGCTCTAAAAACGGTATTATTGTAACGTTTCAACAACTGCCAACCAGGAATAACAGTTGGTCTTTCTAGCGAATGCGAGCTGACCGTAATCCATGACTCCATGTTATCCACTTGATGTCTCAGTCACGCAGCTCACGCTGGCTCAATCATGAACAGCTTCGGTTGTACTTCCTGTCCTAACATCAAATAAAAAGTTTTGATGGAATGAACAACTTCTTGTGCATGGGTTGAATTACTTTTTACAGTATTTACTAACATATACTCAAAGTTTTATGCATTCAATATTCAAAAAGCAGTATAATTAATCTAAGAAAAAAACACTACAAATATTAAGACTGATCATATGAACGTGTTGTAAAGCTTTTGAAAAACATTTTCAATATTTGCCATGCCTTTGATTTGCCTAAGGCTTTCTATACGCGTTAAAAAATTTGCATTTAGGTAATATATATATGTCAATATGCCTGATAGTATTAAGCAGTACACTCAGTTGTATGAACATGCACATAAAGTTTTTATGGACTTCAGCTGCTCAGTTTAGTATATGTTGTGGTTCATAGAATATTTGTAAATTAAAATCCTGCTCAATAAGCGCAAATGTTGGATTTGATGCTAGTACAATCTCCCACCATCTCAAAGATCGAGTTGGAGTGGTATTGATCTATGCTAGTACAACCTCCCACCATCTCATATTTGTATATATTACTAATGTGAATTGTGAATCCTTTATATATTTATTTTCCTATCCCGGGATTCGACCCTTGGAAAGTGGATGGCAAAAAAGGCACACACAATCTAGAAAAGAAAGAAGAAAATGAAACAAGAATATAGGAAAAGGGGACACACAAAGGGGGAAATGGAATACAGAAAGGTACCTGGAAAAAAAACAGCTTTCTAACTGAACTAGGTGAATTCCCCGCGTGTTGCTGCGGGACTTTGTTGATACATCTAGGGTGGGACGTAACAGCAAAGATTGTTGGGGCATAAAGATTTTTTAGAGGAAAGAAAATGAGCTGGGAGGGCAAACAGATGTATGGACTGCAATAGATTGCCATGGAGACCAAAATGATTGAGACATCCCTGACATTGCATGTATAGTTTACTGCAAGCGAAAGAAAGGTGTCATCTGGGGTTGTAATCCATAGAAAAACTATGCTCCACGGAAAAATCTGCATTGTAGACTTCTCTGCCCTTCCATGTTTGATCATATATTTCTAACGGAACCATGATTACATAACCATGATTACATAACTTAAGTATTGTTTTCTTTAGAATATGTTAGATAAAGATCCTAGTCGCTCTCTTTTTTTTTGGAAAATATCATGCACAAATTAACTTTGTGTAGAAGGATTAGAAAACGCGGGTTGACAATATTTGGTTCTTAACACGAACAATGTGAGATATAACATCCTTTCTTGTAGAAGTTGTGCACGATTTGGTCGACAACAGTTACCAGTTGAGCAGGGCTAGCTTGAAAGGGAAAAAATTAACAACCTTGGTCAGAACACATACAACTGAAATACCATGTAATTGTTATTATACATACAAAATCAGATACATTTATATATCCTGAAATTAAAAAAAATTGTGTTACTCGATAGTAAGTAAATATGAATTGGTGCCTCTGAAAATATAAATTCGTTCATGCTTGACACGAACAATGGGACATATAACATCCTTTCCTGGTGTACGATTTGAAATAAAAAAAGTTGTGTTACTCGGTGGTAAGAAATGAGATATCTCTGTAGCTACTGCTTTGTGTGGTAAGTAAATATGAATTGGTGCCTATGAAAATGTAAAGTAGTCCCTTAACAATGAAGACGATGAAGAAAAAGAGAGTAATAATTAAAGGTCAAATGGCTTAAATCAAAAGACCTTCAGTAAATCACATGAATATGAGTAATTGTTGTGACTGTAAAATGAGGGGGAATATATGTCATATAGAAGATGCATCATATAAGAAAGAATGGAGGTGAAAGATCTTATGAAAAGTGCATTACCAAACACTAACAAAGATATCTTGCCATTGATTTGGATATGGTTTATCTATAGAAAATTAACATAGATTTGAGCCAGGGGAGTTTAAGACGCAAATCAAGAAGATTATGGTTGGGGCAAGATCTTGCTGTGTTGCCAATTAGAAATCCAGTACTTGCTTGCATCAGTCTATCTGCACTGGGCACTGACGACGTAGATGTGAGTATTATTATTTTTCATGGCAATGAGAAGTACTTGCCTTGCATCAGTCTATCTGCATTGCGCACTCACAAAAATAATTGGCTAACCTGCAAAGCGGTAGTACAAATGTGCCCTGTCCGTCAAAATAAAATATGAAACATTGTTGCCTGCGTGTGATTCACTGCAAAAAGCCAGAGTAAACCTTTAAAAAAAAAATCAAAGAACTAACAAATCAGATAAACAACAAAAGGAGGGGTATAAGAAACAGAGTTGCCATTGTCACCACGAAATGGGTCTATTCAGATCAACAGTATGGGAGGCGATGAAAACAAAATGAGAAGAATGAAATATAGGGAAGGTGACGATCTGCATCTGCGTGGGTTGGGTCCTGTGGTTGGAGACGATCCATGATGCTGCTTATATCTGGGTGTGGATACGAATTGATGGCAGGAGTGAAGGGCCGCCACCTCTAATGTATCTTTGAAGGAGAATCAAAGCGATCATGAGGGAAGGGCAGAAAACGGCCGCAGTAATATTCATTTGTTGTCCACCCCACTCATGGCAGAGGGCAGTTACCATATGGCGGGGAGAGGGGGCAGAAAACGGCATCAACTGCAATTCGCCATTAGAAACAGGTGGTGCGTGAGGACAATTTCAATTTGCGTCGGGGCAGTTTCCTTTGGTGAAAGACGATAATGAAGGCCCAGCGTGGCTATGGGAGGGAAGAGCTCAAGAAAAACAACGGACATGATGGGTGGCTACGAAAGATCGGACGGTCCAAACAAAAACATGATGTGGCTTGCTGTGGTTGCAGAGAGTTAGAAGTTAATGATGGTTAGTGGGTTGCACTTATAAAGAAAGAGTAGATAATGATGAGATACCTTCCGATAGTAGTAAGTTGTACTGCCCATTCCGCTATCTTGCAGAGTACTCTGTTGAGCAGGTTATTAATTTTGAGCTGGAATAGTTTTTTTTTTTTTGGCTGTCAAGGGGGGGGGGGGGGGGATTTTAAATCCCCACCTGATTTCCATTAATATTAATGGCAGCCCAAGTCGGCTCGGTACATGTATAGAGTACTTTACAAGGGAGTGGGAAATTGGAGGCTACATATTTACAGAAAAAATATTACACCATTCTTCCGAGATATGGTTAGTCTGCAGCGCCATAAGAACGCTTCTTCTTTGCACGCTGTCATTAGCCGAGAAATGGAAGGTTCCTGGAAAACAACTTCATTGCCAAATGAAGTTAGAATGTGTGTGCAACGACTTTGCCATCTTTGCCAAATTTTCAAAAACAACAACAATTTGGTTCATTGTTTTTAGATTTACTGCAAGTCTATCTATGTCTCATCCACATCATCATCGGCCGGTTATGGTTCTTTGCAATGTTGGATGCCACACATGCCAATGGCCAAGGATCGACTCTGAGACGTGCTTTCTTTCGGCAGAAAGCGATCTTATAGAATTGATCGATAAAGCTTTTGCGGAGTATGTCGTCGACTCGCCATACGTGGTTTTCATGGTCACGACCGATCCCGTTAAGAAGATATGGGCTAGTCAGCTATAGATATGGGCGTACTGTCAGTGCGAGGGGCAGCAGTGCTGCTGCATCGATCGGCCATCATGAACTGCCGCTCCTCTGCCTTCACAAACTCGATGATGTGGAGTAATAATAACGCAGAAGAGAAATGGCATTACGCCCATATCTTGCCACTCCAACTCGATCAGCAACTAGCACGCTTCTGCCTCACCGAATCACCGTCGACCCTCTTGAGAAAACCACCGTTGCAGGAATCGGTGTCACTGACCGGCATTGCTCACCACAATCAACCATCCTGCAAACATCTTACTAGGTGATTACTACTCCACTCGTAAGCGGGCAACAAGCGTACGTATAATTCCGGGTCCAATGCAGAAGCAGCAGGAGTCCTCACAGCCTGCTGCTGTCCTGCCTCCTCCCTGCCGATCCTTTCAGATTTATAGCGAACATTTTATCCAAAAGGTACTGTAAAAATCTGACCGAATTACCGGTGGCCACACATTCCGCCCCAATGAGCAGCAACTGAAGGTCTGCTGCCAAATATTGGCGTCTAGTCGTAGCATGTTTCTGGCCTTGAGCTGATTTTTTCTTTTTCGATGAGGAAATACCGACAACACCACTTGTAAGGATCAAAGAAACTCTACTGATAAGTATTGAGATTCCAAACCAGCTCTCGTACAATCAAGAATGCCATCTCTGTCCTTTTTTTTTTTTTGTAACCAAAAGCACGATGTTTCTTTACTATTGATGAAGCTGAAATGGGTTGCGACAACTGAAAGTTTTGCAAACTTCATGGGCTCACATGTCGTATGTATAACTCGACAGCAAGTGAAGCAGTTCAGCATTCCTTTTGGAACCCTGATACTGACATCGCAACACTGACACCTAAGACGTTCTTTCGGCAGAAAACGGGCTTGCTTCTGAACAGGAGAGTTTCGTGGAGTTATGCATGTATGTAGTTTTCATGGCCATCGATCTTGTTGGTAAGATAAGAAAAAGGGCACATCGATATCTTGCGAATGTGTTTGTAGACACTGACATCACTTCTTTCTGGCCGGGTTTAGTATATGACAACAGTGCTCACATCACTTCTTTCTGGCCTAATACTTTCATAGCACTAATTAATATGAATAATATATAGAGTATGACTACTTTAATTGTTTTAGCTACAAAGAGAGATTTCTGCGAGGCTTTGTATACTCCATGAATGCTTATGTATCGTAGTTTCGTAGCTAGTCCTATGCATGGCACATATAAGTTCAACAAGTACGATGCACAGAGAGATTTGTCCTACCCTTCGTAATATATGCATTGTACTCCATTGCTCTATCAGTTAGTACCGCTAAACAAGATGACATCAACATTAATACGCCCACTCAACATTAACACGCTAAACAAGAGGACATCAACCATTAACATCCATGAAAACAATTGTTATGAAACATGCAACGAAAGATCAACAGGAATCGAGAAAAGGGTAATGATGGTTGAGGTGCATCTCTGCCCCTGCTAGTTGCTTATGTAGAGGTCAAGCAAAGCCGAATGCAGCGCATTGGATAATGCCTACAGATACGGAACGGACTTATGTACACATGTACTCCTTCCGTTTTGAAATTGATCCGTTTGTCTTATTATAAAAAAGTTTAAAAAGTATCATATATTTTGTTATAGTTTATTTTTATAATTTTATATATTTAACCTAATATTTTGAATAAGGCGAACAGTCAAATGTAACTCGAAAAGTTAATGGCAAATTTTTTCTATATCCCTCACAATTAAGAAAGATATAAATTTTTAGATAATGGGAAGGTCCTTGGCAAGAGAGATACTGTTCTTTCTTAATTGAGAAAGGAGTCGGGTAAATTAAAAACGAATACATGCAGAGGTAGGCTTCCACAGATTTCACCCTCGAAGGTCGGAGCAGAGTGGACAACGCGACGAGAGAGACCCGCGCAGCCGGCCGCGGCCCGCTGCCGTAAAAAGGCGGGAAATCACCCACCCACGTGCTCGCTCGCTCCGCCCGGTGGCCGCCAGGCGGCGGCAGGCAGAAAAGGCTATCCGCTCCGTGATTTCACTTTACCGTTCCTGACGCCGGCTGGGACCAGAGAGTCAACGTGCGCTCCCACCTCCTCCCTTTGATTTTTTCACTGCCCACACAAAAGCCTCGGCGTCTCCGGACAAGGAACAAGCGTCTCCCTCCCCAAAAGCCTCCTTTCCGGCAGGCACCCTTGCTCCGTTCCGTCGTCCCCCACATGGCGGCCCGCCAGGCCTCCGCCTCCGCCGCCGGCGAGGGCGCGCGCCGCCAGCCGCAGCCGCCGCGGCCCCCGCTGTCCCTGCCCCCGCGCTCCGCCATCGAGTCCCTCTTCTCCGCCGGGGCCGGGTCCGCGGCGGCCGCCGCCGGCGCCGAGACCAGCCCGGGCCCGCTCACCCTCGCCGCTGCTTTCTTCCCCGAAGCTCCATCCCCGGCCTTCCACGGCTCCTTCACCCAGCTCCTCGTCGGCGCCATAGGCTCCCCCGCCGCCACCGCCTCCGCCGCCGGCGCTGGGCCCGGGGGCCCCTCGCCGCCCTCCCCGTTCGCCATGCCGCCGGGGCTCAGCCCCACCGCGCTCCTCGGCTCCCCCAGGCTCTTCTCCCCCACGGTAATTCCCCCAACCCCGGCATGAATTCCAAGCACCTCGCCTTTTGCTCGTTTCAGCTGCCGTGATTGCCGATGCTTAAGATTTTCTGATGCCAGTACTATAGTTTCTTTCAATTCAAACGGCTATCTCTACAAGTAATAATGGTTCCTAGTAGTGTTGCGGATTCGTGAGTTTTATTAGTAAACCAATGCTGCCTAGCTTTGGGACCCCACGTGGGATTTCTGTTCAGCGTGGAAGAGTCAGGCACGGTGTTACTTACCATTTCGTAGCACGGAGTACCTGTGACGCTGTACGCCACTGTTCTCGGGGATCCGTTGGGTTTGATGGATCGCAAACTGGACCGGTAACAGTTTGCTCTGCGAGGAATTGTTTCTGCTGTACAGTCAAATGGGGGCCTCTGCATTCTACCCACTGTTAATATTGATCAAACTGAATATAGTTCTTTTCTTATTTCGATTATGTTGAGATGGTTCTGCTGACATATTTAAAGCGTGTGCAAATGACCAAATGCCCTTCTTTTCCTTACAGCTTGAGTTGCTTATTATTTTTGGCAAAGGTCTTTTTATATATCCTCATTCTTCGTTGAGACTTGTTCCTCTTTTGGTAATGCTGCCTGATCTCCCATTTGCAATACATGCTTAGTCTATGTGACGAATTGCTTATTCATAGTCAGATTATAGCACTGTACCATTCTTTGTGTGAGGAGTCAACCAAACGTTCAGATGATAGCATTTGGTTATAAAAAGTAATCTTCTCAGAAGTGACTCTTGTGGTTCTGATGGTGCAGTGAGTGTTGTAAAAGGTGGCACATGCTTAACGAACATTCACTTCCCGCGCATTAGCAAAAAAAGTAGGTGCTTAGGTGGCTTTTAGGAGGATCATATATATTTCTTAGAAAGTTTAAAGAATGGAAATTCGATTTGCTGATGGAACTCTTAATTCCAGACACGTGAATAAAGACACATGCCTGAATGCATACGATTGGTGTGCTACTGCAACATAGTACGATGCATGCTTGCAGTTTTTTGATCTGAAAAGGCAGGGTGAACCTGCTCTCATTATTATTTGCACCAACAGACCTGCTTATGCAGCCGTCTGCTTTTTTGTTCAATTTCTAAAGAGGCCACAATTATTTGTTCCCAGGGATGCATGTTGGTAACAATGTAGTAAAGGTGCTATTTTCTTAGTAAGGCCTATGGGGATAAACATAATCCAATGTTAGCACTACTATTGTTTGCTATTGCGGTAAATGATGATTTGATCTGGTTAGTATGCAGCGCGTTAAATATGCCTCATCTAAGAGATGGTGAATCAAAACCCCAAATGTGTCTTGACTAACTCCTATTTCCTTGTAGCCCAGGGATTGTTACAGCTATTGTATGACAAACTCGTGGTTGTTTTTTATGTTATGTTCATGGGAATGATAGTGTCTCCTTGTTTACATGCATTCATTTATACCTCAACTATTTTCTGTATAGGTTTTCTTTGAGTTGTATCAACTAACGTAACGAATGAGTTATACTTTTGTTTCCTAATCTTAGCCACAGAAAGATAATATGTAGAGTATATCATTATTCATTATTTTTGTGACAGCTATTTGAGCATTGACAATCTTGAAGAAATACTAAGCTCATAATTACAGGGGTCAGCCAGAACTACTGATTGCAGCATTTGACTGTAGCGAAGTTACAATGACTTACAACTATGATAAGAGCATATTAACAGAAATGAAGTCGTCAAATAATTTTTTTTCCTCAATTAACAATTTAGAAGGAGAAGGTAAAGAAATGGTATAGTCTGTAGCATATCAAAGATGCACATGTTGATCCTATCATTCATACTAGTCAGTTGCTACATTTCATCTGATGAATGATGAAACAGATAAGAGGTTATCTTATGTGTTTCAGTTGTCTTGCTTTTTTATGCGCCTTTGCTTGCTATACTGATATAGAGTACGCGATATCAACCAAGGTTTTGTTACCTTGATATGTCCATGTGGGAATCCATGAGAGTGCTGCAGTGAAAAATCTGAGATCAGCAAGTTTCTCTTTCTTAGTCTTATCATGAACTTGCAAATTATTGATTGGTTACTGGATGTGTTGTGATTGTTGTGCTGTGATTCGGGAAAGATCTATCGTTTTCTGGTTGCTTTTGGTTTCTAGCCTTGAACCAGTCCCAGTGTGCCTTAATGATGACTTCTGTCCAAACTTCTAATATCGTCACTGATTGCCCCTTTGTTTTGCTTGATAAATGCCTGTAACTTATGTGGCGGGTGGGATAAAATTCTACAACTATATCTTGCCTAAGAAAGAGTCTTGTTATTTCTTATCATTCCTAGTAAATAGCTACAAGCCACTGCTATCAATGGCACTTGCTTTTAAGTTTATTGAATGTTTGGTTTGTCACTGTTCATTTCCTTATGCTAAGCGGGAATTATTACATTTGCCCATTTTCCTGCAGGGGAATTTTGAGATGTCTCATCAACAAGCCTTAGCACAAGTTACCGCACAAGCAGTCCACTCCCCATACAGTATGGTCAATCAAACAGATTACTCACTCCCTTTTTCATCCACAAGGACACCAGCTTTGACATCACAGAATGTCAACTCTTCTGCCGATGTGGCATCAACATCAACCAAGGTGACACCAATACAGCCATCACATACAGGTAATAGCAACATCCAATCAAATGAGATTTCACAACCCCAAACTTCTGCACTCACTGCGGATAAACCTGCTGATGATGGCTACAACTGGCGGAAGTATGGCCAGAAGGCAGTTAAGGGTGGGGAGTACCCAAGGAGTTACTACAAATGTACCCATTCAAGCTGTCCAGTGAAGAAAAAAGTGGAGCGCTCAGCAGATGGACAGATCACTCAGATAATTTACAGAGGTCAGCACAACCACCATCGTCCACCAAAAAGAAGGTCCAAAGATGGTGGTGAGTTGCTAAATGAAGGTGATGATCTCCGTGAAAACGAAGATGCTCCAACAAGATCAGAACCAGGCTCTAACGATCATTCTGGGAAAGTTGAGGCATCAAATGATGGTCCTGCGGGGCCTTCGATGTCAAGGAGGGGAGAGGGAGGTGATCATTTGTCCGGCTCAAGTGATGGCGAGGATGAGGATGATGATGAATCAAGGGCTGGCAATGGGGATGCTGGTCCTGCAAATGCAAACAAAAGGTGATTGCTATATTACAAAATTTATTTAGTTCAATTTTTCAAACCGTAATCTTGAAATACTAGTTCTATTGGGCAGACATGTACCGACTCCAGCTCAAAGGATCATTGTGCAAACCACTAGTGAGGTTGATCTTTTGGATGATGGTTACCGGTGGCGCAAGTATGGACAAAAAGTGGTAAAAGGGAATCCGCATCCAAGGTAACACTGTTACCATTTTGCAGTATTCTCTAGCTTCTTTCTATATTCACGTGTCACTTTAAAAGTGATCCATGTATTTGGAGTAATCTAAATAGTTCTGTTTATCTTTGACCTGTTCGCACAATGTCTCTCAGTGTTCCGTTGTTCCTTGAATGACTGCATGGCAGATGAATAATGATGTGGTGCAGGGGTATATATGTTCATGTCCCACTTTAGAAACACGTGAATGTAGGTGGTAAAAAGGAAATCTGATTTTCCCACAGAACACACAATATAGTGATGTACATGTACCTGCTATTGTTGCATTGAATGAACTCTTAAACCCTATCTACCCTGCATTTTTGTTGAATGATGTAATCATGCCAATGGTTCACTTGAGTGCTACGAAGTGTTGTCCATTGTTTTATGCAGTGCCTGCAGAAGTCTGACTGCTAAGTGTTTTTTATAGAGTATACTATAGCATTAGCAGATTAGCACCGAGCCACCAATGCAGCAGCACAGAACACTAGCCTTTACTTTATGAGAGTAAAGATATAAAATCAAACTTATTGCGAAAATGTTGTTACTGATTTCTAGGTTGCTAGGTAAGCACTCAGCAGAATGAATTCATAACTGGCTTGATAAGGAAGTAGCAAGATGCAGGATTGCATGATCAAGGCACAATTTGTACAGTTGTACATATTAAGTAGTTGTTGCAAAAAGAAAAATTAAGATGAAAGGAAGAGAAGCAACATGACATTCTTTGTACTCTAGCAGTAGTACAAGAAATTCCCGGTGTTTTCTATTTTGATCTCCACGGTCTTTCGTTTGCTGGCATCGATGCTAATTGACGTATCGGCAATGAAATCTGATAGATTTAGTCCATAATTCTCCTTGATGTCTGATATTTGAATCCCACCATCATGTGGTGGATAGACGCGCAAGAAAGAATGTGGTTATGGACAGAAGAATGGATGAAAAGATGTCCTGACACTGTACTTACTGTTGCTGTTTTGTGTGATCGCTTTAAATGTCTTGATATGAGTCTCCCTTAATTGTATAAATCGTTTCTAAAGTCTTGATTGGATCAATAATGATGGTCTGATTGTTTTCTAATGATATTATGTTTTACACTCCATTTGTAACTTAGGCACTAGCTACGAATTTTAGAGTTAACACATACACATAAATAAGTCGCCATGGTATCTTGATCCTTGCCCTAAATTTCACAATCAACCCTTACCATATCCTTGACCCTTTCCCTAAATCTCACAATCAACCCCCTCACTTCCAACGCAACCCCTTGTGAAGCACTAAATCTGGGGTGTGGACTGGAAATATTGCAATGACTGTATTTTTTTGTTTCCCCAGATTAGTTATTTGAATAAAGGAAACCAATCATATGAACCACAGAAGTTTGAAATTATGCATGTTCTTGATTTTGGATGGCTGGTCCATTATGTTCTTTAATTTTATATGCATCTATAATTATAAGTTATTTCAGCAATGTGCACAAACCTGCAATCACTCGTTACTGAAAATAGTTTTGTACCCAGTTTCGAATCTTTAGTGCATTTTGGCATCTTTTGTTGCATGTCCCAGTATTAAGCTGTAATTAAATAATTATTATATATTGAAGCTTTCTTCAGTTGCCCACTTGAAAAAGGTTTCTGATCTGATTTTGGAGTTGATTGTGACTACCAGGTGTTAAAATAGGTTAATAACTCCCATTCATGCACAAGACTTGAAATGTATAACAGCCTTTCATGGTGCTGATCAGTGATCAGTAGTACTGTGGCAGATAAAATTGAGTAATATTCGGCGGTACTAACTGTTTAGCATTTAGTTAGGAGGTTTCAAGAACGAATTGTGGGTATTCATATCTAATATACATGTAGTCCTTGTTATTGGCAATATCTTTTGCTCAAAAAATTGTATACTTTTTATTTACAGTGGGGGTACCTAGGCAATGCCCTTGAATAGCTGTACAATTTGAAATTCAATAATCCATGGACACACTAGTTTAAACTTTGATAATCAATATTTTGTTTAAAGTACAAGAAGAACCTTGATTTGGCCCAACAGAAATTTTATGATTTACCTAGCTAAGATGATTCCAGTTAAGTGTGCTAATTTTGAAAGCATTTAGCAAAATATCTCAGATAATGATTGCCTTCAAACAAAGTTGATGAAGAACCTGGATTTATTGTATTGTACATTCTTGGTTGAAGTGGGACGGAATAATTTTGTTTATCAACCAATCTGCTTTAAGTGTTTACTTTTTGACGCGATCACTCTGTTTTCACTTATTTATACAGATTTATCAAAATATATCTTGCTATTTAAGTTGCATGTGGGAAAAGGGAACAATGAACATTAAACCTTTAGCTTTTAAACAAGTTTGCTTCTTTCAAATGATATATCTGTGACTCGCAGTTTAAGCTATGAAGTTATCAAGTATTTCTTGTTGGCCTTTCTGTTGAACTTAAATGGAGAATCCATTTGAATTCATGCTGCACTTCACATATCTACTTTGTTGCACTGTGTAGGAGTTACTACAAGTGCACATATCAGGGATGTGAAGTAAAGAAGCATATCGAAAGATCTTCGCAAGACCCAAAGGCTGTGATAACTACATATGAGGGGAAGCACAGCCATGACGTGCCAGCTGCCAGGAACAGCAGCCATGCTGCTGCTAATGTTAATGCATCATCTTCCAGCAGTGTAGCGCACAGGGGGCAGAATTCGGTGTCCAGTAGTCGTAGATCAGACTTACAAAATGCATCATCAGCTTCTTCTGTGCTACTAAAAGAGGAAAACGAAATAACATAAACTTCCGCTGCATCTAGCAACATTATTCTGTTCTCTTGTCCAATTCCTGGGTTTGTTCCATTTCATGCTTCAAGATGGAGGAAATTGGCATTGTAAGGTCTGCATTGGTTTCAGTCAGAAGTGAAGTCCTTGGCTGTGCTCCTTCCAAGACCTTGCACACCTGCAGTATCTGTTATGTTATACTCCCATTGGTTGTATTATTTTGTAAATGCCATTAGTCAACCCAGTGAGAACTATAGATGACAGTTTTCTTCAGCTCAAAGTGTATATGGTCAATTTGGAACTTTGTTCACTGATAGCTGATTTGTAGATACGTGGCTCCTTCCTGGGTCTGTACCTGTTGTTTGACAGGAGATATGAAATTATAATTTCTGAACGTGCTGATGATCCATTTGCCTGGGGCACCCTTACAGGTTACCAAAATATTTTCTGTACCTGTTGGATATCTTGTGTTTTTGTTGTTAGTTTCAAAAGTACAACTAGAATATACCATATTTTTTTTTCATGTTTGCTAGTTTCCATTTGATGTGGATATCACTGTCCGAGTTATTAATATTAACTTAATATACCTCATTCAAATATATTCTTCGTTGGTTTAAGCAGTGTCATTTGCTTAAATATTTGTTACTTTACTCGTACGCCATTCAAATTCTTTAAATTTTCAATGCTATGCGATCGTTTGATGCTATTCCAATTGTTGAAAGCACGATCAAAATACAACCAAATTTCAATCACTTTAAATTTGACATTCCCATAATCTGAAAAATGTTGATGGATACTAAGGCTAAAGAGATTCTACTCCTTCTGTTTTTAGATATATGACACCGTTGACTTTTTCGTTACTTTGATCATTCATTTTATTCATAAATATTTATGCAAATAGCTAAATGTATAACTTAATCTTAAAGTGTTTTTGATGATAAATCCAACAGTATACATTTTCCGTTAAGCAACTAATTATCTTTATATATATTGTTGGTCAAAATTCAACAAAAAAGTCAATAGTGTCATATAATTAAAAATGGAGTATAAATTTGTGATTTGTCTGCACAGAGACACTAGTTTTGGTCATGCCATATACAGACGAAGTATATGCTTGCCAAGAGATAAAAGGGGAATCCGAGTTTCAGCAGAGAAATTATCTTTGCCCTAGTAGATATGTCAGCCACACCTTGCCTCATACTATTCGCCCCATTTTTTTTTTCATCAATTGCTCGTTTGTGATTTTATTTTTCTTTTGTTTTTGCACTATTGCCCCTACACGGGCAAATCACTAACAAAATTCGTATTACTGTTTTTGGGAAAAAAACATCGCATCATGCCCATAATTGATATCTTAAGTGCCCATAATTGATTTCTTAAGCACAAATGATGAGGTGAAAACACACCTTACGTAGGTTTAAATTGTATTTTGAGAAACAAATGCCGGTTATTTGCAAACAAGTCAGTAGGCCAAAAGTGGCAAGTATTTAAATTGGAGGAAGCAATTAAGACATTGCTGTGGCACCATTGGAATGACATTCAAGAATTTTATTAACTAGCGCGCATCTCCTGAGCATTACCAGGTTTCTCAATATCCATGTTTACTGGACATAACATGCGAAATATAATGCTAATTGAAAGCATGATTTTCTATTCTCAAAATCAGTGCAAAACATACCTCTTTCTACCTTCTTCATGCTGCTTGTTGCTTAGGATGCGAAAGGTGCCACTTATACACATAATCTCGGCAACACTTTTACAGGTAAGAAACATTAAAATATGTGAAAAAACCATAATATGTCAAGTTAGCCAAACTGTCAGAATAATTTGCATGCAATGCACAATAATACAACAACTAAAGAAAGAACAAAAGCATGGGCACAAAATACTCATTGACACGCCAATATAGTTCTTAGTTTTTAGACCAAACAGGTCCATTGTGAAGTATTGTCAGAATAAGAATGTTAGTGGACGACAGATAGACGAGAGGTCTGTTTGAGCTCGCGGCGTGGACGGCGTCGAGATAGTAACGCCTTCGACGATGACAGTTTCCAGCTATTCTACGAAATAAATGATCTGTCTTTGCATCTGAGTGTTGAGGAAGCACAGAACCACTCCGAAATATGCAGGGCACATTTGATGCTGCTGGGCACAACTGGTAACTATAGTACTCTATGCAAGAATAAGAAAAATGCCACACATTCCATAGAAATACAGGCTGAAAACTGTTAGGATAATCATGACTTGGAGTGTGTTCTGGGTCGTGGCGCGTGTGTGCGTGCGTTCAGCAAGTTCAGATGTGATCGCGCGGAGATCTTTAGTTGGAAATAATCTAATAGCATGGCATCAGCTGGTTGCTAAAGTGATTAATATCATCTGCTGATGCCATGATATTAATTGTCATTTCTGCCTCTGTTACTCTCTTTTTCTTTGCCTATTACGCTCCTTACGTTGTAGAGATCGAATATTCAGACTGTAAATATCGCACTGTACAAGCTCATACTAAAGTTTGGAATTCTAAAAGCAATTTCTACACATTAGCTCAATTTCACATTATTGAGGTTCTATTTGCAGGCCTACTGAAAACTCAGATTGTTTACCATCTGTACAGACACAAATTCATTTTGCTCTATTACTGCAAGGAGGACAGACATGCAGCCGAGCGATGTGGGCTGCTAGCCCTGTAATAAGAGCAAGGGCATTGTGGGAGTCGCGTAGCCCATCCAGCGCCGACGCACCAGCCGAGGCCATTCAACGCCGCGCCTATTAAACACCAACTCCTGAGTCCCATCTTATCCAGACCTTCTCCTCACGCGCACAGTATAGGTGAGAGAGGGTGAGAGAGGCCGTGGGGCCTATTTCTGCGCGACGCGACCGTAGCTCCTGCGGACGACAATGGCTGTGTCAGAAGCAGTTTCTCTTTCATCCAGCTCAGAAATTCCTTACGTGGCTTGTCGAATCGACAAAGCAATGAACCCGCTCTAAAGACACGTCAACACCTTGTTCATGCTAAACGGGTACTATTCCTCTGACAGTGCTGATGACACCGATGTACTTGCACAGCTTGTGCTCGCACACGAGCTTATTAAAGGCGTGTTCGTTTCGTTTAGACTAAAGTTTAGTTCAAAGTTCTTATTATTTAAAGGTATTAAATAAAGTGTAATTATAAAACTTTTTACAGAAACATGAGCTACTTTGCGAGACGAATCTAATGACGGTAATTAAGCCGTGATTAGACAATGGTTACTGTAGCATCACTATAGCAAAACATAGCTTAATTAGACTCGTTAGATTCGTCTAATAAATTAACATCTATCTGAAAAAAATTTTGTAATTAAACTTTATTTAATACTTTTAAAATAGTAAGATTTTCTGAACTAAACTTTAAAACTAAATAAAACGAACAAGGCCAAGCCTGTCCATGCCGTACCTGTCCGCGGCAACGAGCAGGTGACTGCTGGTACATGGCAGCTGCCTCCTGCTTCGAGCCTGTTTGGCCGGGCTCCCTCACCTCTTGCTCCTTCTGACACAAGTCACTGTAGCAGTACTGTAGAGTGAAGCCGGAGGAGCCTCCCAAACCAGCTTTAAAAGCCCTGTTTGGTGCGGCTCCCGCTCCGGCTCCGCCTGACACAGAGAATACTGTAGTGACACTGTGCTGCACTGTGCGTTCTTGTAGCGAGGAGCGGCTCCGTCGTCCCGCACCCAAAATGAACTGAGGAAACGAGGGAGCCGGTGAAGCGGGGTTTGAGGTGCTCTCCCGGCTTCGCTCTACAGTAACAAACAGTGCTCTACAGTATTTTTTGTCAGGCGGAGCCGCACCAAACAGGCCCTTACCAGCTTCACCCGGTTCTCAGTTCATTTGAGATTGGAAATGAAGGAGCCGCTCCTCGCTACAGTGCCACATAGTGTCTCTACAGTATTTTTTGTCATAGGGAGCCGGAGCCGGAGGAGCCCGGCCAAACAGGCTCGACTCCGGCAGTGTACGCGAACCACAGCAAGGCCTGGAATTAACGCCCATGGATCCATGTCGTCGATGCGGACCGCGCCTGCCAACTCTTGCTTGGACAGACCATGGCGGTCTCAGATCATGTCAAGCATTTCGAGAACGAATCGACGGCGCTTCCCTCTTGACACCGTCGACACGTCAGCTCGTACTTCGTGTCAGATGTGGACTCATGAACGCCATCAAGTTCAACTCAGAAACGACATCGAGCTAACTCAGTTACGGATCGAGGTCCGAGCTTCAGGTTTTATTCTTCGAGTGCCTCACGTTGTTGGAATAGAAACCACGTTTTGGACGTCGCGTGTCGTTCATCAGGTCAGACAGAACAATTGAAGATTAACATATGAACATGGGTGATAAACGAACGGGTATGCCATGCTAAGATGAAGCTTTCACTTTTCGTTTCATCTTCAATATCCGTCCGGACGCACGCCGGTACTGCCAAGGACCTCCGGACTCAAGGAAGAAACATCGTGAAGGTAACAATGTTAGTTACAGGCTCAGGGAGCATCCTCTGGAGCACGATCTCCACGCCCGAAATTTTCTCCCGCATGACGCACGCGACACAACGCAGCTATCCTGCGTCTGAATAGTGATTCACAGGAACAAATAGCCATGGTGAACACAAGAATTTCATAAGCCCTAAAAAAACACAAGAATTTCATAACTTCAACCAAATAACCACTAGGGTTAGACATGAATGAACAATTAACGACTTCAGAAGTACTGCTAGTAATCGGTGCTTCTGCTCTACAATTCTCTACCAAAAGCAAATCATCATTTCCTTCACACAATATACAACTTGCGACAATACAGTTGACAGCCATGGTCAACACAAGTCAGCATTTAATAATCTCAACCAAATAACCACTAGAGTTAGACATGATGAACAATTAACGACTCCAAAATACTTCAGAATCACACTTTTTGTGAAGCGGTCAGCAGGATAGGATCTTCAGAAGAGCCTACAGAACCTTCTTACCTGCAAGGAAGGTTTTGGCATGATTTAATTCCCTGGTAACAAATTCAAATGAGCTAGCTAAGCATATATATTTTACAATTGTAAAAAGCTTGTCATATCGAGTCCATCATTTTTTGCCCCTGGACAAAGAATATTGGCATGGAACTCCATGAAATTTTCGTGAAAATTGTTTAGTCTAATATAAATTAAAAATGCACATGTCACACTCCATTCAATTCTAATTTCAAGCACAAAACAAGAAAAAGAATGAAGAATATGTACTGTGTAAATGAAGCTTCAGGATAAAACAAATGACAGGAGTTTACTGAAAGATATATTGTTAGGGTAAGTTTTTGTCAGAGTATTGGAATGTGCAGCATTAAATTGGATTGTGAATTATGAATGATTATTGGACAATGCTGATCATAGCATTCAGTTTTCCTGTTAAGCAATGAAATAAAATTTTGTTTTGTTTTATATTTACGAAAAACAATAGTATAAACAGAAAGGAACGATGTTATTCATTAAACTGCATCCAATTCAGCACAAACTAAAAAGGCTATCACCAGCATTCCCCTCCTTAATATGGAATACCTAAAGGTTCAAAACAAATTCTGAAGCCCCACACCCATTCTCCCTCGCCTTAACATGGAATACCTAAAGGAACATCAGATTACATGGATCTCTCGATTGATTCGCAAGGCACTCATCCTTAATATGATCACAAAGCCCACACACAAGCCAAAAATGATTTTCCCTTTTTTAAGTGATACTTGCATACTAAAACAGCAACTTTCAACTCTAATAGCTTTCTGCATTGGGACTGGAATAGTAAACCAAAATCAAGATTTGACACCGATTGGTTTCTACAGACTTAAGGAGCCATCTAATAACCAAAATCATTCCACCAAGGTTGTTTGGAAAGTGAAGGTCATAAGCCTTGAGAGGCCTCACTCAAATCCACATCTATGACCAATACTTAACCCTCTCTGAAATGCAAACCAATCACGTTCATGATGTATGTAAGCAACAATGCAAAATAGCAAGTTATGAGCTGCTTAGTTGGCCTAGTCATCACAAAGATTAAAAATAAAATGAATCAATAAAATATTGAAGTTTTTATAATTTTCAAGTAGTTAAACTTACTGGGACTCCTCATAATGTGTCCATGCAGTGGAAAACCTACAAAAGGAGAAACCGGTAATAAGTAAAATGTCAAACACACAATAAATTATAACATGCTATAAGAAAAAAAGGAAAATGGGAAGGAAAGAAAAGAAAAAGAAATCTTACAGCCGGTCGATGCTCAAATTTTGCACAATGAACAGAATTAAGTTTGAAACAAAATATGACATGTAATGTCCTATCATCAAGCTTCTTGTATCAATATCGAGAACAAGCGATACCTACAAGTGAGTTATCCATTGTCTGATTAGAGTTTGAGAAAAAATACAACCGAATAGTTAAATCAATGAAGCTAGGTAACATGAAGACAACTAATTTGGCTAAGAAAAAAACTAAAGAAACATGTATTAAGGATTTCACAAACAAGTCGATGCCTTCTATTTTGGAATGTTAGATGTACCACTTACCGGCACTGCTGGAGCAGCAGTACAGTTGGTAGTTAGGATCATTAGTTTTGAAGGCCAGTTGCTAAATTTTATATAATAAACACTGATATTGCAGAAGTAACTACTTCAAAGCATATACAAAAGAGTACTTGCACATGCTGAAGGAAATTCCTGAGAAACTTCAAAAGGAACCAGTATCCAGATCCAGATTCATAATTAGCTGGACGATGATTGTAAACTTTATGAAACGGAATCGGATGTTGCAGGTTTACAGGACGCCAAATCATCGAGCGTTCGACGTTTAATGGAGTATACATATCTTGCTTTTTTGGATCCAAAGTAGCTGTGGTCAATGTCAACATATTGCATACGAACGTCGAAATAGCCAATGGGTCCATAAATGCTGGATGACAGCCCATAAACATTTGAAATCTTTTGAGCATGCGTGGCTCTGAATCTGGGTCAGGGACCTTCTTACAGTCCGCTTCAAACTGAGTAAAATAGGATGGAAGCTCTCTTCTCTTTTCACCAGTAGCTGGATCAGTAACTTCGTCCTCAAAATACGGGGAAACTAACTCATAAAATCTTTGAAAGTCAGCTTCCATAGCTTCTTTTGATGCGTCGTACTTGGCTTCTGCATCAATGATAAATTCACTCCCATCATGACACACTTTCATTTCATTTTCATTCCATTGTCCATTCCACGAACGTCCCCTCTTGTGCATCTCAATAATGTACTTCAGATATCGTCTGCCTGCCCTTCGCCCTATTTTAGATGGACTTAAGGTAGGTACCATCATGTATAGCTCATGACATTCTGTCAAATTGTTTCTTCTCGCAAAATCAGCAAAAGACTCATATCTGCATACAAAAGGTTGCAATCAGATTGCTTTCTATCACATAAAAACCGACAGGCACACGCGCACACTCACACACCAAAAGCACAGGCTGGATTGAAAAAAACATACCCTTTTGGTATGCCATGCATTCTCAAGATAGCCTGACGAGCTTTGTCTTCCTCAACACCTTGTGCTATTAAATACTCAGCAAGACACCCATTTAGGTCAACTCTGAAAAAGCATGCAAAATATGATACCGCGAGTTTACAGCATGTTGAATATTTTCTTTCTTTAACAAAAGGATGCAAATATACCTCACACGGCTGTCGCGGAGATGTACAGCCAATTCATTACAGCTTCTTTCAATGTGTGAATACAACATAACCAAACTGTAATCACCTCGGCGATTCATCAGTTCTACATCATGTTTATAATAATCTTTACACTTTCCATCGTTGTCAAATCTGCACAATTAGATTAAGACAATGACTAATGCAACAATCAAAGATACTCTGCATTCATTAAAAGAAAGAGGAGAGAATAACAATTTACCTATGAAGGAAATTCAATAGTTTTTTGAAGGCCCATGATTCATTTCGTTCCTCTTCAGAGTCAAGTGCACTTTGTTTTTGAGGAAGGTCAGCTGCTGGTTCGAAGGTAGCTTCAGTTGATTCAGATTTTTCATCTGGAGGTGCACTTGGTTCTTTTGGAGGGTCAGCCGTTGGTTCAAAGACAGCTTCAGTTGAATCAGCTTTTTCATCTGGAGGTGCACTTGGTTCTTTTGAAGGGTCAGCCGCTGGTTCAAAGGTAGCTTCAGTTGCTTCAGCTTTTTCATCTGGAGGTGCACTTGGTTCTTTTGGACGGTCAGCCACTGGTTCAAAGATAACTTCAATGGATTCAACTTCAGAGACAGTTGATCTATGTTCTGTATTTGAAACGCTAGAGTTGCCATCAAAGGGATGTTTTTTCTTTATCTCCTGAGCTTCTACTTTTCTTTGAGATTTTCTGAAAGAAAGTTAAATATTAACATGCTTAAGAATATATCAATGCTACAGAGGAAGTGTAGTTTAAACAAAAGCATGCACTTACGTTGCCTTGTCCTTCTTTTCCTTCTTTATCGCCTTAGCTTCTACTTTTTTTTGAGCTTTTCTGGAAGGAAGTTAAATATTAAAATGCTTAATATCTCAATGTTTCAAAGAAAATTTAGTTTAAACAAGAGGCACTTACATTGCCTTGTCCTCCTTTTCCTTTTCGATACTCGCTAAGAGCTCATCTGCATGTCTCTTAGCTATTTGGTCTGGACGATTAATCCCCTCATCATAGAGTTCTTTGACCTGGCGTCATCTTGATTAGACCCATCAAAAAGGGGAAACAATCAGATTCGAATTACTCAAAACTCACCTTTGAAACATCATCATTATTGATAGCATTAAATTCATCTGTCACCAACAAACCGTTTCCATCAACCTAAACAAGATTGATTGAAACAAAAAAAAATCAGTAGAAACTTGGTGTTGGAATGGAACAGGTCTAGATTATTCATTATATAATCCCATGACTTACATCATGAAGTATCTTCCATGCAGCATTAGGAAACTTCTTTTGGATGCTAACTTCTGTTTGCAAGATGTGTAATGTCCCCTTGTGCTATGCAAAAGATGTTAAAAAAAAAAAATAAGAAACACACTAGCTAAATGTGAAAAAACTGTAATCAGAGAAAGTGAAGAGGAGTACATACAAATACAACGTGTATCACATGAAAGTTCCCATTCCTATATAGAATAACCAGTCTTTGCTTTAGTGTAATCATATACTCACGTATTTGTGAAATTCTACAAAAATTGAAAAAGTAAGAAACAGAAACAATAAAGCTTATTAAAACTTATTAAATATGGCAGTGAATTAGTGTTCTCATCCATTCTTTTCGCGCAAATTAGAGGCTACTCAACCTGCACTTCTAACCAAACTGCTGTAAGAAACCGGCATGTTGCATGATTTGTGTTAACGTCTATATGCGTGCAATACGACCAACAGATCAACATTTTTTTTTTGGGCCTGGATTAAGTACTTCCAAAATCACTGTCGCTGTTCCTTGTGTGCATAGGCTTCTGGTGCATTACTTGCCTTCAGGTGTGGAGCTCAAATTTGTAAAAGAAACTAAAAATGGTTCCTTAAAGGCTGCCTCACAGATACGGTTCTCTGTTATTGGTTTTGATGTTAATTTCCTAGCCTACTGAATACAATCCCACAGAAGAATATGTCTACTGTTTACCTGAACCTTTCAAATTCAAGTTATTCATGTCAACTTTTCGGTGATTTGTTTCTTATGAGTAGTATCCACCTTGCTTGCTACCACTTCTGCATGTTTTTGGACAGAATTATTTAGTTTTCAAGTTATTTAGTGTCATGGGCCTGAACCAGGCCCAATCGCGAGTCCAACTAGAGTTAGGTCCAGTGTTTGCTTTCGCAAAAAAATAAATAGGTTCAGTGTTTGAGTTAAATTCATAATTCGGTGGATAATAGATACAGTAGGAGTCTTATAGGTTTGTAAGCAATCAAGATGAGATCAATCTAGTATCCCAGTATATTATAGAATTCCCAGTCCCTTGCTTCTATTATCCCAGTCTAACTTATATAATGAACTAAAACTTTCATCAACTGCAATTTCTTGCACCTGCCCTTGCATTACAAAGAGCACTACAAATTAATTCACAAGAGATACAATATAAAATAACAAGCAGTAATTTTACTCATGCTTACATACGAAGAAAAATTAATAAATTTCACAAGAACAAGCAACATGTCCATATCAGACATGTACTGATGTTAAAGTATTGTCTAATCATACGGGCTGAGCAATTCCTTGCGTCAACAACTTATATGCAAACTCATTTTATCACCCTAAGCTGCAAATATTCAGCATAGATGTGATGGGGCCGGTATGATAAATCATGGCACACACACATAGATGCATCTTCTACAGTTCCTTCAATATCATACCATAACCAATCACAACTTGTCCACTTACAGGGTTTAACATAATAATAACACTCCTGGATGTACAAGGCAGCTTTGTGTTATTTGTTTGCGCACACACATGGATTGTTTCTTGCCAACAATGTCAAACTCTAAATTTCCTACAAACAAATATAGGAGCCTCTGAATCCTTCATAGTTCACACAGCATGCTACATCCTACAAAAAATGTAAAAGCATTGTTTCAACCTCAGCTCCTTGATCAACTCCATAGTGTTTTCCATCTTTTGAAACTCCTTGGTAACATCATGTATTCTTCAGGCTAGGCGGCTGGCTGACATCAAGGTTATTTTAGTAATTCCACCCTTATTCTTCTCCACACATTGAATCCTCAGATATGGGCTTGTCCATCTGAAATTACCAAGTTTACTTGGTCTTGGAGGTTTGCACCCTTCTCTTCGACCGATTTCATCATCTGCTCCATGATCCCCACCAGGTTTGCAAGCAGCTCTGGCTCTTCTCAGATGCAAAGCAAGGAGAGTCAATGATATCTTGGAGTTGTTCTCTTCTTGCAAAAGCTCAAACGTTTTGAATTGTGATGAATGTATTCAAAGCCGCAATGCAAGCAATGAGTATGATGCATTTTTGTTTTGAAAACAAAATGTATGCCTTGAGGATATTGCCGCCTGCTACTCCACACCTGATTTCATTAACCTCTGACCCATGTTTGTTCACATCAAAAGAGTGAATGACAATAATGTTCGGGGGAGAGGTGAAATGCCTCCAAGGTATGGGGATTTTCTTCATGATGTATTCACAGATAACATCAATATTATACTTGAGCTGTGCAGATATTGGAACCACAGGAGCACCTTGAGCTATTGTCCCCTAAGCAGAAGAAAATAATATTATGGACATATATCATGGAACATTGGTTATCTATGAGACATGGAAGATGGAACAACACTGACAAGAGCCATTCTAGTGACAGTTAATTTAACAATTAACATATGTATTGAGCTCGATTTTCCGCAATATATTGCAGCATTCTAATTACGACAAAAAAAAAATTGCATACATCTTATTTCTCGTTTGTACTTTTGCACGAGGACAGCATTGCAGAATTACATTTTGCATGCTTGCACGAGGACCAATGTCTGACAGACATACAAACACAATGAACTTAAATAGAAATTGAAATTAGTATTTGTATGGCTAAATTGATTTACTTATAGCACATTGCTCTTGAAAACTTATCATCTTCACATTTAAAGATTTTTGCATTGGCATAGCCAAGCTTTAAAGTGATACTGCGCTCCAATTCATTCTTGAAACGAACAGTCCAAAAATCAAGAGGAAATAGAAGCATATCAAGTTTCAGAGCTAATAAAACAAATCACAGTCAGAAGCATGTGAAAATTTGTGTATTTATTACCTGCAAACCCGAGATTGCTTTCACAGCAGTTGAGTTCCCGTGCGCCACATGCCCAATGGTACCTACAGATTGCAAAAAAAAAGGATATTCACCTTAGAACAACCACATAAAACATACTGTATCACGGTAAGAGACTTTAGCAAAAGTTATTCCAATAAAACAGAGATTATGTACTACTAACAGGATATATTGTAAATATAAAACCTGCTTGCAAAGTCCAGAAGCAGAGTATCGGTTTATGCATCCTTCATCTCAGGCTTTCCTCGCCTTCTGCTCTGAGGATGAGCCAGGGTCTGGTGGATGTTGGCGAGCAGGTGCTGGTGGATGTTGGGCATCCCGTACGCCGCCGCTGGCAACAGTGGCGCAGCCCAGGAGCTTGGTCAGCTCCTCGTCATTGTGGATGGCGAGCTAGATGTGGCGCGGCATGATGCGGGTCATCTTGTTGTCCCTTGCGGCGTTTCCAGGAAGTTCGAGGACCTGGATTGGGAAAATCACGTAAAGCAGCAATAATTCATTTCTTAATCCGTGTATCTGCAAGAACAGAGCGCATTTGCCCCAAAATTTCTAGGCAAGGATACAAAGGCTAAGCACTGCTAAAGTTTATTGGATAATTCAAGATTAATGAGGTGACAAATTTCAGAATGGCAAGAGGCTTCGATGCCCACATTGACTTAGAAATTCCCAACATTGATTCAGTCACAAATTTCCCCCTGCACTAACACCTACTGAGGTAAACAATTGACGAGGCTGTTCCATTCAAACCTAGAAACACCTAGAAACAAACGAACGGAGGTGCAGGCTCACCCAATCCAGAGCAAGATCCGAAGCAAATAATGTACCTCAGCGGCGACGTACTCGAGGACGGTGGCGAGGTAGACGGGGCGCCGGCGCCGACTCGCCGAGACATTGAGGAACCTGGCGATCCTGCCGACGGGGAATTGCAGCCCGGCCTTGGAGCTCCTCGACGTGGCCTTCTTCGCCGCACCGGCACCGATTGGCTTGCCGCGTCCCGCCATCACGCCGCCGACGAGGGCAAGAAACCGGAAGCCGCTTGCGCAAGGAGGCGGAGGGCGGAGGAATCCGATGGCTGGCTGCGTAAACCTGGGCCAAAAGAAAAGAAAAAAAGCAAAGCGGGGCCTAAATGAATGGAGTTGCAGGCTTGCCGCGTCCCGCCATCACGCCGCCGACGAGGGCAAGAAACCGGAAGCCGCTTGCGCAAGGAGGCGGAGGGCGGAGGAAAAAGATGGCTGGCTGCGTAAACCTGGGCCAAAAGAAAAAAATAAAAAGCAAAACGGGGCCTAAATGAATGGAGGTGCAGGGTTCGATCTCTGGTTGGCTGCGTGGGATGGGGTTTAGGGTTTGTGAAACTGATCGATTCAATCTCTATAATAAAGAAAATCGAAAGGGACATTTGAAACTTGTACAAATTCGACACAAATTCAAACGGCAGAGCTCTGAAATTGAAAAATCCGCCTGACGACCATTTTGAAACTTATTATGTTACTAGCAAAATGCCCGTGCGTTGCAACGGAGGCTAAAAAACGAGCGGACCTTTTTAAGGTACCTCAAATCAATATAAAATTTTAAGTTTCAAATCAATATAAACATTTTAATCATTTATTCTTTTAAACCATCAATTACAATTTTTCATAAAGTATATATTTTGGACTTTATGTTGCAATTTTTTTTATCAAGTACAAATTTTGTTCATCCGCAAAAGAAAAGGTGCCAAGTTTGTTCAAAATAGGCATGTCAAATTGTCCTAGGTGAGTATAACTAATCAAATAATTGCTGAAACCAAAAGTAGTGCTAATGAAAATCAGCTCTAGAACATTGCAAGTGACGGGCGAAGCTAGCTAGAACACTGCAACTTCTGCACCAGCAATCCATGCAGTTCTGAATGTACCGAACACTTTTGTTCGTACAATTAGAGTCTTGAGACTTGTAAACTTGTTTTAACTGCTAATCCAATAGAATCACATTGATCAAGGAGACGATTCAAAGAGAAATTGGGGCACATGAATGTGTCCTAGTGTTCTAGATTACTTGAGTAAAAGAAAGTAATCATCAACATTGAGAGCTTGGTTATGGATGAAAAACTCCTGACATATATGACCAAAAGTTTGTTTACCAATACCAAGGACATAAAAACTTTATCTGCTGTTTCAACACAACTTAGGGGAATTGAATGATCAGCGCACCCTGATGTACAATCTCATGCAAGAAGGCTCCGGTGCCACGGTAGCAGCAACGTGCTCCTGCGATTAGGCTGAAGTGCTGCACACTGCAGGATGCCGATGAAGTCAGATCCTGCAATTAATAAAAAATATGAACTAAAAACTTAGAAGCCTACTTTCCAACACATACACAGGCAAGGAAGAAAGAACACAGCTCAGCCGCTTGGTGGATGCGTTGAGGAATACAAACGCGGTCTTGTTCTGATTTGAACACGTCTGGATCGTCAAAGCATGGAAACAGTTCGATCCAGCTCGACCGCTTCAACATGCAAGCAAGGAAGACGCTGCTCGGCTTCATGGATCAGATACATACACGATTCATTAGCGTTTCTTGCCTTCCCTGCCACCGGCAGTATGTGGAGTGCCCGCTAGATCAGGCCGCGGATTCGCACGTGTAGGTTGTCCGCCACGGCGAACACCCACTTGTCCGTTGGCGACGTACGCGATCAACCTGGCGCAGCCCAGCTAGCTTGAGGACTTCGATCGTGATTGCCGATTGGGAAGAGGACGCCTGGGACGATGTTGAAACTCGATCGTCAACGGCACACACAACAGGAGCATTGGCGATCCTTAGCGCGCCGGCGATGATGACGAGTTAGGGTCTAGATAGTCAGCGGAGTTTTTTTTATTATTTAAACTTTTTTAACTAATATTTTAAAAATAAACCGACCGAAAATATATTTTTAAGATCTAGGCCATTTAGTCACGCCAAACTAGTTGGAGTGACCGAGACTACAGTCACGCCAAACTGACTGGCGTGACCAACTTACACGTCAGCGTGGACTGCCACATAGAATTTGCTAAATATGGTCAACAAATTAGTCAGGCGAATATGCTTGGCGTAATTGAATACTGAGTCACGCCACGACGCTCGGCGTGACCGAACTGGACACGCAGCTTCTCCTTGGCGTTGCTGCTGGAAAGCAAACGGGTCCACATGATTAGATAACGAGCTGTCGTGCACTTATGTAGCAATGAAATCTGTGTATGGAGTGAGGAGAGAGAGTGTGTGGGACACCACTGACAAACTGATCCCATGCTGTCTTCTGTCTCATTTTTTTTTTATTGAACATTGCTTCTCACGATTCTCTAGTAGCTCCCTTTTGTTCTCAAATTTACTGTGCGCTTTTGCTATAGGTATTTTGGAACCATTGTACTTATTTTGATGTCTTGTGAGGTATTTCTTGACGTAGGTTCTCAAATTTCGTTTTTAGCTTTGCACACGTGAATTAAAAATAAATGAGAAGTAAAGAGTGTGTTAAAAACGATGAGCAGTGAAAGAAAAGAGAAATATAAAGAGATGTTTTGAAAAGAAGAAAATAACACCTAATTTGATAAATGGTGGAAATAGGGTGTATAAGATATATTAGAAAGCGAGAATTCCAAATAATGTTGTGCATGTGACCAGTAGTAAATTTGTTGTAGAAGTAGTCTGCAAGTTGGAGTAAATTCCCTGGAGATGCACACAATGAAGTGCGGAGTAATACTGGTGAAAAATCAAAAGAGGCATGCTATCTACTCACTCTGTCCCAAAATATAAAGGATTGAGCGAGTATAGATTTGTCCCATAATACAAGGGATTGGGAGCTTTTGGTGGGACCCACAATAGTTTTTTTTCCCTTCCTCTCTCCCGTCCACCACCGAACCTCATTCGCCCACCGCGCCGCCTTCCTTGGTCGTCGCCCACCGCGCTGCCTTCCTTGGTCGTCGCCCCTTTTTTCTTTTTCTAGACGAAATAATCATAACCATCATTGACAATGTACCGTCAGCACTATGCAAAATAGGAAAAGAAAACAATGGCACGGTTTCACCATGTCTAGTGGGCTCATGGCGCAAGAGGGCAACACTCAAATGTGCTGCTCTGCTTGTTTCACATACGCCGCGAGATAGAGAGATGAGAAAAAGAGCAGTAGGGAGTATGGCATAGTACTTGTCGTCTGCACATGAGCCAGCTTTGCCTGCCTCGGACTCACCATTTTTATTGAAAAAAAAGTGTGGCACGGGTCACGCCACGATGTTTGGCGTGACAAATATTAGAGTCACGCCATAAGGCTTGGCGTGACGAACCAGTCAACAGGATTCCAACGTGGAGTCACCTTCTTACGTGGCAGCCACGGGTCCCGCCAATCTACTTGGCGTGACTGCAGTATTTGTCACACCAACCAGTTCGGCGTGACCAAATGGTCTAGATTCTGAAAATAAATTTTCGCCCACGTTATTTTTAAAATATTAGTTAAAAATGGTTTAAAATAGAAAAAAAAACTCTAGTCAGCGTGATTGGTGCGTGAGGTTGTGGTGACGAAAAATGGAGCGCTTTATTCAGAAGGAACGCGATGGAATCAGGGGCAGACGTGCGTATCCGATACGGGAAGGACGGAGGTCTCGAAAGGAACACAGAGAAATTGAGAGCCGACGCGCACGCGCAGGTAGACGGACGACCGAGCAGAACGATAACTTGTGCCTGATCTTGCAGTTTGAAACGAATCTCCCTCGTGTCAAAAAAAAGAAACGAATCTCCCTGCGCTCTGAACCTGTTCTCCTTTAGGTTCGATCCGACAAGCCACCTGATCGTAGTCAGAGAAGGAGGAAAAAAAATTGAGAGAAACGAAAAACATAGGATGTTAGTGAGAATCGAACCTGGCTTGTCTGGATGGTGACAGGACGCTCCATCCACTGGAGCAAGCGTTGGTTAGTGAATAAAAGCGGTTCAACACGTATAAGAAGAAACCGAGTAGAACTCAGAACATTTGAATTTAACATGAATTCGAAACGAATTCAAACGGCAGAGGTCTGAAAAATTGTGGCTGACGACCCTCTTTAGACTTATTATTAAGTAGTATAGAGACTAGCAAATTACCCGTGCATTGCAACGGGAGTTAAAAATTCATGAGACAATAATGTTTCTCTTAGAAAGATGCCATTGAACATTATAGAAATACAGACAATTTCTTAAGATTGGTGCACTAATATACTTGTTGCTTGAACAAGAATTAAGGGCAGATGTCTTTTGCCGCTTGATGCTATACATTGGATATACTCCAATGAAATATGAGAATTGATTTTTCATCTTTAGATTAAATATGGAAGAATCATAATAACGATATAAAAATCAGTTCCATTGAAATTATTTGAACGAACATCAATTACATTGAAGTAACTGAAATAGAATATGCGAATTTCATCTTTCATCTTCAGAATGAAATATGTAAGAATTGTAAAGACAAAAAATCGGTTCCATAAACCGTTTAATCTAAAATCAAAACCTAATTAACTGACCAAAAATGGTTAAATTTAAAATTTAATCTTCATTAACTGACCATGAAAGACCCGAGCTGGAGACGGACATGGCTGACCTGCATCTTGTATTGGTATCAGGTTCAACACTGTTCCAAGACGAGTACTATATCCATGACATAGCCAAGCATCATCGAGTGCTGTTATCTGTTCCAAGACGATCTTGATCATGACTTGTGCAAGCAGCATTAGCGTCTGGTTACAAATGGATGATAGGACTGTTTGTCATCAGAAGAAAAGAAAGAGAATTAGGGTGCTCTGCAACATAACGGCAAGAAGGAATAGACATGCAATGCAAGGAACGTAACGGCAGGAATGAACAAAATTTCATTGCGACGCAAGGAAAGCAGGTAGAGTTTACATTTTTAATCAGATAGCCCGCGCCTTCCCACCAATGATAGGCTCAACGAAATCGTTACCTCGTCATGGGCGAAGCTGGAGGATGCCGGCCAAACCGTGACGCCGCTGCAGCTTTGCGATGTCCGGCAGCACAATTGTAGAGCAGGAAGCGGCAATCGGTGGTGATCGTCCGCGGCAGCGCAATTCAAGGCGACGCGTATATATGTGAGGAGTCGGGAGGCGCTGCAACGATGCCTCGACCGCTATGCCCTGTCTTTCGCTCCTTCGTCAAGGAGGATATGCCTGCGATTAGCGCTGCAAGCGGGGCGGGCCGTGCCGCAACGCCGCTGGGCCAGCTCGCGCCGCAAACCCGCACACAGCCCGTTTAAGCGCCCGCTTCGTTGATGGCCGATGCGGCACGGCTGGCGGGACTGGCGGCGCCGCAACCCGCAACAGCTCACGGCGACGGTGGCTGTGGCGGGGGACGAAGCCACGAGGGGCGGAGGAGGAGGAGGCGGGCATCAATTGAAGCTGGCGGAGGAGTGCGATGCGGCCAGTGCACCAGCTCCCCTGCATCGAGCCGCTGTCCAAGACGAGCAAGCTGCTGCGGCGCAAGAACGTGCGGCTCTCGAGCGACCCGCAGATGGTGGCGGCACGGCTGCAGCGGGAGCGGTTCAGCGAGCGCCTGATGCGATACGAGAGTACTAGACGCGCTTGCGGCGGGATGCGGCAGCCCGCCAACAGCAAGCGGCGGGATGCGGGCCGCCGCATCAGCCCGCTTCGGCCGTTGCGGCTGATGCGGCGCGCGGCGCGGGCAGCTCGCATCCCGCCCCGCTTGCAGCGCTACCTGTGATGAAGTTCATAGCGACACGGTGATCGAGGGTGACGGATCCGTGTCTTGAGATCAGTCTAAGGTGACAGCGCGTTGCAGAAAACTTACGCGTGCGGAACCATGGAAGCCGTGATCTGATAGCGTTACATTTGCAGGATCGTGTTCCGATTGAATTCTGAGACGAATCGGATTGGAAATTCGGGTAAAGGAACAAACTGCGGCAGAGGGACGAAGACATCGATCTGACGACTCCGGCAAGCCCAAGAATTAGGCAGACATGTCACACTGATTAGCCTTTTTAAGTAGTAGTACTAGGTGAATTCCCCGCGCGTTGCTGCGGTAATTTAGGTGTTTGGATGAAAATGATAGTTTATTATACAAAATATTTATATGCAACAAAATATCAGGAAGCATGTCCCATTCAGCCTGTTCGTTTGGATGTTTTGCAGTATGCAGCAGCAGCAGCTACAGTGTTCGCAGTTATTTCTTCAGCAGCAGCTACAGTGTTTCAGCAACAGCTATAGTGTTTACAGTTATTTTTTTGCAGCCGCAGCTGCAGCCTGCCGAACAGCCTGATTAATATTCCGGTGAATGGCCTTCTACACCAACATTGTGTAGTAACTTGGTGACGATTGATCACAATGGAAAGACCGAAACCCGAAGGACAAAACCAAATTGTCTAGTGACCCTCATCGTGTTGCCTACAAGGTTTTCAAAACCGACAGAAACCGGTCGGTTTTTGCGAAAACCGGACTTACCGGTCTGGTCCGGTAAGTCCGGTTTACCGATTTTCGAATTTGAAATTTGAATTTTATTTAAAAATTTGAAAAAATTTGAAAAAAAAAATATGTAAAAAAACTAGACGCCATTTGGAGACCATTTGTGCAAACGGAACACGAATACGAAATCGTTTGAAGGGTCAAATAATTGCCGCAAGAATTCTGGGTGAAAAGGAATTAAAAAAAAAAAGAGTAACCGGTAACCGGTAATATCGACCGGTTACCGATCGATCTGCGTCGGTTACCGAAGAAATCGGTGCGATTTCCTGGGGGCCGGCGCGCAACAGAGGTGAGGTTTCTCTTTTTTTTTTCTTTCTGTTTTTTGAATGTAGCATGTTTGATTTAGGTATATGAATGAATGAAGGTAGCATGTTTGAATGAATGTAGCATGTTTGAATATATGATTTAGGTATATGAATATATGGTTTAGGTATATGAATGAATGTAGCATGTTTGAATGTATGTTTGTATCTATTGTTGTACGTTGATGTGCACAAAACTACGTGTATTATGTTCAAAACTATGTTGTTTGTTAAATTTCGTCAAGAACTATGTATCGGACAATTTATGTTGGACTTTGTATGAATTGTGGTATGTTGTATGAGGTTGGTTGGTACCATGTTTTATGAATTCCATGTTGTCAATGTGTAGTTAACCATTCTTAGAATATTTCACCAAAAATCATGCAAAAAAATCCAACATTTTAAGCCATTTTTTGTCAATTTTCAATTCTACGTAAAAACCGACAAAACCGACCGGTTACCGACACAAACCGGTCGGTAACCGGTCAAAACCGACCGGTTTTGTCGATTTCCAATTCGAAATTTCAAATTTGAATTTTCCGTCGAATTTCGACCGGTTACCGCGAAAATCGGTCAAACCGAGGTTATCGGCGTCGGTCGGTTTTCTCGATTGCGTCGGTAGTGCAAACCTTGGTTGCCTATATGTAAACCCATTCAAGGCTGTAGAAACTTCAGATCGCTTCTTACAACATAGTAGCTTGATCAATCTGAATTGCAGCTTCCAACTCACAGTGATCAAACATCATCCGATGGATATTTCAGCGAGTGCAGATTAGAAGACACACTGATTATGCATCTTTGGAACAGACACAATTGCTTTTCATTCTTGTAGTTGCATAACCCATGAAAAAATATGCTCAGAAAGGGACATATACAGAAACTGAAAATCTCTCTTTGTTGACTGAGTTAGAAATCAGCACGATCGCTTTAGAGGCAATGCAACAATCTTGCATGATCTCTTAGAGACACCAATCAGTACTATCAGTTGTAACTATCTCAAATCTAGGCAACATGAAAAATATGTAAAGTCAAGATAACCAAAGAACTTGGTACATTTCTCTAACAGCTGGAGTATGAAGGGCATAACAAAAAAAAAATCATAAAAGCAAGAGTTGGAGGCAGTCCGTTCGGTGTGGCCGTATGGCCGGAGCTGCTTAATCTGAGGAAAAGGACTGGTGCTTGCATCTGTGACCTTGGGGCTTCGGCCTTGTTCTGGGCAAGGCAGCGGTGAGATTGGAGGCAGAGAGATGGAAGGATGAGAATATATATATATATAGCCTGAGTAACAGTGCGTTGTGTCGCCGGTTACAGGAGGTGAGACGGCAATAGGTTCAAATGAATTCAGTGAAGAGTGAATGCCTCTCTTTATTCTTGCCGAATTCAAGTAAATAATGAAAGACAATGAAGTCGTATCATAATGATAAATTGACAATGCTAGAAAGAACGGTTGATAAATTGGCAATTACTTAGTATGCAGTCAGCTTGGTTGCAGTTTCAGAAGGAGAGAGGACTGTGCGTTGTACACTACGGGAGGAGTGATGAGCATGACTACGGGAGGAGTGGTGAGCATGATAATTGACGACCGGATGTGTACGATACATGATGATCTAATGGCTCACATTTTTAAGTGACGTGGCTTCATGAGAATTGAGTTTTAGAATCATTAAGATAGATAGTGGGTCTGTCTTATATAGAGATTATAGATTATGTACTGTCATAGTCATGGGACGATGCAACGTTCTCCAATGTTCAGTACGGTATCAGGCAATTAAGAAGAACTCTTCAGCCTGTCACAGCGCTTTGTTTGCTTAGAGATTTTTACTATTTTGCCTACGGCTTCCCTAAGCTTTGATAAAATGTCTATTACTCCCTCCATCCCTTTATGTAGTTCGTTTTAGGATTCAAAACACGAAATAGCAGTAGATGTAAAAGACTGCATTACCCCTGGTGAAAGTCAAAAAAGTTGAGCAGAAAAAGCAGTAGGAGTAAATGCATTGAAAGCGGCTTCTCCTTGCCGGCCTGCCTCCGCCATAGATCTCGCCCCCGAAGTTGTCCTAGCCGCCGCTCTCGACGGCATCCTCGCAGAGCTCGCCGCGGTCCTAGTCGCTTCCCTCGACGACCTTCACCCTGCCAAGCTTGTCCCCGCTGCTGCGGTCCTAGTCGCAGGTGCTCGCCCCCTCCTCCATGGCCGGCGCCGCCCTGCTCCTTGCCTCCTCCCTGGCGCCGGCACCGACCATGCTCCTCGCCTCCTACATGGTGTCGGGCCCGCGACCCCTCCTCGCCTCCTTCCTGATGTCGGGGCCGTCCCCGCCCCTCGGCTCCTCCATGGCGCTGCCGCCCCTCGGATCCTCCATGGGGGCGATGCAAGATGTGGGAGGCGGAGGGAACGAGATGCAAGGGAGGTGGAGGGAGCGAGATGCGGTCGCGATTGCATTTGGGAGCGTGAACGAGTAGGGTCGTGGCCTCGTGGGGGATGGGCTGCCCTCTGGTGATGGGAACGATTTGACGTGGTGGGTCCCACAGTTGGCTAGAAGGCCTTATATTAAAGGAAAAACTGATAAGGCTAGAAGGCCCTATATTTAGGGACGGAGGGAGTAAGTTTCAATAAAATGTCGTTGTACACACCGGTATTATGCCCTGGCACAATCATTTAGATAAAATTGCTCTCGTTCTTCTTCTTTATCACCCAGGCCAGCCGCTCCTCTTATTTTCCTTCAATCCCGTCGCCACCTCCATTGCCGGCGAAGCTCGATGCTAGCTCCGGCGCTCAGCCAATCGCGTTCCCACCTCCACGCCAACTACGGCGCTCGGCGGTTTCTTCTCGCACACTGGAGTGCGACGCTTGAACCTGCCCCTTCTGCATGGCGAGCTCCAGCAGCCGAGCGCGGCTGCGGCTGATCGTTGATGACGCGCGTGGCACAGTGGGAGTCCGAGCAGCGCGTGGCACCGCGTGATGGCGAACCGGAGCCGCGCTGGCACTTCTGGAAAACCGTGTAACACTTATCAGTACAACTCCGACCACCAGGGCTAGCTACTCTGGGAGTTCGCAGCTCAATCCTCCGATGCTTGGTACTACTGGTTCTTGTGTCCATCTTTTGAGTTTTGAGTTTGGCTTGAGGCATACGGAGAGTGGGACAGACATGTGGGCCCATCTGTCAGACTCTCTTCCCCTTTGTTCTTCCATGCTCTGAACACATTTAGCAATACAGAACGAACTAGGAATTTGTCCGTGCGTTGCAACGGGTATATTAAATAATTAAGATTTATAATATTTTTGGGCGTAATAGTCAAGTTCATCCCTCAACTATCGTCAGAAGCTCAATTTCGTCCCTGAACTATGAAAAGGTCCAGTTTAGTCCTTGAACTATGGGTAACTAATTCAATCTAGTCCCTCCTCCCTTCTGGCCGTCTACATTGGCAAACTTGGCTATGGAAATGTCTCTTTTACCCTTTTCTTTTTTCTCCCACATTTCGGCATTGCAAGAGTATTGGTCACAATTCGGCGTCGGAAGAGTACAGGTCAAAATTCGAGGACATGCTTTAATTTGCCAATGAACCTTTTTCTTGCTGTAATTGTTTTGATTTACTCACTGACATCGTTGAAAAAAAAAACTGAATGTGGGGTGAAAAGGAAAAAAAACTACCTAACATCGTTGCAAAAAAAATAATTAAAAAAAACTGAATGTTGCAGTATGTCTGTGTGTGTTTGTGGTGGTGGTGGTGGTGGTGGTGGTGGTTTGGGGGGGGGGGGGGGGGGGAGAAGGAGAGGGTAAAAGGGACATTTTTATAGACAAGTTTGCCAACGTGGATGGCGAGATAGGAGGAGGGACTAGTTTGAACCGGTTAGCCATAGTTCAGGGACTAAACTGCATCCTTTCGTAGTTGAGGGACGAAATTGAGCTTCTAGCGATAGTTCGAGGACGAAATTGACTATTACCTTATATTCATACAGAAGCAGTTGTCTTAGGATTTTATTTGTGTGAAAAAACACTAAACATAAAACATTTAAGTAGAAGTTGATTTAATTTATTGTGTAATAAAATAGACAAAGAGAAAAGAAATCCTCAGATGATGAGGGTCAGAATCTTTACTGGCCCATTTTTTTCTCTTCTTTGCCTAACCAGGGGTGTTCGTTTCCACCCCTAAATTTTAGACCTCTAAAATGAAAGAGAATCTTATCATTTAGGAGCATTAAATAAAATTTAATGACAAAACCTTTTTGACAGATGAATGCTCATTTCGAGACGAATCTAATGAGCCTAATTAATCTATGTTTTGCTACAGTAATGCTACAGTAACCATCGTCTAATTACGGTTTAATTATCCTCATTAGATTCGTCTCGTGAATTAGACCTAGAGTTCTGCAGTTAGTTTTGTAATTAACCTTTATTTAATACTTCTAAATATCAAAATTCTCTTTGATGTGACCCCTCTAAAATTAGACCCCTGGAAACGAACAATCCCCAGACCAGGCTGCTCCCCCTTTCTCCTTCCGTAGCCCATCCTCCCTCTTACCATGTGCCAGCCCAACACCTCTCCCGCACGCGCACAGCCCACCTCGGCCCAGAAAGCCGGCTCACCCGCAGCCCGGGGAAAAAGTCCCCATCCTCCCTGTTACCATGTGCCAGCCCAACACCTCTCCCGCTCGCGCACAGCCCACTTCGGCCCAGAAAGCCGGCTCGCCCGGGGCCCGGGGAAAAAGTCCGAAAAGCCTGAGTATACAGGGAGGAAATGCTGAAGCCTACTGCTGGGGCATAGATAAGCTAGTGTCTAAATTCGGTTCGTTTTCTGTAAAATAAATATAAAGGATAAGTAGAGATAGGTTTCATGTTACGTCAATTTGAACTTGATCAGTCTGTTCAATTGCGGCCTTTTTTTTTATCTAACCCTTGTAATCAACAATGTTCATTGTTTGCCGCCAAAACAAATCATTTTCTACTTGTAGGGCAATTATAGACAATAAGCAATAACACAGACGTAATAATAATAATGTTTCAAAATTCATGCATAACTTCAAAGAGATGAAACAGAAGGGCAAGCTCACCACTTACAGATTCGGGGATTATTTACTTGTTTTGACTACAGGGCGAAAGTAGCAGCATATATCATTTAGCAGGAGAGCCACAATTGTTGCATATGCGTAATCTTAGTATGAACTGTTAACTGCGTAAACTGCTGTGCCTAACCAAACAAGCCCAAGAGCTGCATGAAACAGATATATGAAGCAGCAAACAGAATTTCCCAAAAGCATAACCATTACAGCGATTGTAATGAAACAGTCAATAAAGCACCATACAGGTGCTTGTTCAAATAGACGGGCAGCATATATACCAGAACAGCAGGATAACCTTAACTCTCATTACAGCACAATTGTTGTCTCAAAAGCTTGCAGTACCATTACAAACAGCTATAGCAAGATAAAGTGCTGAAACATCCGTAGCAAGTGAGCTGGAGAGACATCACTCAAGTTGATTCAAGTTGCTTCCTATCCCAGCTACTATATCAGCATCACCCAGGGATGGTTCCAGCACCAACTGTCCAGCACCAGCGACCTAAGTTTCCCTTGCCACTGCATCAAATTAAATCACATAAATGCTTAAATGAAGACAGGCAAATATAACTGAGGCGTATCACATACAGCATTCACCCATCCTCGAACACCAAGAAAGAGAATCCAATGTTGTTTTGTGTCTGTGTGTTCTTTCACATTCTTTCATCGTTTATAAAATGCTTTGTCATTGTTGTTCTTGTTAAAGGATCATAAAAATTAGTATGCAACACCAAAATTAAAAAAAAAAACAATACACACCTAACTGTATCAATCATGGCAATAGCACTGTGGCAAAACCAGCATGACCCCAAGGAGTCTAAGTCTACTTAAAATGTTTACAAAAATGTGTCGTCGGTTATTCAATTTCCCTCCTTTCTGTTCCGACAAAGGCCAGCATTGAACATCCTAATCTTATCAGGAAAAAAGGTAACAAGGAGGGTTATTTCAGGACCCAGAAGGGGATTCGAACCACACCCACTATAAAAAGCTTACGTGGGAATGAATTCTAGCATGTCCCCCCTTGAATCAAGGAAACCCAATGTCCTGTGAACCGAACTCTTGCCACCACGACAGTTGTGCATAGAAATCAAGTATGATTTGTATATAAGTGTAGCGCTACTTGGCCCAAAGGGACTGGACATGTAGGCAACAATAAGACCATGGTAGTAAATACACATGAGAGATGTGATATAAACATGGTCCGTTAAATATTGTTGGGGTTGAGTCATGGGTTCTGTACTTTTTCAAAATAGGGAGAATCTTCTGAGAAAAGGTATACTGGGGACACGACACAGTGCAATTTCCAGCTAAGCACAGATTTGATACCCCAAATTGTACAACCAACTAAAACAACCTAAGAAAACATATTAAAATTTCTGAGTCACTAGCACAATCACTATTCTATTTCTTGAAATGGTACACTTCAAGCGGTCTACAACCGCACAAGATGACAAGATCACAGTGTGAAACCAATGCAATTGTAATGTAAGCAACGGATAGAAAATGAAAACCATCCACATGACATCCTTGGAGGCGGCTTGATTTAAGTAACACAATGAGATTTGCTGCTATAACATGCATATGTAAGAAATAATTACCTGGAGAGGTCGGTGGGTTCATATAACTGGATATGGTACTAGTGGTGACACCAGGATGCCCTAGGGGTTTATTGGTGCAAAACTCATCCACCCCTAGCAGTGTCTTGTTATACATATCAATAGCGAGAGACCATGCTGTGGGGAGGAATGGCTTTGGCCTGGCCATCAAGTAAACCACATCTTCTTCACCATTCAGGCTAGGCTTGGGCTCCGACATCACAAGATTCTGTAGAGCAAGCTTCACTGTCTCCTCACCATCATGTGATGGATTACGCTGCAGCAAACCAGAGGTCAGCAACTCTGAGTGTACAGTTTCGCTGATCGTTATTTGAGAAGCCCATACGGTGAAGTCCTCTTGCCAGTCCTTGTAACAATAAGAGGCAGAGCAACCCATCTTGTTGTTGCTCCATACAGTGATGGCCCAGTCTTCAACTACGTAGCAGGGCATGTCTGTTTCAATGTCATCATAGGGAAGATGGTCCTCAAGAATTTGCAGGTCAACTAGCTTGAGACAGGGCTTGCCATCAGCTTAACGACAGATGCAATTCCACGACAGTCAGCTGGGCAGCCTAGCTCCATTAGCCTCCTTTTAGAAGTGATGGCGTGCATTGGCAATGGCAGCTGCATGTGCCGGAGCACAGCTCTCTCTGAATCCAGAGGGAACAGGTCGTAGAGCAGAATGCCGCTCCAGAGATCCACCCAACCCATGGTGCCAGCTTTACCTCCGAGAGTGATCACGGTTGTGGTGATGTGGTGGTTGAGCCGGAGGGCGTTCATGGGGATCTTCACCGGGAAGGGCTTCCGTGGGGTCTCCAGGCACACCGTCTTCAATGTCCATTTCCCAACCTCGGAGTCGAACCGTTGGAGCATGTACTCGTTTTCAACGGGCTTGCCAACGAGCGCGGCAACTGTAAAGAGATCTCCCGCGCGGCGAAGGAGGCCAACCTCCCCGTCGAATATGTTGGGCTTCGGATTTGGAATCAACGTGAGAGACGGGACCTCCCCGGCACGGTAGATGATGTAGTCGCAGTTCTCCAACTTCATGAAATCTGGTGGCGGCCCGACGGCCACCGGGACGCGGAAGAGTAGCAGATCTTCGTCAGTGGTGACGATTTTGGAGGGGTGGGGGTAGGTGGCTCCTCGACAGCACACGAAGAGGTCGGTGGGGAGGGGCGGCTGCGCGGGCCAGAAGGACGCCTCGATTGTAAGGTGATCCCTCCCTTCGCCGACGGCAGTGGTGTTGTTGGGGCGGCTGCCGACGTAGGCATCGTCGTTGAGAAGGATCCAGGATGGAGGGGATGAGCCAGGTGGTCGCCATCGAGGACGGCTGGAGGCGGCGGCAGCGATACTCTTGGGCATGGAGTTCATTGTTACGGGAAGTACAGGAAAAATTTGCCGATATCGATCCAAGTCGACGCAACGAGGAAGATTTTTGACCAAATTCACCCTAAAAAAGTTCGCGGTTACTTTCTTGGCCCAATTTGAAAAAAAGTTCCCTCTATGACCCAAAACGCAACTTTCGTTCCTTTTTTGGCCATTCCGTCAATTTTGAGGGTTAATGGTGTTAAATGGGGCTGAAATGACCATTTCAGCCCCTGAATTGAATAAAAATGTAAAAAATATTTTCAAAATTATTTAGTTGTTCTGAAATTCCAGAAAAACATAATTTCGAAATTATTTAATTGTTCTGGAACCAGAAAAACATAATTTCGAAAATGGTTTTTTTGTAATTTCAGAACAATTAAATAATTTCGAAAATAAATTTTACATTTTTATTCAATTCAGGGGCAAAATGGTCATTTCAACCCCTATTTAACATCGTTAACACTCAAAATTGACGGAAGGGCCAAAAAGAGAACGAAAGTTGCGTTTTGGGTCATAGAGGGAACTTTTTTTCAGATTGGGCCAAAAAAAGAACCGCGAACTTTTTTAGGGCCAAATAAAAAATTTGCTCAAGATTTTTCTGGAGTTCCTGGCTGGCTGGTTGGTGGCGGCGGCGGCGGAAGGGGGAAGTACTGGGCAAACCAGCAGCTAGGGTTAGGGAGTTAGAGAATAAAAACAGCCCAGCAGTGGGCCGATGTGCCAGCTTCACCTCCGAGAGCTGCCGCGAGATGGGCTGGCCCGCCCGTTCTGGTCATTGTTGTGTGGACAGGCCTGCTCGCATCCAAAATCCCAATTTGTTTTTAATCAGTAAAGAAAAACATCAAAATTTTAATATTAGTAAATATCTGGAAATATTTAGGAAAAAATAGGATTCGCTCAAGTATTCAGGTTGCTATTATTCCGAACCTGCCTCAGGCCTTGGGATGGGGAAAGTGGTCGGCATTCCTACGTGCTCTGACAGGTCCCCACTGTCGTGACGCTTTGGTGACAAAGATCACCGGGGTGACTATGGAAGGATTTCGTGGTAGTCTCTGACTCCCTTCCGCGGGCAACCGACGAGGGATGGTCACAATAAAATATACAAGTCCCTTTCAAATGTAATTGAGGGTAAAGAGGGGAGGTTTCTATAGACAAAAAATTCTCTATAATAATTCACAAAATCAAATCCGCTAATTGTTCTCTAAAAGCACCTGCTCCTGTCGCAATTTCCTGATTTTGAAATGTTGCAAAGCAAGGAGTAGAAAAAAAAGGAGAAATGTTATGGTGATAGGATGAAATTTCATCTTAGAATAAACCTCATAATTGTAGATGCTCTAGGCGACAGAGACCTGGACGCTAAAGTGGACAACGTCCAGAGCTGGACGCTCTTATCGTTAGCGTGTTGCCAAGCCCCCCCCCCCCCCCCCCCCCCCCCCCCCACAAAAAAAAACCCGCAAAACTGATCCGATCTGCATTTTGTGCCATCACGACGCCATTCTTCTCGCATGTGTGTCTCTGCCCTACTCTTCCACGGATCAAACTTGGCGGTTATTGATTCTCTTCCACAGAGATTTTCTAAGCTCTAAGTCATTTTTGCAATTCGTCTCTATAGTGTTCTCAGCAGAGCACTTATCGATTCATAATTCACATCTTCTTTATGTCTATTAGTTGCTCACTTTAGAGGTGCTAGTACCAATGCACATACATCACATACGTGTTTAAAAGGCTAAAACAACATCTACTATTTCTTTATAAGTGCATCCAACTAATAGTCCTTAACTCCTATTTCTCTCAACTCACATGCAGCCACATCATCTCAATTATTTAGACCGTTGGATCCTAACCCCTTGGTTGCATCTGTCCGTCCATCTATATACCAGGTGCTTTAATTAGTACCCATATTAAGTGTCTAATAGGGGAAGAATGCGGCGTGGTAATACCATTGAACTAATGTAGACATGTAGTAGCAGGTACTGATCCCTCTCCCCTCTGAACCAATGCGTATCAAAGTCTCAAGTGATTGAATGATTCCATACGCTAATCAGCCAGATGTAATGGACAAGCCAGTGCGACAATGCAAGTCGAATGCTAGAGAATTCTCGTGTAAGGCAAAACGTCGGGCAAAACGTCGAACATATCGTGTGCACTAGTGGTATACGGCGTGCCTTCGCGCACCGCCTGACGATTTTATTCGAAATTAAATCACATACCACACAATTATGGATGATAAATTAATGTAGTTGGATTACACCGACAATGAGGAAATATCAGGCATTTTTGACAGCTAAAACAAACAAACGGGATGTGTGACACCATAGGGCCGGTGATTGCGGGGAGGGCCTTATGTAACACAGGTCGCACTTGCAGGATAAACCGACACTGGGTACTACTGAGTTAGGATAATGGATACATACAGAAACTTTTAGATGCGATAAATCAACAGAATTATAAATTCATGAGGAAATAAATCCAATGTTACACATTTGTATTTGCACTTTGAATGCAACAGGATACACGTCAGGTTCAACATTAGCTATATTTGATTGCCAAGACCGCGAGGCAATGAGATGCGTGGTATACAACGATGTTCCATTGGAAAGGAAAAAAAAAGGTAACAATTAATTAGTTTGCACATTTATGGTCACAACCACCGTTAGAAACATCCACAAACAGACGTGTTTAAACCAGAACAAGCTCAAGTGGCATTGGACAAAATTAAGCAGCCTAGTTGACAATGATAATACCATATGTAGTATATCCTTCCAAGTGATGAACTTTAATGAAAAAATAGATCGAAAGCGTACACCATACAGTCAAAATACATGAATGTTAAAGGATCCCTATGGGCCCCCGTTTTCTTCAGAAACCTACTTAATATCAAAAGGTCCCGTTAGGCATCGCGAGATGAAACAGAACAATGTAATGATGGCGATCAGAAGATAAAGATCTCAAGGAATGCCCCCTTCCCAAAAAGTGAAATTGTCTCATCCACAAGGGCACTCGCCTTGTCGCTGTGATCATCCTTACACTGGCTCAACTTGCTGCCGCACCCCTCAGCTAGAGCATCGCCATTTTCACTCTGTGAATGTCCAAAAGAATGCAATAATCAGCAACTCATATCAATGTCAAGGTTTAAGAAATATCCTTCACAAGAGATACTGAATGAAGTCAGAATGATAATATACTTGACCAAGTTATTTGATAGTCCTTACATATAAAAGGCTTATTACCTGTACTTCAGATTATAGGCATGATGCCCCTATAAAGGCTGAAAGTACTAACAATATGAAAACGCCTGTCATAAGAATAGGATTCAACTCAGCTTTACAATTTCCATAATTCTATTTAGAACCTACTGAATTTATTAAGCAGTACATGATGAGACACAAAAAAATATATTTTATGACACCACTACAGTACCATAGGGATGAAAACTAAAATATAATTATGCCATAGTAGATAAGTCATGTTTACAGGTTCAGCAAAACAAGGCAAAACTGCATAAATACAGCTTAACATCAGCATATTTATGGTACATCAGATGAACAAAAAATTCTGCAGCAAGTAGGCTGCAAAAGAAATCACTCAGCAATCTATGTTAAAGGACTTACCCTACCTGTTTATGAACAAGCCAATGACCCACCTATCTTCAAGCTACAAACTCTGCTTCAGAAATGAGGAAATAAATTATTGGAACAAAGAGAGAAAAAAACCTCTAGGTTAAAGGACTGTCTGAAGCTGTTTCTGGAAAAGACAACTGGCCATATTTAGCAAAAAACAGTAAAAACGATCAAAGAATATATCTTACTTCATTCTTCAATCTGTTTATTGCTGCCTCATTGTCCTTGGCCTTGATCAACACATATTGCCGACAATAGGATTTGTCCTTAAAGTATGATATAGAAGAACTGGCAAAGAAAAGGACAGGGAATTCAATATGATGATAGACTGATGCGAGAACTAAATCAACTGGTAAGATTCAGAGAAGCTGACACCTTTAACAAGAAAACCAGTTGCACCAGTTATCAGAAATTTCTTGCCCATAGCAATTGCACAATTTCAATACCTTTCGTGTGATCTGACCCACACATCTTCAAGTTACAGATTCTGACTCATCTGATCTTTCTTGTATAATAGCATATGTTGTTGGTGCAATAATGAATAAAATACAACAACTAAGGTCCAGAATAAAATTCTAAGCTCTGTCCATGTCCACATGCATTGCTATGTCATATGATTCAGAAAACTAAAGCCAGTGAAAGCCGGTGAAAGATGTTCAGGCTGAATCCTAACAGTTTACACAAAGCCGGTAAAAGATGCTCTAAGAAAAGGAAAATAAAAAATTACTCACAGACCAAAGCAGTAAGCGTCCATGCTATATAAATATCTAGGTAAATTGAAATATCAATGTGTTCTTTAGGTCACAAAATTAGTCAGCATGAGCATTACATAGAGCCCAAGCCTGAAGATGTGTCTTGCCCATAGCTTATGTTCTTTCCTGAGATGTGCAAGCATTTCTATTGGCATGTACGAACCTATTCAGTGCTCTAGGCGCAGCAAGCCAATGTCATTTCAGTGTTACCACAAATAAATGATTCCATACATAAATGAAAACATATAAGTGAAATTATTCATCAGGATAACATGGGATTTTTGTAAAAAAAAAAGGAATCTGTCTACCATCCTTTGCTGTAATTCACAATTCATCGGTTCATAAGATTTGTAGTTAAGGACACATGTCTGACGTCTCTCTTCATTGCTCTATTCAGAAATTTCCATCAAAACGACCACTAATTCACAACTCTATTGTTGCTAAACTCCCAACCTGCTGATGGAATACAACTTCAACATGCTGATGAACTGAATACTTTCCAAACTGCTTAAAGAAACCTATTGATATAGTTATTGAAAAAATTATCATATTCCTTAAAAAATCTCAGTGGGCTTATCATGTTACTTTTCGTGGTCTGATACATGAACTGGGTAAAGCAAAAATCACAGGCAGCTCCAAAAGATGGTCGAACTAAGAATACAGATTCTTGTTTACCAACGAAATATACTGTTACTGATGTCCAATTCGTCCCTAGAGGCATTAGGATATCTGAAAATTGCCTCTCTCTATCTCAACAGTCTCTTGAGAAAACACTGCAAAAAACTGAACTAATACAACACAACAGGGAGATAAGTTTTCATATCTATTACACATCTCACATACTGAAAAGAGATAAGCATGTCATGGAATTTAGATTAATGAATCCCATGATGTTTAGGGAGCCAAACACAATCTGAAAGGGAGCTCAAACATTATTCTACAATTAACTTCAAGAGATCCAGAACATTGCAAGTCATCTCCAGGTCTTTGCAAAAGGATACAGAGTTCAAACCAAAGCTATATTATTCAGTATATGCAAAAGCAAATGATTAATAAAGCAACATCCTAACCTCAAGAGCAATGCCTAACAAGAAATCAATGTAAACTTCTTTGACTGCCTTGATCAGATAGCCAGAAGCACCAAACTGCATTGACGCCGCTATTATTAGGAGATAAGAATCCATTGCCAAGTATCCAAAATTATTCCTGCACAAAATTAAACAGAAGAGTATGACTTACATAATGGCAATTTCAAGGAGGCACTAACAGTATTAGGAGGATAACACAGCAAGAAGGAAACCTACAGGATCAATGGAAACCCATTTAGCAAATGAACAACACGTATAGCAAAGAAGGCATCTTCTCGGAATGACCAAGTTCGACAAATTATAATGTAATGTTCCAGATACTTTTATATGTTACTTCCAGATTCACAGCTTCATCAAACTATTTGTTCCAAATGTTTTTCAGTGCACAATAACTACTTCAAGAATTAACCAAGGTTAATTATTGTGCCAAAGAGACCTTAATTCCCATAAAAAACACACACAGCATCACACAAACAATTGGAAGAGAAAAATCACCTTGGCATAACCGGAGCAGGCAGAGGCAGGAGCAGCAGCAACGAAGGAACATCACAGGTAGAACACCTGCAAAGGGAAACAAAACATGTACGCACAAATCGGCAGGGAAAAACGAAGAGTAGGTGGTCACCCATCCGAAGCCCCCCTTCTGGCCTCACGCCTCGCAGATCCAACCAGACAGAAACTCAAGATTAGGCAAACGACGAAGAAAGGAACGCCCAAAGAAGCTGCAAGAGGCAAAGCAATGGAATGCATAATCAGATGAGATGAGGAACTCAAAAACCCCAAGAACAATGGACCGTGAACCCTAGCTAGACCAGGAGAAAGTGGAAAAGAAAAAGAGTAACGAACATGGGGAAAACCGTGAACATGGGGAGGAGGCTGATGCAGGAGAGGAGGATGAGGTCGCCGATCACCCAAGACTGCAGCTCCGGACACTTCATGGCCGTGCCGCCGCGCTGTCCGGGAACCCGCACTGCCGCCTGAGCGCGCCGCCGTCGAGCTCGCCGGCGTCGATTCTCTCCATCCCACACTCACTGGCATGGATTCTCTCCCTGGCGATTTTGGGGCTGGCCTCCTCGCGGTGGTCGACGAACGCAGGGGATGGCAGCGCGAGATCACGAGGCAGGGGGCAGCGCGGCGACGAGGGCGGAGAAGGTCGCCGGCAGCTGGGGAGAGGGGAGAGATCGGGGAGGTCGCGGGGAGAGAGGCGAAACGCCAGAGGCGAAGAGGTCGAGTCGGAAATCGCAATGAAGGAGAGGACAAGGCGATTCACCGTCCAACTACCTCCATTACTCCTCCATGTTGGACGCGCTCAATCGGAGAGTGCAACACAGGAGCCAACCTGAGAACGCCACGCCAATAAAGGGCGTACAAGCGTTCAATTTTAACTGGATGACGACTTACCCGGCTGCGTAACACACCACTGATCTGAATCCAGCGATTGAGAAAAAAATTACTATCGTGGACACTGGGTGCGCAACGGGCAGGGAGCTCGAGTAGAGGAGGAAATGTGGTCGAGGTTTGTCAGGCTCGCAGCAGTAGGCAGTGCCCCCACACGGCAGCGCCAGCACGGGGCAGTCCTACGCCAGCACGATCCCTAGCGGCCACTCGTTCTCCATGTCGAACTGCAACACTACGTACTGCACAAGCAAGTCCCCAATTTCCTTGCCGCCTTCTTCGCCGACCGTGGCTGGTGCGGCGCGAGAGCCAGAGCTACGGTTCCGCCAAGAAGAAGAGCACGCCCATGGAGCATGGACCCCTGCTCACCATCGCCACCGCGCGAACAACCGCGATGACGAAGAATGGCCTCTGGCATAAGGTTCGGCAGAACGACGGGTGTTCGTGGAGAAATGCATGAACAGATGAGAAACAAATGGAATTACTTTCGTTTCCAACAATACCCCTAATCCATATATCACTTTGAAATACCACCATACTACATGGGGGAGTTTAAAGTAGTATGAAACGCATCTAACGGTTGGATTGATAAAAATGAACGTCCCACGTCGATTTGGGTGCACCGTAAAGATTCTCTTGTATTTAGTCATCTGAACCTGAAATAGTACTACAATGACAATCCAACAAACACAGTATATATGCAATATTAACGAAAGCCAGAAACAAATAAAATACTCCAAACTTTGACAAGCATATATAATCGATTCCAACTAGAGAACATATCCGACCTTGAACAATATGGTATATATCTGGGCGGTGAGTGGCACTAGTAGACTGCTAGTCAGTAAGGAATTACATGGAGGAACTAATTGATAACGGAATTATATGATCGACCGGGGCGGCGGAAGACGGCTACTAGGGAATCTGCTTCAGTTGACATTCAGACGCCGTGGCCGATGATCGCGGCGCCGCTCGGGGTCGCCGCAGGGGTTGGTGCCGGCAGGGGCGCCAGGCCGCTCGGGGTCGGCAGGGGAGCGTCTTTGTCCATCATCTTGACGACCATCTTCTGGCCGAGCACGCAGTTTTTGTGGAGAGAGCCGATGAAGTATAAGAGTCCAGGACGGTCAAGAACGAAGCACGTGTCGCCGGTGCGGAAGAACACGGCGATGGTGTTCTTCTTAACTTGGCAGTTGTTGTACTCGTCCTCCGTCCGTCACCAGTTCACCACGCACAAGGGGCCATGGAGAAACATGCTGTACTTGAAATCTGCATCCCACAACGCAAAGAACGAGGAGCAACCAAGTTAGCACTAGCAGCAAGGTTGATGATCAACGTACTCCATTTGTAAGAGAAACGAATTAATATATGCACTGGATCTTACGGAGGACGTCGCCGACGAGGAAGCGGTTACTTGACGCCCACTGGTTGTAGACGTCGGGAGCGTGGGGCACCACCCAGCCGCTGTAGCCGCCGATTTCGAAGGTGTTCGGGGACGGCAGGGGCGCAGCCGGCGCAGAGGCAACATGCGCCCGATGAGAGCCGCTAGCAGCAGCAGCAGCAGCGCGAGGGAGACACGGCGGTGCGCCATGGTTTTCCTGATGGATGGATGTTGGCAAGAAGAATGGGAAAGTTGTGTAGTAGTATGTGTCCCTTGGGGTGCCGCAGGGCCTGCTATTTATGAGGGCGGCAAACGACGGCGGTTCCTTCCACGGCGAAGTAGTGGCGGTTTCCGTGTAAAAGCAACGGGTCCAAATTTGTTCGTGTTCGTCGCGTCCTTTTATTCCTTTGCGCGTTCGACGGGCTCCTCCTGCAGAGGCAGTTTGTGCTCAGATATCATCAAAGCCGTCGACCCATGACAATGGTGGTGCTCGATCGGCGAGGGTCAGGATTGCCAACACCCATGTACGTGCACAACTTAATTATGCTAGCTTAAGCCTGTCCACGCCGTATCTGTCCGCGGCAACGAGCAGAGATGACTGCAGCTGGTACATGCATGGCACTTCTTCATCTCCGGCAGCGAGTCCGTGTGTAACGCGAACCACAGCAAGGCCTGGAACGCCCATGGATCCATGCATGCATGTCGTCGATGCGCGCGGGCCACGCCTGCCAACTCTTGCATGGACAGACCATGGCGGCCCGGCCTCAGATCATGTACGTCAAGCGTTTCGAGAACGAATCGACAGCGCTTCCCTCTCGACGCCGTCTCATATGCATCCACCATGGCGCCATGCAGTTTCCCACGAGGCCACGACCGTACCGAGAACGAACCCAGCATGAAGACAGACGTGCTCATCGTGCAAGCTGCATGCACGCCGTGTGACAATTCTACTACGTACGAGCTGTCGGCGATTACGACATCAAGCAGGTCCGTTCTTACCGATGCTTGTGATGGATCAGCATCAGGGTCAAATTGGTCAAGGAACATAATTTTGATGTCTCATTACCATAAAGTAAACAGATGGTAATGCTTTGGTTGGTTTCTCTGTTTTCTCAGATGGGAGGTTCACATAATTAATGAGCAGAAAAGCCGAAACAGGCAAAACGTCTAGCAGATGCATGTATATATAGTTGTATGCTGATTCACATATTCTTCCTCATTCATCGATAAGTATTTTTGAACTGGTAATTAAAGCTCTATCCATAAGAAGGGCAAATCCTGAATTTTCCCCTTAGTGTGTCGCACGTGTTCACCTGGATTGGCCGTGAAGTGGTACCATGGTATTGGCATGCTGCAGTATCTGGTTAGGTGATTACAGATTGCATTTCTGTCTAACATACGCACATTCTGAACCTAAATGGATTCGGCGGCCAATTTCTTGAGTGATAAAGCTGGGGAAAGGTCAACATAAGGTTGCCTCCAAACTGTTCCCTGTCAAAACATTGGCAACAAGGTTTGCCTACTCCTTAATTTATGTCAGCACCTTACTGTAGCAATTCTCATTGCGGTGTGTTCAGCATTCAATGTTTTTTCTAGGCAGGAAAGTAACATATTGCAACAAGAAAACTGGGTGGAAAAGGTTAGAACCATGACCAACACCCGAGGGGTCGTTTGGACTTATATTTCATTATTGTAATTACAGGTGAATTTTCATGCCTAAGAGGCAGGACAGAAGAATTTATGTCAGCACCCTGTTCGGCAGGCTGCAGCTGCGGCTGCGGCTGCAGAAAAATAACTGCGAACACTGTAGTGGCTGCAGAAACACTGTTGTGACTGTAGAAGAAATAACTGAAACACTGTAGCTGCTGCAAAACAGCTGCTGCAAAGCAGCCAGGCGAACAGGTAAGATGTGGGCCGTCTTTACGTCAAAAAAAAAAAAAGATGTGGGCCGTCAGTCTTAGCATTTGCTTTCCTTTTTGGGATCCTTTTCTCATGATTTCAGTAACTCTAGCCTTCCAACAGCTTGCACGTGCAATCACTATGATCAAAACGTGTCACTTGTCATCAACTGTGACTATCGTTGGAACTTGCCCTTGGTTAATGAAATCAATCTTGTTCAGCCTAACGCAGCAGAGGACCTGCTCAGGGAGTTCCTCAGGCTTCTGGGCCTGCAACATAATAACGAATTAAACAAAGGAGTATCAACAAACAACTGCATTATAGCTATTAATTCAAGCGATGTAATCTTTTCTGAAATAAAATTTCCTATGTGAGAAAAATGATTAACTCTATGATTGTCAGTCTTTGATGAATTTGAAGTTTTCTCAATTATTATGCAAATAAATAGTAGAATCTGATGGAGATTGCTGATAGTTGCATCTTTGTTATAAAAAATCGAAAGGGATATTTACCTGAATTGTCAAACCCAGATCAAGGATGCCATGCTTTAGGCGTTCCCTGAATGATTCCAGTCCCTTCCTTGCGATGTAGCTGAACCGGTGTATATCAAGGTCTATCTCAAAGTAGTCTTCTCCCTGGTGAGGTACGAGATGAAACATTAATAGGTTGTAGTATTCTAAGTTATTCTGAGTGATAAATTGTGGAAGTATGTATAAACATTGAAATACTCTTCTAGGCTTCAGGGAAATTTGTTTTGAATTCTCTTTTGAATAAAATATCCTTCTGCCTTTTCTCAAGGAACGATGATTGAAAGCATAAAGTTGGTATTTCAGGTTCCAAAATATTCTTATGCATCAAATACATGTATAGTATATCAGTATCTCTATGTTATTGTTTGATAATACCACACACCTTTACACCATTTAAAGAGTTTAGTGTGTTACTTTCTGCTCCCTCCATTTCAAAATCGTTTGTCATTCTTGTCCAGGTACATAGCCAGAATGACAAATTACTTTGAAATGGAGGGAGTAACTCAAACTAGGAACATCGCTTTGTACCTCGTAGAAATTATGTTGGGGCCGTGAGAGGACTGGCTTCTCATTATATGCGTGGACAAGTTTCCTCTCCGTTGAACTCAACTGGAGCTCATCTGGATTGACCAATCCAGCCATAATTTTCAGTCGATCTCTGTATGCGACAGTAGATTCTGATGCAAACCCTTTTACCTTCTCAGATTCATTCTCGATAAATCTCTGCAGTCATAACGGTCCTATTAGCTCATGCAAAATAGATCTGTTTATGGAGTATAGAAAGATGGAAAATTAAAAATACTAACCAGGATAGATTCCTTGAAATGTTCTGAAACCTCCTTGTCAAAGTATTCAGATATCCTGAAGTACAAGACAAGGCTCAAGCCTTCTCCATCGCTATCGCCAAGGAACATAGCAGCAGGATAGGTAGGCATCTGTGATTGGAGTAAAAGGGAAGTTTGTGCATGAGAGAGAGAAATAATAAACAAGCTATACCAATTTTTATGTCATTTTGCAGGGGAATACCTGGATGTTAACAATCAAAAGTGACGGGAGCTTATGGTGTGTTTTGACTTGTGGAAGATCAATGTGCTGAGCAATGTGATGAACCTTTTTGGAGCAGGCGAACAAGTCCACACCTATCGGATAATAAGCAGCATAGTTTGGAGCTGCACATTTCTTCTTGTCTCTGCAAAAGATTGACATAAGAGGATTGGTCGGTACAGCTGAAATTCAATGCTTGTAGTTAAAAAAAGAGATAAGATAGCATTATATAATATTTCTGAGGTTTCTTTTTTGTCATACTTGAGGAAGGTTTCACTTCTCAACTTGAAGAGGGATGGATCTATCCGTGACCAACATCCTGTTGTGGGCTTCTCTCCTCCACATGGGATTGTTTGCCCTACCTTTGGACGGACAACATATTTCTTAGATTTACCTACAAAAGGGACTGAGAACATTAGCTCTAGTGAGAGGAGTTTTTTTTTTGATTGATTGATTGAGAGGAGCTTCAAAACGAAACACACGCTAGACTTACCAAGTTCATTACTATCTTCACAGCCATCACATGATGTTCTTTTGTATGAGACATGGATGACTGTTGACTTCTTTTTTGCTGGGCTGCCACCTGTCAACTGCTGCATCCTGTCATTGAAGCTGATAGAGTGCAGCAGCTTGCGTAAACGGGATGGAGTGGTGCTCTCCTTGTTATTATCATCTGTATCATTTTTATCCTTCAAGCCCTTGAAGCTAAAGGAGGTTGGTAAGCACTTGGTGGCGCACAAGGACATGCTTTGGCTCCTACGTCCAGGATCATCACCTTTGAATACAAGAATATCAGATAATACTGAAGGTATTGGATTTTTGTAATGTTTATCATTTGAGGCGTAATTGTTCATACCATTATCTCTTTTCAGGTACTGTTCGATAGATAATGTCATGGGCACTCCACGGCATATGTCTCCAATGCGATTGAGCGCATCAGCAAAACGAGAAACGCTGTCATGGCTCTCATTTTCATCCATGGATGGAGTGCTGTCTGTAGCAAAATTCAAATCTTCAGCATTACAGCTACAACTTTCAGAGATTAAATTTGCATAACGACCATTCTTAATTCCAAAATGGTTTAAGCGCTCGATATTCTCACCTCCGCTGACACTCTTGAATTCATCATCAGAATCATCTTCAAGAATACTGACGGAATCAAACCAGGCATCTTCGTTGCTGCAACCTACAACAGTATGAGAAAGCTTGGTTGATTCGTTGCCTCTTACTTATCGGCATAAATTGAAATTTTACCTTTCAAATCTCTCTGGCTGTGGTGCCACTGCATCTGCGTCAGGTGGAATGTCTTGGAATGCTCTGACTTGCCACTGTTCGCAGTCTCGACATGGACAATCTCACTCATAGAGAAGCCAGTCATGCGACCTCTGGAATCTCTCAACTGTGAATCGGGTGCCTCTGGCATGATGGACCGGGCACGGGTGCGGCCTCTTCGTCCTCTGGTGTAATACCTCGCTGGCCGCCTCTGGTCAATGGCAGCCTTGGAAGCACAAGAACCCATGGTGACGGATACTTGTGTGCGTATGCTGCTTCTGGTGTCCAAGATATGTTACCTATACTGTATTGCGGTTGAAATGAAGGCCCAATCTGCAAGCACCAGAACACAGAATTATGTATGTTTCCAGCAAGCATTGAAATGATCTTGACGACCGTGTTGGGTGGTGCCAAAAACTAAGAGCATTTGCAGCTAAACAGAGGAATGTACAGAGAAACTGGATAAGCAGAATGGGGAGCTACCAGAGTGTATCCAGGAAACGCAAACGGTATTCAGAGACCTGGAAAAAGAGGGTATGGAGAAGGCAGCAGCTGCTCTGCTATATAATGGTGTAGATTCATGATTGATAGACTAATTTTGAGAGCATGTGCTCGCTGGTAGGTTGGCATTCGGCATTATGGGCATTATCATAGACTATGAACTACATTATTTTCTCCTAGACAAAGAATTATTTGCAAGATGGGATGCCACTATGAACTTCAGAGAAGGTTCATGTTCGGTTTACATAATGCAGGAAGATATTCCAATTGAAGAAAAATATTGTTAATCAGATTGTCTTGTACTGTCGGTAGGGGGATGTTATGCAACACACAGATGGATGCCGTCTTTCCAAGGGGTATCTGCATTTGTTGAAGGATTTTGAGGGTCAAAGAGAAGCAAATCTCAATGAATCATCAGTAGGACAACCGACAATGAGCTGGAGAATCGATAGCTTAACAAATGTTGTGTTGGGCAAATAAATTAGGGAATAATTTGATGAAGGAATGCCCTGAACAATTCATGCAATCAAGAATAGTTTTTGTTGCCAATTTTTCTTTTCCGTCAGAGAGTAAAACATATTCCCATTTTGTTTCGAGTGAAATTACTCTGGGAAACACTGTGGTGAAAGATGATGCGTTCAGGAAAATTCATTCAATTACTGTATTATTATTATGGTTTGAGAATACAAATATGCCACATGTCATCTAGAGAGCTGAATACCAGAAAACAGAGTGGTTGTTGACCTGGTGGAATGAAGATAATCTACGAGTTTGCTATTATGCTTGACGAACACAGATCTTCATCTTATTATTGTAGTTATCAGTACATGCACTGCATATTATTCTAGTCTCATCAGATCAGTACAGTGGCCCAATGCTGAAACATGGGCACACACACGAACATTGATATCATCTTTTCCTTCTCTAAATTTTTCGGTGGTTACCAGCATCTTGCTTTTTCTTTGGTGCCCCCAGCTCAACATCTACGATTTGTAGCAGCCTTTATCATTAAATTCATCGAGCACAGCAACGTCCCAATGTACCAAAGAAGAAAAGGATCCCTGAACACATTTCAATTTTGACATGGCGAACAAAGAAGCCTAATCTGCTCCATTGTTCGCTAAGCACATCGACAACCAAATACAGTAAATGCACAAATTATGACGAGATTTGAGAAGGAAAAAAACCTCTCAAATCTCGGAACAATGGCGACCAAAGCACGCATGCGTTCTTGCATGCATCTATGAAGCCAGGAGCGCAATGGCGTGCGGGCCCGTGCCTCTCCCTTTCGCACGGTCGACGTCAAACCGCCGGCCGCTGTGGGAAGGGGAGGTAGGGGCAGAAAAAAAGTGGTGTTGCATAAAGAGACTGGGCAACAACAGAAAATAATAGCCATGGGAGAAAAAAGCACCACACCTCCTGTTAATTAGCATTGCCTGGATATAGCATTTTTCCTTGTTTGGCGTCCTTTGTGCATGCCTGCACCTTCACGAGAAAATAGTGGCAACAATAACCAGATGTAGTACTCTTATGAATGCCTTGAGAGTAGTCTAAGCTGGCAGATCCTGAAATTTACGAAGTAGTTACAAAAACATTATTGTTGTTGACGGGCATATTGCCTATCAGAAATGCAAGCACTCATGCTAAGATTGAGATTTGAACTCGGCCGGTGAACAGTCCCGCCCTAGGAGAGGTAGGTAACCAAACCATGTCTTTTTATGCCTGGAAAGGTATAACCTTTTTGCGCATCCTGTCTACTTCAATTCCAGCCCTCACATGTTTTTGCTTATTTCAGCATGTGCTTATTGAAGGGCGATGTCATCCAAATGTCGGTAATGCACCCTGCAAGGCCATAACATTGTTTTATTATCTAAGAAAATAGTAATGTATACAGCGTGTGCACCAGAAGACTTAGGGGGTGTTCGTTTTCAGGGGTTTAAATTTTAGAGGGGTCACATCAAAGAAAATTTTGTTATTTAGAAGTATTATATAAAGTTTAATTACAAAACTAACTGCAGAACCCCGGGTCTAATTCGCGAGACGAATCTAATAAAAGTAATTAAGCCATGATTAGATGATGGTTACTGTAGCATAACTGTAACAAAACATAGATTAATTAGGCTCATTAGATTCGTCTCGAAATGAGCATTCATCTGTCAAAAAGGTTTTGTCATTAAATTTTATTTAATGTTCCTAAATGACAAGATTCTCTTTCATTTTAGAGGTCTAAAATTTAGAGGGGAGGAAACGAACACCCCCTGCCACAATGACGGGGAGCCGGGGGAAAGACAGGGTGAGAGATGAGGCGCTGATTTCATTCTCTCTCTGTTTTTTTTTACCAAAAGATGCTCAAAGACATCTTAAACCTGACTTGTATTAAGGAAAATAAGACATGATACAGAGAAGACAAAGACAAAAAAGAAAATTACAATCAAATTTGACGAAGTCTTCTCTTCCACCTCAACCATCGTAACCATAAAGATCTGAACAAACCCCAATCGCACATAGGCTTTTGAAGACCGCAGTAGTAGTCCGTCCCGTAGAACGGATCTTTGCAAACCCATAAGAAATATCGAAGGAGCTATGCCCCGAGTCTGATCCAGATCTGCTTCCCCGCCGCCAACCGTCGACGCAACCAGCCAACCACATCCCTCACAAGCCCTTCACCAGTGCCGGAAGGAACACTGCTGAGACGAAGAGAGAGCCGGAGTACCATTATTCCAAGCAGAGCCGCCATCACCTTCGCCTGAACGACGACTCCATGGACACCAAACCCATAACTCATCGCAACCTCATGGAAGAAACCACAAGAACGAGATAGACAGAGAACAAACACAAGACAAATTGACATCACCACAACGATTCCCGAAGAAGAAAAATAAGACTACTAGATCTACTCATGAGGTTAGATCCCCCTTCCCTTTTCTCACTGGTGGCTGACCGGAGAGGAAGAGGAAGGGGATCAAGAGGAGGCGGCGGCTAGGTTTTTTCCTTGAGAGGCGGTGGCTGCGTTAGATTTCATTCTCTTTTTTACATTCATTTGATTTCTAAAATTGCCGTCTCATCTTTCACATTGGTGCGCCAACATGGACGACCAGCTCGGATCAGGACCAAATTGGAACTCCAGTCTGCACTAATCCTCGTTCGAATACCACTCGAACTCCATGAGTACAGCTCGCTCACATCGTCACCAAAGCGTGTCCACAAAGGACATGTACTCTTAAGGACCCCGATGCTCTCATAAGCTCATAGCAATGCCCATTTTAACATAGGGTTTAGAATGTGTGCAAACTTGATGAAGTATTCCAAAACATAATTAGTAATACGTCAATAAGATGAAGTCATATGAATCCAGAGGATGAGAATCCCAATAATAAAGCAAGAACCTCATGAATGTGATCTTGCAACCTTGAATGATTTCTACATCCACACATGTTCTTAGTTATACTGATCTATATCAATTTTAGAAATAGATGGTCAACAATAGATACATTTGATTCAGGAAAAGCTAGAACAACAAATCATTTCAAACGGAGGGAGACTGCACCGGTGAGGAAACTTGAAAGCTAATAATCAGGTATCGATGCAAAAGTGTATCCTGGTGCGCCCCTCCATGAATAGTAAGCGACTCGAGTCTCGTAAAAACCTGCAATGATATCAGAACATGTAAATACAACAACAACAACAACAACAACAACAACAACAAAGCCTTTTGAGTGAAATGCACCCGAGGTACATAAACTATTTAAGATTGTCATCTAGGTACATAAACTCCTAAAGTGACCACCTAGGTCCGCAAACTATTTAGTAATGGTCATCTAGGTACATAAACTCCTAAGTGGCCATTTAGATCTACAAACTAATCAAGTTGTAGCTGTGTAGGTTCAAATTTCTTTGGGAGGCGAGGCGGCAATATGTCAGGAAAATCATGGCAACCAACCGCACGACTGTCAACTTCGCTCGGCAGCAGGATCGAAACGAGGGCTCTTCGCCTCATTTCCCTGGTCGTCGCCTCCTGATCACCGCCTCACCTCCCGATTGCCAGACATGGTATCTTTCATGCAATTTTTCACCGCCAGGATTTTCCGCACACACATAGCATGTGCCTCTCCATCCACGGTGGCATGTCTACGTTGGACTTTTTTTCACGCTACACACCTACAACATAATTAGTTTGTGGACCTAAATGGCTACTTAGGAGTTTATGTACCTAAATGACCATTTCTAAATAGTTTGTGGACTTAGATGGTCAGTTTAGGAGTTTATGTACCTAGAGAACCATTCCTAAATAGTTTATGTACCCCGGGTGCATTTCACTCAAGCCTTTTTATCCCAAGCAAGTTGGGGGCAGGCTAGTATCAGAACATGTAAACATTTCAGCAAAATTGAAACACAGTTCTTGAGGTGTCCATGCATAATCATAGCAAGGCACGTAACTCATACAAATTGACAGGCCAAAGAGTGGCCAGTAAATATCATAAGCGCTGCTTGTAAACACAATTGTCTATTATCCGTAATGAATAAATAAAAAAACTGTGAAGTGCCTCATTTCATATAATTTTTTTTCCAAGTTTTTCTAAACCAATGAATTTCTCTCCGCAATGGATACGACTGAGAAGTTTACTACACTATAACAGGTATATTCAAATCTAATGAAAGTGAATATAGAATTCATACATACCAGGAAGAAATGCAAGGAACCCCAGGAACAACAGACCATATGCCTGAGAATTATCACCCTCCATGTGGCCCGTGAATATGAAGTATGAAAGGAAAAGAAGTGAACTCCCTAGGAGGAGGAGAAATATTGCTAGGGCAATTGACTTCCACGGAATCTTCCTCAAGGATTTTGGAGTGTAAGTGAACCGACGGTCAACATCGCCATCACTTAGATTGTTGTCATCCCTTTCCTCTGTTGAAAGAGGTGAGTACCGAACATTGCGTCTTGCCGCCATACTGCAGTTCCTGTGTTGGAAATGTTTCCTGCAAAATTCCAATAAAATGAGGTATATAGAAAGAAATCTCATATGATGAAATCATAAAAAACTTCTTACACAGCATATCATACATATAAAGCTGTCACATGGAAGCGAATTTTACATCATGCATCAGCATATCACATGCCTTGCTTTTATAACAAACAATCAGATGAATCATTTTCCTTCTTTGAATTGCATAGACGCATAATACACTAATGTCAGACAAACCTCTAACAGATACGCTTCCTGTTAATTACAGATACTATTAACGTACATAGGTTTTACCTCTTTCCATGAGATAGCAGTACACTACCGATAGATGCAATAGTTGCATCCCATATTATGCAAATGCAAATCATTCGATATCTAGCAGCATCTATTGATTTATGTTTCAGTAAGCTCACTTCGAGCCTTCTCTACACTGATCAAACACCCAAATTGAAAAACCTGATGCTAAGTTAAAAATTATTGCATATGAGGCCTTGTCCTCCGCTGGATGGAGGTACTGAGTCAAAACAATACAGTTTCTGGCTTGGCATGGGTATGAACTATAGAAATAAAACAGGGAATAGAAGAAAATTGACCATGCATAGATAAGGAATACAAGCAGTCGAGAAACGTGAAAAAGAGAACCAGAGCAAACAGAAAAGGACCAGAGGTCCTGATATTCCCATTAGCAAAAGTACGATAGTCCAACATTTTGCAATGTTTCAAAAGAATTACATGCATAATCATGCATGCAGTACATAGAAAGTTTAGGTAATCCTGCAAAAATTCAATTTTACATTTATCTTTGATATTAAGATTCAAAAAACAGGTGGTATTGTTGCAGATAATGATCGATAACAGATTGTTTGTCAGAAAATACAAGATTTTGTTGAAACATAGCAAAATGATGAATTATCAGATGGGTGTGAACTGGGTATGCTAGAAAACCTGGAAAACCTGGGTATAAAATTCTCAGTTCAACAATAACTAGCATACCGTGTGACTACTCCTGCCTACGAAGGTGTGGTCGGCCACATGCTAACAAAAGCAGCCCACAACAGACAATGCCTTGGGCTTGCACAGCAGCACCCGATATCCATGACTCGCAGCCTTTAGCCATCTAAGATGGTTAGTTACTAAGCATTGTTATTTTCATAGATTTTGTGTAGATTAAACCATGTAGTGCTTAGTGTTAGGGCCACTCTAGGTACAGAGATGGTATTATCTACTAAATCGAGGAATAAGCTATCATATGCATCCCCTTCCTTTCGTGTTGTCTCTTTCCGCGCAACACTTTGTCCTCTCCTCCCTACCACCAGCACAGCCATCAACTATGGAACCAGGTCATGGAGGCACTGACCAAGATCAATGCTATGCCTTGTGTTCAATTCAGGAACATAGGATATTCTTATCAGAAGGCCTCAAGGGAAGCATCACCATTTCTTGATTAAGATGTAACAGAAGGATTCAATGAGGTGACTCTGGCAGGAGATAAACAAAATGATGGTGGCTAGTGGCTACAGCTAGGGTTATCAAATTTGTAACCAGATTTGTTGTCGAGGGCCAGGAGGTATAATATGAAAAAAATATTTTAGCTGTTTTTTTTTTCTTTCTACAGTTTGAATGAACTTAGATGATGAATGACATGCAAATTTAATACACAAGTTCTGAAGAAAACATAGAGAAAAACTAGCCTATGCCTGATTGAATGCCCATTAAAGACAGAAATGAAACTCTATGATACACACTAGAAGGAACTAGGAAGTCCTTTTCGATCTTCATATAATATGTTTGAAGACAAGAACAGAGACCAATAAGGACATATCGAGTGCTGAAAGCTCCCATGCATCGTGGGGGTCTGGGGAAGGAAGTTTCTAGGCAGCCTTCCCCTTGCTATATTTGCAAGGAGGCTGATTAGAACCCAGTACCTCCAGGAAACAAGTGGAGAGAAGCTACCACTGCGTGCTTCGAAGGCAGAGATCAATGAGGAGAAGGATTCTAATAGGGTAATATCAATTGGACCACAGAATGCATATTAACTGCAAACGTTTGCCCTGCCTTCAGTCCTACTTTTCATACCGAATCCAAGCCTAGATTTTCGGTAAACATTCTACTTGCCCAAATAAAGCTAAGTGTTTGCAAATCAAAGTGAAGATAGGAACAAACGGTTGTAGATTGCCAAGTACATTGTTTTTAGAATATAGACAAACATGCGACCTCACAAGGTTACACAGAATCTCATGCATTCATAACACAGGAAATAAGAAAGTTCCGCAAGGCCACAAATAATTAAAAGAATCATCTGCTGATACATATCCAGGGCATATTACACATTACAATTCTTCCAAACAAAAAGACAAGAATATTAGGCAAGGTAGTACACATATAAGGGAAAACGGTAGGCAACAAGACTATCTCATAAACTATTCTTAATGCTAACAGTTCCAATTGCAAAAATAGTACAAGCATAAACTTGTTCGACAACAAACGAAGTTTAACACTGATATAGGTTAGACAGCGAATCTGAGCACAGTTTACTGGACAACATGAACACTTACACATTTACAACAACCCAGATACGACACTAGACTCAATAATTGTTTCATACTTCACAAAAAGCTTAATTCAACAGGATGATGCATACGGACAGTACATAATTCCTTCTCGTTGTTCACTTCAATATGCAATTTTAACTATTCAATGAGCTACCCTTTCAAAGATGCCGCATTTGTTATGAGGACGGAAACCAGTCCAAAATTTAAGCGAAAAACGAAAGCTTTACTTGGGCCTTTGAACGCACATCATCAAATAGATTACATTCCAATAAATTAAATAAAAGTGCTTCTTTTGGTTTCAGTTGTGTTCAAATGACAACTGGTACAATTTTAAATGAGAAAGCTTATGTCATAATCGAAAGAACTAGAAGGCTTAATGTGTGGGTCATATGGCTTAAGTTGAATCCCAATATTATGGGAAATATATGTTCTACTATAAGTAGCACCACCACTCGTCAAACAGATCAACTTTTTTTTTTCTGAAAAAGAGGAATCTGGAGTATCTGTTCCAGTTAGAAAACTTTTAATTGCATGGCTCACAGAAAAAAAAAAGTCGTTGTAGAACAGAATTCACTCTTAGAATTTCAAAAATCATTGTTGCACGTTTGTAGAGAAAAAATCACTCTTAGACATTCGACCAATCCATTCAGACAGTCTAGGGCTTCGTAGTACACAATTGCATTGATGAGGACAGCAAGAGAGGAAATCCTGAAACTGGTGCTGGTGCGCTTCCCCTAGGTGAAAAGAGGGCGGGAGTCGTGGGGATTCGATAGGAAGGGTTCGATTTCTTCAAGACAAACAGGCCAGCCGGTAGAGCAGCGGACTCCAAATGGGGAAAATACAGTAGCCGCTTCTTTGTTCTTGGCAAAGTTAAGAACAAGGATCTTCCTCATATTTGATTCGTCCCTAGTCCCAACTAACGCAAGATCAAAACAATTTCAGAACCAAGAAGCCTCCACCGCCCACCTGTCTGACTCCTCCCAAAATCAGGCGGATCGTAGCAAGGGCGCATGGAGCATGAATGATTTGGGAGATAGGGGAGGTAGGACGCGACGGGAGAAGTGGGCGCACCTGGATGAGCTCTGATGAAAGGCTGTGGAGGGGGCGACGAGCGCGGGGACGCCGAAGTTGGCGAAGACGGTGGTGGAGACGACCGACGAGTAGCGAGACGCGGGGCCTTGGGGTCTCCCTCTGGCTTACGGGCTCGTTCGGCAGCCCTCGAATGGTTTCCGGACATTAGTTTTACACTCTTTCTATGGCAAATATCTTATTTTTTGCAATCTAAAAATTATCCTAGAATTTTTTTTGAGATCAATTATCCTAGAATATTCCACGTATGAATTGATATTTTCAACACGATGCATTAAATTTTGAGAATATGGAATGTTAAACATTTTCAATACTTTATTAGCTCGTACGGGATGGTTTTGACATGGGAATTTTGTCTGTAGGACACTTAAAAAACATGGTTTTGTCCATGGGACATCGTTACTTGTAAAATTGCCTCTTGGACACTACGAAATTATGACTTTTGTCAGCAGGACACTATAACAAAAGAAATGACAATTTTCAAATTTTTTATCTCAGTGCATAAAATATATTATAACTTGAAATTTAGCACAAATATACATTACTATATTTCTCATACATGTTTTTTTCATATTTATTGTTGATTGTTTTGCATAAGTTTTTAACTAAGAAAATATTTATTTTCAAAATAAAACTATGCAAATAAATGGCGAAAAATCAAGAAAAAATCACATGGGCAGAAGATGCAACAATATATCTTATGTGCCAAATTTTAAGTTAAAATCTATTTTTTGCATTGAGATAAAGATTTTTAAAATAATCACTTCACTTGCTATAGTGTTGTACACACAAAGGCCATAATTTCTTAGTGTCCAGGAGATAAATTAAAAAGTAACGATGTCTCACAGACAAAACCAAGTTTTTTGAGTGTCCTACAGACAAAAATCCCTTTTGACATTGGATGGCAAATACTCCCTCCGTTTTTAATTATATGACAATGTTGATTTTTTAAAAAACTTTGACCATATATGAAAATAATTAATTGCTTCATGTGAAATGTATACTTTATGATTAACTTATATATTTAACTATTTGCACAAATAGTTATGAATAAGACGAATGGTCAAAGTAACGAAAAAAAATCAATAGTGTTGTATATTTAAAAACAGAGTGAGTAGAATTTTTCTCATGATATACACACATACATTTTTAACGGCCATGTAATTTAATTTCAACCGTCATATAATCCAAATCCCATCAGAACTTTTTTAAAACATATCATCGTGTCCATAGAAGACAACCATCACATTATCTATATCCACTTTGATATTTAGAGAATTTCTAGATACCCTAAATCACTAATCTTGGTCAAATTAGATAATAAATTATCAACATTACTTGCGCCCCTAATTAGGCATGGGACTTTGGTTTGATCGGTTCAGTTAAATCGGTTGGGAACTACTTCGGTTGTGAAAAACTGAAAGCCGAAATTGTACCCAAGAACACAATAACCGATGATTTCGGTTGTGGTTAATCTGTTCGGTTATCGGTTAATCACCGAACAAACCGAACACCAAATCCACAGAGAAAAATTAGATTGAAACGAACACCAATTTGTTTGGTTCGGCAAGGAGAAGAAGCGTGTGGCGTGGACCGCGTGGCATGCAAGGCAAGGAGCGGAAGGGCAGCGGCACAGCGCGGCGCGAGAGCGGAGGGGGACGGGCCGCGGCGCAGTGCTGCAAGAGAGGGAGAGGGGCTCCGACGCAGCGCGGGGCACGCGGGAGAGGCGTCGGCGCAGCGGTGCGCAAGGGGAGGAGAGGCAGTGGTGCAGTGTGGCACCGGGCTCACCATTTGCATGAGGTCGAGGAGGAGACACAGGTGCCGATGGGGAATCATCGCATCCGCCCATCGCAAGAAGAACGCGCTCTTCGCCCCCCTCCTCCCCCCCCCCCCCCCCCCCCCGGCACGCGGCTTCAATTCCGCCCAATCGGCCCATTTCCCCCGTTTGGCCGCCTGCCCCGTCGCCCATGAAGCCATGCCCGCGCCAGCGACGTGCCTTGGAACATGTCCATTCTTCGCCCATAACATCCTATTTCTTCGTCTACAACAAATTTTCTGGTAGCCTAGAAGAAATGTTCCAGTAGGTTGAAACACTTGTTTCGGTGCGGAGGTGGAGACGGAGGTAGAAGAAGGTGGTTGCTCCGGCGGCGTTCGAGTGAGTTGCGTTGGCGCGACGGCGCAAGGCGGAGTAGCGAGGGACCGTCGAGGCGAGCCGCGAGCGGAGCGGTGAGAGATCGTCGAGGGAGCCGGAGGTTGACGAAGAAGTGTAGCTACGCTACGACCCTTGCTGGGCCGATTGGGTCGGGTTCCACGGCGCCCGGGGGGTGGGCGGACGCCGTATTTTTCTTGACGTGGGTGGAGGCGACACTCTCCCGACACCACCAGCCACCAGGGGAGGAGGAAGAGAGTTGTGTGTTAGTGGGCTTAGGGTTATTGTTGCTATATGGGCCGTGGAGAAGAAATTTGCACTGCTGGGCTTTGTTTTAATGGGCTGATTGAGTGAAATTGGGCCCAAAATTTAGTTTATTCGGTAGTTTGGTTAATATCGGGTGAAAACAGAATTTTGTGCGGTTAACTGGAATAGCCAAAAATTGAAACCGATTTTTTTATGGTTAACTGAAATTTTTCAGAAAGTTTAGGTTTTTCGGTTCGGTTAATTTTTGTTATCGGTTTTTTGGTTAACCGTCCCACCCTTACCCCTAATATCTAATAAAAAAATATAGTAGGTTATTTTGAGTTTAATTCAATATCAGAAAGATGTTACATGTTTATATTGTCACATACAAGAAGATAGTAAAAGGATAGCATGAGGATGTTACATGTTTATATTATCAGAAAGATGTTACCCTTAAATGACTACATTCTAGACTCCTCTAAATCATGAAAAGAAACTTTTGTTAGGCTTCCATTTCTGTTTATAAAAGGTTGTAAAAGGATAGCATGAGGGTCACGTAAATACAAATATTGCATATAATATGAAAAATTGTCAAAGAATTTTAACACTAGAACCGCAACAACACTCTAAAGTGGTGCTCCTTGGACTTTCAATAGAGAGAATAAATACCTCAATCTGATCACCAATTTGTAGAGGGCTAGTCTCGAATCTTGATGCTTTGATATAACCTTCTCTCGGGCTTAGAGTAAACATATAAAACTAGTCATCAATGTCCCAGAGACGAAGATCTAATGTTTCTTCATAGCTCGCAAAATTTAGAAAACTTTTACCACAAACCTGCGTCATTTTTTCTTAAAAAAAGTTACGTATTTATTAGTATTTGTTCAAATCCATTGTATTAAGATAATGACCCTTGGAATAACCATAATACCACATTTATCTCTCGTCTGCCTCTTCCACTTAAATGAGATTCGAACATCCTCACCAAAAATGAAGACTTGACATCTAAAATGAGCAGACTAGATAACCATGAATGGGAAAACACACGAAAAACTACTAACTTGATCCATAAGAAAGAAGAGAAATACGAGAACTTCTAGCTAGACTAATCTATCCATAAAAAAGAAGAAAAAGATGAGAATAACTACTAGCTATAGACTAACATGATCCATAGAAAAAGAAGAGAAGGATGAAAAGAACTGCTAGAGGTATAAAAGAATTTACTATATTAGTATCATGCACGTGCGACGCACATGTACAAAAATTCTACCACCCGACATAGGTTTTGTGACATAATGGTTTCAGAAAGTGTAACATACTATTAAATATATCATTCAAATAACAAAAATCAAGAATAGATTATCTTGTTCAATGGCTACAATGACTGCAATGATTTGCAAAATGAAGAAATATGAGCATTACAAACCATCTTTGCTCAATGGGTACAAAATATCCATGCTGACGCCCCAAGAGAGACTAGAGTAAGAGTGTTCGTGTAGTTTTGAGAGGCAGTGCGATAAAAAACCCAGGAAGATTGAACAAAGATCTTGTCCAATGACTAAAATGGTATGCGTGTGCGATTGTAACGATCGCGATAATAAACATGTTGGTTGTTGTATAGGAAGTTTCTAAACACAATATATTTGTGGTTGTGGAACAAACCAGGTAAAAAAATTATAGATCTGACAAATTGTGAAGAGTATGTCGCGTACTTGAATAGATGAAATCAACATGGATCCTAGTGGCCACAGAACTCAACTAATCCATGATATGAGTTATAGATCCTACATGATTTATAAAATGTAAATGAAATAACAATCTGTTTATCAGTATTATGGTGTCCAGGAACCGGGCTTGTCCCGGTTGGCTAGGTGGTGGAGGTTGTGGGCATGCACCCCTAGCCACCCAGGTTCGAGGCCACAATCTCGAATTTGGGTGCCTATTTCTGGTTGTTTTCTTCTCCTTAATGAAAAGCCACCTAGCTCCTCTTAGGTTGGATCTAATTTTTTTTTAGTATTATGGTGTCCAAAAATTATTCTGAAATAGATCTTCGAAAGCAAAGTGAGGATGGAACATGACATGCATTGTCAGACAAGGCAAGTAGTCAGTGTGATGACAGGCATGATTGAGATCAATACAATGACATATGCTTTGCATATGTACCTCGTTTATATGTAACCTTTTTGATCGATCGGTTGATCACATGCTCGCCGGGATCTTGTGGGTGATGAGGCCATGCACCATGAGGAGGACAGAGGAAGGCGTCTTGGAGGAGCGAGCGGGCAGCACCAGAGGCCGGCTGTTGTATAGCAATTTTAATTTTATGCACCTCACGGCCAGGTCGTCGATGGTGCAGCACGCGATGCCTGGGCAGCGAAGACGACGTCGATGGAGCCGTGTGTCACTATCCTGGTGGCCAGGATGTCAATGTCGCTCTGATCCGGGACGGACTAGTTGTTTTGCATGCAAGAATCTGTCAAGCAATATCTTAACAACAAGACTGTTTCAAAACTTCAGAGTTTGAAGGTGCTGAATTATCACGCAATCATCTAAACCAAACAAGGAAGGTGAAGAATGTATGCGCAACGAAGTTGCCATGGCAAGACGGAGGATGTCATACGAAGAACATGCCAATAACCACAGAACAACTGCGCGAAGCTCAACGCTGCAGACATAGACTCCCTCCTTTGAAATGATGACGTTCAGACAAGATTTTTTGACTGTGGTTAGTACAAATGGGATGTCTGAAACGACATAAAAAAAGAATGGAGGGAGTATCCGAGTATGAATTCGCAGAGCTCCTTCGGGGCGGCGTCCGGCGAGCAACTTAACAACGCCAGCTCGGCGACGCGTCGGATCCTCCGGCGCAAGGACGCCGGTACGAACTCATCCGCGGCGGCGAGCAGGTCCACAAGGGAAGCATGGCGACGCCAGCACGACTCCTCCGCTGGGACGAGCAGCTCCACAACGCAAGCGCGACGCCGCCGGCACGATCTCCTCCGCGGTGACGAGCAGCTCCACAACGTAGCGCTATATATGACGCCGACATGATCTCCTCTGCGGCGGCGAGTCGCTCCACAACACAAGCATGTCACCGGCACGATATCCTTCACGTCGGCCGGTCGGCGAGCAGGAAAAGACCACGCCCTGTGATCTGCCTTCTGCCGTAACGCCAGGCAACGCACAACAGTTACGTACTGCAAGGAAGGGAGATTATGTTAAGCGGAATAAATGGCGTGATAAAGGATGAGAAGGCTGAGAGGTGGGTACACAGGCGAGTAGACAAAAGCTTCGGTGCACAAAAGAAATTGAGATTTTCACGGCAGTTACAAAATGAAGTCAACTTTACTCCCTCCAAGTTTGGTCATAGTCCATATAACCCTCTATACTAAAATTCGGTTTACTTTACCCCTAACATTTACCAAATCTTTCACCTTTTCTCTTCAATCCAATGTTGTTCACCTATTACATATATATTCTCTCTTCTTAGAACTTTCTTTCGGTAATATTATTGTTATGATATATATGGGCCGATTTGGTTGCATGGATAAGGGTCTAGCCAGGCTTTAGTAGTGCAGCAAAACAGTTTTTCTACGTGTTTGGTTGCCTGCACTAACAGGTAGACAGGCTCCAGTTGTGCAAAAGGTAGTCTCTAGCCTGCATTGCTGGGAACGCCAAAATTCATCGTTTCCGCTAAGCCTGGCTAGCACAACCCATCCCGTGCCCACGTGAAAAGATTCCTCTCACCTCCCATGCCTCACCGCCTCCACGAGGTGCTCGTTGCCGTCGCCGCCTGAGTTCGCCGTCGCCGTCGTGGTCATGGACAAGGCAAACATCAAGCGGCGCGCAGCCCCGTCGTTGCCATCTCGCTTTGACTTCCCGTCCCAAGCGGCCTTGGGAGCAGACTCGCCGATGTAGGCACGACGCCGTCGCCGTCTCTCTCAGCCTCGCCTCCGCTGCCACGGCCTCTTCCCCGCCTCCCGCCCCGTGGCACCGGAGCGCAGCATGGCAGTGCCGCCCGCCCGCCTCCGAGCTCGCGGTCCACAACGCGTGCCACGGAGCTCGCCGTCCACGGTTGGCCGCTCGTCCACCTCCATGCTCGCCACCCCCAATTACGCCGCCCTGACGCCATCCTCTGAGTTGCTGCAACAGGATACAAGCAGCAGCGCGGAACGACCTAGGCGCGGCTCTCTGCTTCGTCGTGCTCCCTCCCTCCCTCGACATCGCCTGACCCGAGCGCGGCACGGTGCCCGGCTCGACAGATATAAGACGCGATGTGGCGAAGCAGAGAGCATGGCGCGGCGCGGCGCGCTGCAGGACCAGGTTGAGCTCGTCGTCGCTGCAGCAAGGCGAGGGCAGGGTGGCGAAGCGAAGGGCGGCGGACAGCTTAAGAGCAACTCCAATGGTAGTCCCAATTCAAGCCCCTACTCAGGATTTAGGGGCTGGGAGAGAAAAATATCACTCCAACAGGGCCCCAACTCGAGACCCTACTCTGGGGAGGTGTCGTACCCCAACTCTGGAGTACTCTGTGCATCATGTATCAGTCCCTGGATCAGTAGCTGATACGCAGATAATCGAAAGCATACTTTGGATAGGTAATAAATATAGTACCTGATATATTGAGCCTTTAGTGGCGGTACGACAAGGATGCAGAAGTATCTAAGTCCTTCCGTCAAATAAGGCGAAGGAATCATACACAGACAGCGGAAAGCACGACCCAAGCCACAGGCAGACTTGAGAAGCAGAACCGAAAACCAACACGTCGCCGCTTCCTACGAAGCCTTCACTTCACTAAAAACAACAGGCGCAAACGCGTGAGTACATAAGGTACTCAGCAAACCCTAACACAAGGAGAAAACATATGCAAGGGTTTATCAAGGTAAAGGTTGAGGGTTCCTTGTGTTGGCGGAAAGCCAATTTTATGCAAGGGTTGTTTTGCAAACAAAGCAAGTTCGCAAACTACAGTCAAGATTGTTATCATATAGTGGGGTTGGTCGGCCCTGGAGGAGATAATGGTTCAATCCCGCCAGTTCCTCACTTTTAATGCTGTCCGAAAACCAGCGCACGGCTCCACGCCGGTGTATTCCAAAAACACGCCAAGAATAACTCAGACAGGAAGTCTAATCATAGTGTGCCCATTGCTTTCGCATTGTCCAATACCGTGGAACACGGCTATCCGGATAGATTCTTAACCTCGACCGAGGGTAGGGGTGGGCACAAAAACCGATACCCAAACACCGAAACCGAAAAAACCGAGACCGAGATCGAAAAAACCGGAATTTCGGTCTTCGGGTACTTGTTTGGGTAGTACCCTTGGGTAACCGAATTTTATTTGTAAATTTCGGGTAGTACCCTTAGGTACCCGAACTACCCAAACTACACAAATTAGTATGATGACGTAGGATTTAGCACATAGACTCAAACCATGGTCACATAACATCCTTTGTTACTCATTCATCATATTCATGTTTCTCCTATCATATAATGGTAACTCATTATCAAGTTGATTGCATAGTATATTTTGGGTATAATCAAGTTTATTTCATTTTTTCTCTACAAAATTAATGCTAATTTGGGTAGTTTGGGTATAACCGAAGACCGAACCGAAATTTAGGTACCCAAAGTTGTCGGGTACCCAAATTTTCGTTGTCATTTCGGATAGCAATTCTAGATAACCGAAAATTGAGAAGACCGAAAAAACCGGACCGAAACATCGGGTATGACCGAACGCCCACCCCTAACCGAGGGTGCACAACTTTCCCCACAAGGTAGTCCAGTCCTCCCCGGGGTCCCGGTTTGGACTGTCCTACTAAAGGTCCCGTACCTACTTGGTACCACCACGGCATCCCCCACGGACATCACTAGGGGCTTCACAATCAATAATATGGCCAGATTCACAAATGCCGGATCTCGAACACCCACCAACGAACGAGTCTTCTCCTGGGATTCCGTTGCAATCTCCTGCCTCCGAGGGGTACCGGGTGAGTACTAGTAGGGTGTGGTTCCAATCCCATGCCCATTCATGGCTTGTGGATGCGCGTATGTTGCTAGACAAGGCGGCACAAGAACCGGTCCTTATACGACCGAACCAGGCATCTTCAATAGCCAATCCTCACGAGGAAGGGCGTCCCAGAGATAGCCTCCCACTGAGGACTACCTCGCCTGGTCCCGCCAAAACATTCCCACTATGGGTTGCACTTTATCACCAAACCCACCCATTTTCACATTTACACACACCACCAAGACTCACGCATTTTAACACAAAAGCATGTGAGCAAAATTAATTAGACACATGGTGAAAATCTTAAGCGGCAAAGCAATCCAACATATCATTAAGTAATTTAATGATGTTGGTTCCTAGGGGTAACAAGGAATCAGGATCAAGGCATGGCAATCAAATAATACTTAGGATCTTCTAGCATTTAAATCACCTTTAAATACCATGCATGTTTATTTAAAAAATCAGGCTCTAGTTAGGATTATTTTGCAATCATGGGATCAACATGATCAAAGAGAGTTAGGGCTTGCCTGATATTCACTTTCCTAATCTTTAAGTCGTATTCTTGAGATTTGAATCTTCTGATTTGATCCTTGAGTTTGGATTCCTCAACGAGCCTTTGAAGTCTTCTGGCTCTTCCTCGACTCTCACGTAATCTAGCGCATAGAAATACCACGCATAAATAAACTACCGCAAAAGAAAATAAAGAGCAAAAAGAGCCGAATAAGATCCAATTAACTCCAATAAAACCGATGGAAAGCAAATGAAGAACAAAAGACTCAAAACACGGATGATGCATCCAGTTTTACTCTAACAAGATTTTGTTACCTTAAAAGGGCTATTAGGGGCGATGCATCGTACTCTATGGCTTTTGGTGTAATGAGAGATGCTAAACACGAAGAGAAGAGCATGAATGCATGAAGTGACGGGGCCAGCGTGTGCACGCGCTCTTCGTACATTTGTGACACTAGCCTTCATACAGGTAGTAACCTATATAAAGGTTCATGCAACACGTGTACGAAGTACGAGGTGTGTCAGCTTAGGGCTCCTATACCTTATATCGTTAACTAATGATGATTAGCTATTAATTACTTACTAGATTGATTAATTACTAAGACTAAGTTATTAGTGATTAAGTTGGTTGTCATGCGGCGGACGCACGACGATGGTACGTGTACGTGAGCATGTATGACATGAATGCACGACTCCAGATAAAACACTAAGATCAATTAAAGACAACTAGCAATTAAGACAGCAACGAAACAACAACTCCAATAAGAGCCAATAAAAGAGCACTTTTATAAAAGCAGATAAATGAATCAAATGGAGCTAGATGATGGTTTGGCGGCAACATAAATTTGATTGAGCGATGATTGATCAAAGCTAGGTTTGGAGTTAAGCTCGTGATAGAAGAAGGTTATTGGATTTTGAAGTGAAACGACATAAGAGATATATCGTTAGATTTAATACTAGCAAGCGAATGTGTGAATGTGCGATACAAGGATGAAACGGGATTGTGATAAGGAAGGTACTAGACTAAAAGGTACCACAAGATTGGTTAGGTGCAGGTGAACAATGATTGCGATGTGCGAGATTGACATCGCATGATTGTCACGAGGAGGATATAACAAGCGAGAGGGAAATTAGGGTATTGACGGTGTCTAGGTCAAAGATGGTGCTTCAATAATAGTACCATACCATGAGGTACTATGCGTTTCTACGAACGCGTGGGCGCAAGAATCGCCCAAAACGGAGCTACGGTTGAAAAGATATGGACATTTGAAGTTCTGGGGGCTTATCTGTAATTACAGAGGACTTTTCTGTAATTACAGAGAAGATTCTGGAAAGTTTATGGGTCTCGGTGTAAAAAGTTGGGGTCTAAACATAATTACAGAAAAATCTAGGTACTTTTCTGTAAAAGAAAGGACCAAAACATAAATACAGAAAAGCCTGAGGGCTTATCTGCAAAAATGTCCAGGGCTCCGGGATTTTCTGGAATTTTGAATTATTTTCGAATTGAAATACCCGTGGACTAAGTCCACGGGGCTGTGGACCGGGTGGCGGACGGCGGTCCTCTGGTCCATGGTGGACCAGGGCGGCGTGCACGGTGGCGCACGACCGGGGAGCTCACCGGCGGCGGCTAGGGGGGCAGAAGGGTGACAATGACAGGCGGAGGGGGTCGGGCGTGCGATGGCGGAGTCGTGGCTGGCACGCGTCGTCGACGAGAGCGACTGGAGCGGTGGAGCGGTGTCACCGGAGTGGGGCGGCACTCCGGCGAGACAAGGGAAAGACGGCGCGCGTGCACGCGGAGGGGAGAGGATGGGCGTGCGCGCTGCGCGGTAGCACGGTGAACGCGGCGCGCCTCGAGTCGAGGCCAGACGCGGCCGGGAGAGGGGGCCGGCGGCGAAGCGCGCGGCGGCGGTCGACGGCGCTAGGTCAAGTGGCTCGTGCGAGTAGGGGAAGAGGGAGAGGACGGCCGCGGAAGAGAGAGGGTGGAGCGGGGGTACTCACCGTGCGGCCCGAGGGGGCGGAACGGCCGGAGACGAGCTTGCGTCGGTGGGGAACGGTGGCCGGAATCCCGAGCTCGGGGAGAGAGAGGGAAAGATGAGGAGCTCGCAGCGCGGGAGAGAAGGAGCTCGGCTTCTTAAATGGAGGAGGAGTCGTTGCGGCCAAGGAAGTGGTGGCGTAGCGGCCACGGCGTCGCCCGGCAGGCAGGGATGGGCGGCGCGGGATTCGCGGTGGGCTGCCGGAGGAAGAAGAAGACGCTGACAGACGGGGCCCGCCTGTCAGTGGGAGAGAGGAGGAGAGTGGGCTGACGAGAAAGATGGGCCGAGGTGCTGGGCCGGGGAAAGGAAGCGGCCCACTGGCGGGGAAAAAGAAAATGAAAAGCGAGTGGGCTGGGCCGAGGAAAAGGAGAAGGGGAGGTTTCGGCCCGAAAGGAGAAAGAAAAAGAAAAAGGGTTTATCTTTTTCTGGAATCTGAATTTGAAAGAATTTCAAATTCAAACAAAAACAAAAATCGATCAAACACTCAAAATAAATCAAATAAAACACTGAAATGCATATGGTGAAGTTTTAATGCAGATTTAAATTCAAAATTTTGAAAATCAACTTGGGATTTAATCCTACTTTGATTTTATTTGTTGTAAATTTAAAAGCTTCAAATTTTTTTAGTACATTATTTAAATGAAAGCAACCGCTTGAGCACAAGTTTTATATTTCAAAAATTTTCATATTCAAACTAAGTTTAATTTATTTAGTGAATTTTATTTTGAAAATTCATTTCAAGGTGAGAGGTTATACAAAAATTTTAATTTGGAGTGATTTTTATTCCTTTTTATTCTTCTTTCTCTCCTGTTCTTCTTGGCTCCAAAAGTAGGGGTGTTACAGGAGGCCCCCAGATTCACCCCTCCGTCCCCTTCTCCTACGGGTCCGGAGGGAGGCCCCTACGCGGCAGTTTTCACCACGCGCCCACACGGACAACGCGACCCCTGCCCCCGAGCTCGACATGGAACGCCACCCTCGTCCACGAGCTCGCCGCCGACCTCGCCCCGTCTCGGATCCGGCTTTACCCAGCCTTGAATTCCAAGCTTCGTCGTTGGATTTGGGGATGGGGATGGCGTGGCCGCCAAAGGGCCAGGGGCGGCGCCAGCATGGCCGAAGACAGGGGGAGAAGGGCATGCGCGGGAGGGCCGCTGGACGGCGCCATCGTTGGAGGGCCACCTGCAGCTCGCATTGGCTTCGCGATGGAGGAGGGAGGGAACCCGACAGCTCCACCTGCAGCTCGCCCCAGCGAAAGGTCGTCCGCTCCCTCCACCCAGATCCGGCTGGCGTCGCCCCAATCAGCCGGATCCGCCATCCCCGAGCAGCTCGGCCAGGTCTATCGCGACCAGTGGGAGAGGAGGGCGGCGCTGCCAGAGGGAGCGGGGGCGAGACGGAAGAGGAAGAGAGGAGAGGTGAAGGGGGCGTGGGAGAATGACGGGTGGGTTCCACCTGTCATAATCGATGTAGGGGCCGGAGTTTTGGTGCTGCTGTTGGAGGAGAATGTAAAAATTAGAACCCCAGAACCAAAAGAGAGCCCCTACACAAAAAAGGAGCATCTCCAAGAAAATCCCATAAAATTGGTCCTATAAATTTATTTTTAGGAGCAACCAAAAAATTATGAGGGGCAATTTATCCTCTCTTCTCCAACAGTACCTCCCTAAAAATGGATCAAAACAAATTTAATTAGGCCACATCAGCATTTGGGGCCACAAAAATATTAATTGTAGCGGAAAAAGAAGAAATGGGGGCCCCAATTCTTCCTCTGTTTATAGCTACAAATGAGGGGAGTTTAGAGGCTATGGGAAAATTGGGGGTTGTTTTAGGGCCCTGTTGGAGATAGTTTTTTTCCTAAAATTCCAATAACTAAATTTAAAGAAGGTTTATAGAGCTTTCTTGGAGATGCTCAAGGTGCTGCGTAGCCGCGTCGTCCTGTTTCTGGGGTGGTTGCCGAGCTGGGAATTGAGTCGAGGTGCGCTGGAGCAAACTAGGTGTTCGATCAAATGCCTGAACGGATGGTGTTTGTCTCCGTTTGCTCCATGTCCCATATGATGTGATGAATTAATTTGGAGTATATGATTGATTTGCCATCAATTTAACCTCGACAATACCAAATACTAGAACGAGACATTGCAATTGCCTTACTCGTCCTCCATTGTTCTGTTCTTTCACAAGGACAAGAACTCCGTCCATCTGGAGAGTGGCGGCTGCCATGTTGTTTATTCTATTTCTTTTTTGGTATTTCTTTTTTTTGTTATTGTTTTCTTTACTTCTTTTAACACGGAGCTCTGTGGTGTGGATGAGGATCAGGTGGGGAGAGGATAAAATAGGTGTCCTTTTCTTCTAGAAAAATAATAAAAAACATATGGTGTTTTTTATAAACAATTGTAATGTCATTTATTAAATTAAAACAAAATGTTACCCACAAATTATGAGTTAAAAGAAATAAATTATTGTCGATGAAGATATAATAGTCAGGAGAGGAAGGTGAAAGAATTTTACACTCACCACTTCAAATGCAGGGTGATCTTACTCAGCCAATGCGGCCAACTAAACACAAGCTTGCACTAGCCAAAATTATCTATGCAACCAACCAAACATGTGCCTGTTTTTTGTTCTTGCATTGCTTTAGCCTTGTTTGAAATAGCCTGGATAAGATGTTATACAAGGCTAAGCTAGTGCAGGTAACCAAACACACCCTATGTGTGCATAAATAATGCAGTTGACGTTTTGGATGGCTGAGGTTGACCACTAATTTTATATAGAAATATATCATTATAGTGCAGTTTTATGTAAGGCAACGTATCCTATGAGAACCAGGTTCGTGTGAGAACTATGAGAACTTTAATCTGGGCCACATGATCTTGATCTAAGGGGGCACATAGGGAGAGGTGGGAGAGGGAATTTGCAAAAGTATGATTAAGTGGGCGGTGATTTTGCAAATCCCCCCTCCCATCTGAATTCATGCTTCCCATTGGATCAAAATCATGTGGCCCGGATTCAATGTTCTAAATAGCCGGCTATAGCCACCACTATAGCCCGCTATAGCCTCTGGAGAGACCAAGGGCTAAGCTAAGCTTCGTTTAGCGCTAAGCCTCATAGCCCGCTATAGCCACCGCTATAGCCGGCTAAATCCGCTAAACTAAGATCATTTAGCCGGCTAAATCATGGTGCAGTGAAAGCTCAAAGCTTTTCATGACGTTTGAAACTTTAAAAGATGATTTAGCCAACTAGATTAAGGTGTTTAAAACTTTGAATGATGATACAATGAAGGCATGAAGACATCGTCCTATTTTAGCCCATAAAAATTCCTTGGTGTCATGTTTTATGTCTAGTTATTAACTAATTTCTTAATGGTACTTTGAAACCGTTAAATGGGCTTAGCCCGCTATAGCCACCGCTATAGCCTTTCTTAGCCTTTGTGGACATCAACCGTTAAAAGCATTAGCCCGCTATTTAAAACACTGTCCGGATTGGAGTTCTCATAGTTCTCACACGAACCTGGTTCTTATACGATACACTGCCTTTATGTAATGCTATCTTTGGCAGTGTAGTTTTTATGCAGTGTTACTTGTTAGTACTTGGTAGAACTTTCTAATAGTACTTAGTAATTAAGATAAGAATTAATACCACTATTAGATAGTGCTATATAGTGATGGTTTTATTTTTCTACATATATCATATTTATATGTAGCAAAGTAACAGTACTATCTTTCGCGGTGCAGTTTTAATGTTTTATGTAGTGCTTTTTTTTTTTTGTTTGAAATGCAGTTTTATGTAGTGCTAATAGTACTATAGAGTGCTAATACTACTATCTTCACCAGCGTAGTTTTATGTTGTGTTAGTAGTACTATAAATACATGTTGTATTTAACTATTTTTGTCTATCAATCATATACCTAGTATACACCATATTGTATTTCTTGCGAGAACAGTTAGTATTTCAAAAATGACGTGGGGGCCACTCACGCATCTCGAGTAGGGGCGGAACTAGGGGGTGGCCGGCAGGGGCCAACTCCGGTAATTTCTCTGAGGAACTCCTCTTCACACAAGCCCACGTCCGGTAATTTTGAACCCAAAATGTTCATCGTTCTTGTCTGCCCTCCTTGATTTTCTTCTCCAGTTCCGCCGCTGATCTTGAGAAGGCATGTATACGAGGACAGCCACTGCAGAGATACAACGACTTTTCCCAAACCTAACAAAGCTTGATTTTGTGCAAAAGGGAGGATACGTATTGAGCACTACAAACTTGTCGCAGGAGAAAATGTAGCTCGTTACTATTCCTAAACTAAAGGCATCCTGCATGCATGCATTGCTCGCCGATAGCTGTTCCCGGCCGGCATTCAAAATCCCTCCACTTGAGTCGACATTAGCTAAAGACATGTCGTTCCGCACCGAGAATACTCCAACGACGTGATCGCACTCCACAAGCTACATCACAGTATATATAATCACAACCAGCTTGAATGTTTAAGCAGAATTAAGCCGAACCAAGTACATAGTACAGGCACGATAACACTAGGCTCCAGCATGGCTCTCTCCTCAGGAGCCATGCCAGTGTTCGCACTAATCCTGCTCATCGCGTTCATGTTCGCCGGCGCCTCACCGGCGTCCGAGAGCGTGGACGCCGCCGGCGACAAGCTGATGATGGACCGGTTCGTCCGGTGGCAGGCGGCGTACGAACGCTCCTACGCGACCGCGGAGGAGAAGCAGCGGCGGTTCGAGGTGTACCGCCGCAACATGGAGTACATCGACGCCACCAACCGGGCCGGCAACCTGACGTACCAGCTCGGAGAGAACCAGTTCGCCGACTTGACGCCGGAGGAGTTCCTGGACACGTACACCATGAAGGGGATGCCGAAACGCGTTGACGACGACGGCATCAAGGCCAACGCGTCGTTCCCCGACGTGGACGCTCCGACCAGCGTGGACTGGAGGTCCCAGGGCGCCGTGACGCCGATCAAGACCCAGGGCACGTGTTGTAAGTAAAAAAAAAAAAAAAAAGTGCTATCTCTATATATCCTTTTGGTATCGGTTTGCGACGCTGGTTGGATATGATATCGATCATCACTTTAATTATGAGATTTTAATTTTTCTTCATGTACGTAGCGAGCTGCTGGGCGTTCGTGACGGCGGCGACGATCGAGAGCCTGAACAAGATCAGGAACGGGCGGCTGGTCTCCCTTTCCGAGCAAGAGCTGGTCGACTGCGACCCCTACGACGGCGGCTGCAACCGTGGCCACTTCACCAACGGGTACAGGTGGGTGATCGAGAACGGCGGCCTGACCACGTCGGCGGACTACCCGTACCAGGGGCGCCGGGGCCCGTGCAGCCGCGCCAAGGCGGCGAACCGAGTGGCCAGCATCTCCGACTACGTGCGCGTGCCGTCGGGGGAGGCGTCCCTGCTGCGCGCGGTGGCGCAGCAGCCCGTGGCCGCGGGCGTCCAGATGACCGGCGACCTGCAGTTCTACAGCGGCGGCGTCTTCTCCGGCGAGTGCGCGGGGCGGGAGAACCACGGCGTCACCGTCGTGGGGTACGGCGCCGACGCCTCCACGGGGCTCAAGTACTGGATCGTCAAGAACTCGTGGGGAACCGGGTGGGGCGAGAGAGGGTACGTGCGCCTGCGCCGCGACGTTGGTGGCGGCGGCATGTGCGGCATCGCCGTCGACCTCGCGTACCCGGTCATGTGATCGATATATACGTACGTACGTCGCACAGATTGTGTACTACTTACGTACGTACTCTTTACTAGAGCACAGTATGCGAGGGTGGAGCAGCTAGCTCTGGATGCCCTCTGCGTTGTTATACATGTTCACTACATACGATTATTGCTGATGCCCACGTTACAATTTCGGACTATATTTCTTTCTGGGCCGGTCCAATGTTTTGACACTCTCTCAAGTTATTTGTACCAGAATTCCGCAACGTTGAGCCATACTGGGAGATAAAGAAAAACAAAAAAAACATTAGACCATACTACGAGTTAAAAAAAAAAAACTGGCGTCCCTGTTTTTAAAATTACGGATTTATTCATTGCCGGTGAATGGTGACGTCATAAACCTCTCATCCCCAATCCTCTCGTGAAATCGTCTCACGTAAGCGCCGCCCTCCAAATCTTCAGTCCACGGCACCCAATGCATCCAAACCCCGTAAGCGTTCGTCATATTGTGCATTAGGCTTCGATTACATGGAAGTTCTTCCCTAGTCGAAATCAGAGAAGGGGACGCACACAAGAAGTACGTGCAGTGTTTGGTAAAACATGCATAACTTTTACATCCAAAACTAAAACTAGGCGTACTGTGCACCGCTGGAAAGATACCACAGAGCTCAACACAAAAAAATATGAATAGACGTTGCCGATGATACAAAAGTAAGTATTTTATTATGCTAATGTTTCTCTTAGCGCCATGTATGTTTTTAGCGCATAATGTTGCTTGACTCTGCTGCTCTTGAAAAATGAAGAAATTTATTCCAGACGTATTGTCTACTTTTACATAATAAAATGTTTAAGAATATCCTATCCAGACAAAAGAGATGACCTTTGAAGGTCTCAGTTCGTCAATAACGTAAACCAATGCTTTGTATTTCTGCATGGCTCCATCACGCGGGGAAGCATTAATGATTAGCTCATAGATTCTATCAGAAATGTTGGTTTGCTGATATCGAGCTCTCTCCACATTGTTGAAGTGGAGGACAGTGTGCTGCTCATACACGGCCCATGAACCAAGGATCTTGACAATACTGTCACTAGCCGGTATCGTTTTCCAATCACTTGGATAGGTTTCAGTAGCATTGACGCAAAGAAACATGGAAATGGTAGATAAAAGGATGATGCTTCTGATTCTCATGATAGATTCATTTGTGGGAGCTTCTCTCTAGTGTAAATCGATTGTAATGATGTTTGGTTAACTAGGTGTTGGTTTTTTTTTTTTTTGATGGAAACTAGGTGTTGGTTTTGTGGACATGTTTAGCGAGCAAGAGGATACTAATTATATATAGACGGATAGCGAGCAAGTGAATTGGATCCATATCCACAACGTTTTTAAATTAGGCGGAAATTATATGCTGAATTGTTGACATGCATATCTTTATTTATTTTTTTGAGCATCCAATCTAAAAATATCTCTCATTTCATTCTTTGATTAAAAAGGAATTAATTTTTAATACAATTCTAATATAGGTAACATATAAAGTCCTGCTAACAAGGTTATATGTTCTCGAACAAGTGATGCTAGTATGCTACAGAATCATGAAGCATGGTCTTATTAGTAGCAATTGTCTAAGCTATTACAAGGAAAAATAAACAGGTTGAATGTTGTCAACGCTATGTCACATTATTTTGTGAATGTTTCTGTGGAATTGTTGAGCTTATCTGGATCTTCAATCTGACTTTTTCTTTGCCTAGTTTTCGCACTTCTATTATTCATCTTCCCCTCGTCTCAAAATGGTTTGCAGCATCAGCCACCCCCTTGTCCTAAATTATGTCAGATCTGCCAAAGTGTAATCCCCTAAACGGGGCACTTTTTTAAAGGCAAAACGCCCAAAAGGGTTTCGTTTCATTTAAATACAAGTAACAGCACATGGAGTGGCCCAATAAAGGCAGGTTACATATTTTCTCTTGTTTAGGACAACCTTCATTGTGCCTATAATTTATACATCTGAAAGTGACTTTGCCTTGAGGGCATTGGTCATGCATACTGATGATGTTGTCCATCAGTTGCAACTTATCATCCTACTCCTTTGTTCATCACGGCCACTAGCCTAGGCCACTCTCTAAGCATGCATCCACAAGATGAACCTCCACTATTCAGCAACACCACAAAACATTATTGACAAGCGATGGAAATACGATGATACAGAGAAAATGCAATATTATGTTTTCTTAAGTGTGCTTAGGGGCTATTTAGAGGGAGATCAAGATCATTTTATACTTGAAGATAATGCCACTGGCCAACTGATACATTCTTAGAATATTATGTACATAAATGTCAAAAAGATAAAAATGTCTTCTTTACATAGTAGACTAGACTCTTTTGAAACCGTAACTAATAACTTGGCGTCCTTCTTCAGAGTTTCTTGACCCTTTCTGAACTAGAATATGGTCTTTCATGCAGGACATTACCCTAATATGTTCTCGTCTTGCATCTACCTTATTGCCGCCAAGTCCATACACACCTGAAATACAACTAAAAAGGTAGGCATGTGCCCCCCCCCCCCCCCCCCCCCAACACACACACACACCCCACCGCCAAAAAAAAAAGGGTTCATGAACAACATTGCTTAACACAAAATTTAACAATGTAAATGACTGGAAAATTTGGGTCTCCCCACGAATGACAGGCCGGCCCTTTGAAAGGACCATAGATCTAGAGTACCAACAGGTGGTGTGGGGGTGTGAATTGGTTAATTATAATTTGAACTTCATAGGGTTATCCGCCCAAACTACGAGAGAATTCCTTATTTGACCCTGATAAGGTTAGTTCATTCCTTGGCCCAAGCTGAAAAAAATTACCTATATGACCCAAATTGCAACTTTGGTTCCTTTCTTTGCTCTTCCGTTACTTTGAGGGCTTAACGTTGTTAAATGAGAGGTGAATGACCTTTGTACCATTGGAGTGAATTAAAATGTAAAATTCAATTTCAGAGGTATTTATTTGTTCCAAAATTAGAGAATGATATAACTTATCAAGATTTCTTAATAACATAAAAATTCGGCATTACTTCGACACTATTTTGATATATTAAAGGAACCAAAATTCGGCATTATTAAAAATTTTGTGTATTTAGGACATCTTGATTTGTTGTATTATTCTCAAATTTTGGAAAAAATAAATACTTTCAAAATTGAATTTTACCTTTTAATTCACTCCGGGGGTACAAAGGTCAATTCACCCCTCATTTAACATCGTTAAGCCCTCAAGCTAACGGAAGGACCAAGAAAAGAACCAAAGTTGCAATTGGGGTCATATAGGTAACTTTTTTTAGTTTGGGCCAAGGAAGGAACCAGCAATTTTACCGGGACCAAATAAGGAATTCTCTCCCCAAACTAATTAGGTATGGAGCTAATGCGAGAACAAAGCAACCTGAAACCTTTGATGTGTGCACTAGTGTACGTGATTCCAGCTACCAGGATCTCATGGGATTTAATCACACCGGCGATGCGTACAACATGTATTGAGAGCCCTAGCTAGCCCGCTAACTTGTTGTTAGTGTGCACGCCAGTGAAACCTAACAAACTCATTCAGGTACTAGAAAGCACGTATTTAGCGCTACAACATTGTCTCAAGAGAAAATGCGGTTCGTTACAATTCCTGAAACTAAATGCATAACCTGGCACGTCCTGCATGCATTGCTCGGAGATATTGAAACCCCTCCACTTGACTCGACACTCGCTAAAGACATGTCGTTTCGCGCCATGAATACTCCAACGGCACGATCACACTTGCAAGCTAAGCTAGAGAAGCTACAGCCCAAGTATATAAAAACAAGCATGCTCGACTGTCAACGCAGAAGCATGTACGATCACACTCCCATGGCTTTTCCCCGTGGAGCCACGTCTCTGATCCTGCTCGCGTTCATGTTCGCCGCCTCTCTGGCGACGGCGGCCGAGAGCGTGGACGACGCCGGCGACAAGCTGATGATGGACCGGTTCGTCCGTTGGCAGGCCGCGCACAACCGCTCCTACGCGACCGCGGAGGAGAAGCAGCGGCGCTTCCAGGTGTACCGCCGGAACATGGAGCACATCGAGGCCACCAACCGGGCGGGCAACCTAACGTACCAGCTCGGTGAGAACCAGTTCACCGACTTGACGCCGGAGGAGTTCATCGACAGGTACACCATGAAGGGGACGGTTGGGAACAGCAAGCAGGCCAACGCGACCTTCTCTGAGGGCGAAGCCGTGGACGCTCCGACCAGCGTGGACTGGAGGTCCCAAGGCGCCGTGACGCCGATCAAGAACCAAGGCCCAGACTGCGGTACGTAAATCACATCGATACTTTCATCATTGTTTTGTCCCTTAATTTACTTTTGGGTGGTTAATTCTGACGTGTCAAGAGAGGGCAAAAAAAAAAAAAATGCAGCGAGCTGCTGGGCGTTCGTGACGGCGGCGACGATAGAGAGCCTGAACAAGATCAAGAACGGGCGGCTGGTGTCCCTGTCCGAGCAGGAGCTGATCGACTGCGACCCCTACGACGGCGGCTGCAACCTGGGCTACTTCGTGAACGGGTACCGTTGGGTGATCGAGAACGGCGGCCTCACCACGTCGGCGGACTACCCGTACCAGGCGCGGCGCAACTACTGCAGCCGGTCGAAGGCGGCCAACTACGCGGCCCGGATCCGGGACTACGTGCAGGTGCCCGCGGGGGAGGCCGAGCTGCAGCGGGCCGTGGCGCAGCAGCCCGTGGCGGCGGCCATCGAGATGGGCGGCAACCTGCAGTACTACAGCGGCGGCGTCTTCTCGGGCCAGTGCGGCCAGCGGATGAACCACGCCATCACCGTCGTGGGCTACGGCGCCGACGCCAACACGGGGCTCAAGTACTGGCTCGTCAAGAACTCGTGGGGAACCAACTGGGGAGAGCGCGGGTACCTGCGCATCCGCCGCGACGTCGGCCGCGGCGGCTTGTGCGGCATCGCCATGGACCTCGCATACCCGGTCATGTAATATATCCTGCAGTACGTTAAGCATGCGCAGTACGTTAAGGGCATGCGAGGTCTGTGGCTTGACTGCTCTATGGTCAATGCCAGACTAAATAGTATTCTTTTACATGTGTGTTGGGGAAACATTTCTAAGCACTAATTAAGCTGTAAGAAATACGTGACGAAACTGCGTATATGGTTTGTATGTTCTTGTTGTTGTGCTATGTAACAGTTTGTAACACAATCGCTGGTAAAAATACCAAATTACCACGATTAATGTAACCTGTGGGCCCGGGAGGGACTAAATGATGTTGAATGGTAATTAGCTTCACTATTAATATCTACTGTTTTGCGTGGTCAAATAATATGCAACATGCGTGGGCATACTCCAAATCTCAGGAAATCTTAACGGCACTCTTATAAATTTTGATCTAACAACAACTATAACAAAATAGGAAAAAGTCCAGTTTATAGGTCCACAAACTCTAAAAAATGTTTTCATCTATGATGTGTTGTCCCTTTACTGATGTCAAAATAATATAAATGTGTAACATAAAAACAAAACAATATCTTTTTTTTTTGAATCAAATACAAAATACAAAACGTATTGGTGTACCATAGTGGTGTGCACCAAGCAGAAGGCCGCCGTATTTTTGGGCTTTTGTAGGTGTTCCAAATGGGCTGCCGTCTTTGACTATCAGGCCGAGCCGCTCTCGAGCTTGATGTTTCAAGGATGGGCCTATTCAGGCCTCTTCGAGGCCAGCGTCTTAAAAAATATTGATTTTTTTTATTATATAATACAATTCAGACACTAACATCTATGAACGCATATACGCAATCGCTACTCCTATGATTATATTCGAAAACTAAGTTGGCAAATCCATAAAATCAACGAAGTTATCACTGACGCTTTGCTATCGACGACCACGTTGACTACCGCTCAAAGCACATTATCGTTCAATATTAGAAAATTCACTTCAACGGGGAATCGAATAAGTATGCTACATGCCCTTTTGCAAATGTTGAGTTGTTCAATACAGTAGTTCTTCGCAAACCATTATTTACGTGAATGGTTTGCGCATGAATCAACAGGGCACCTGCTCCCCCATGGAAAATCAGGCCCAAGCCTGTTTGCTCAGTAATTTGTACCGTTGCGGAGTACAAGTGCACGACACCCCCCAACAACCATTTGATAAGAGTGGCCGTGCAACTGAACGAGCAGTCAAGTACTGCACGATGTATTCAGACCAGACGCCCTTGTGCGGGTGTTTGTTTCGGTTGACTGACACTGTTATTTCATTGCTTGGCTAGTACTCCGTGCATAAGGTACTCAAGTGCACGATGGCCGCAAGGGGCGTGGCATGGAAGATCCAGGTTGCTGCAAGCAAACGGGCCCCCTCTCTTCTCACACTGGCGTCCTCTCTTCTCACACTGGCGTCCCCCGCTGTGACAACTCAATGCTGCAGTGCGCCCACAGCTCGTCTCCCTGCTGAAGCTTTGCTGCCGCTCTCACCTCAACTCCTTTCTGTCTCCCTCTCCTCCGCTACAAGCCATGGACACATCCTGTCGTCCCTCTCATCCAAGTACTCTCTCTCTCTCTCTCGTCAAAAGAAAGAAAATGTGCATGCTAGCTCTGTTCATGCAGAGAAAATTAACGCACTTTGCAGGAGGCATCATTTTGGAAGACAGACCACAAGAACGAATGATGTTGAGATAGAGTTTGCTGATGGAGGCAGGGGGCAAAAGGGATGTGTTGCCACGGAAAAAGATTTACAGAACTATAGCAATTGCCGCACAGGATAGAAGGGCCCACTTCCTGTTGATATGTTCTTCATCAAAACACACACACACAGAGCAAGATGCATCGCCCAACCATGCAAGAAGCATATACTATCAGATTGCTTGTTCACGAGTAGTGATTGAACACGACGCAGGTAGAATTATTTGTTCAGTAAAGAAAATAAGGGTGATTCACAGAAAATCAATTCTCAAGAAGCTAATAACTCGTAAGCAGAACACCAGAATGGGTAAATAGGCTTGCGTTCTGGATGCGGATATGCTCCTGTCTTTGGTTTACCGGGCACTTTACCAAGGGAAGCTGTAATAAGGCGAACAGCATCTTGATAATACAGTACTTACTCCATAATACAAGCACAGCAGCATGCAAATGTGCAATGCATGCCCTACGTACTTACATGTATGTATAAAGTACATGAACATGTGTAGCAGACAGCAAGTCACCAGTACATTTCCAGGCTCCACTGCAGCCACGCAGCTGCAACAGGTTTTCTTCAATGCATTGCTTCCTTTCTTGCTTGCAGCTCTTCAACGTTCCTTTAAATAAAATAAAAAAAACGTTCCTTTAAAAGCTTTCTTCATCGTTCACAGAACGTGATACTCCTCCATGAGCGAAAGGGCTCTTAGCTGAACGGTTAAGACGCCCCGGTAACACCTTACAGGTCTCAGGTTCGAGCCTCGGTAGGGACGATTTTTTTTTAGAACGTACGGAGCACGTATTTCATTAAGAAGAAGAAGAAAATTGGTACTGCGTGGTCAGGGCTAAGCTCCCTAGGGGACTCAGCAAAATCCAATTACGAAGTATGTACAGACAAACCCCGGTGGGGACGAATTATGGCCTGTGGGTAAAAAAATCCTCTTGCCCCTCCTAATTCCCAAAACACAGGTAAAGGCCTGGCCCAGCTGTGGTTACGGTACATGCGCCGGCCCAGCGCTCACGGGGTTGACGGACCCCTGTAAGGGTAAGAGGGGGGTTCAGAGATTTTCTCGGTCGACGTGAGAGACCTTCTCGTAACGCAATACCGTGGAGACGGCTTGACCCCTTACCGACCGAGTTTTTTGTGATACTCCTCCATGTCAATTCATCATACTCCAGCTGAGCTGCACAGTAACATTTATGGCTGGGGAGATCTTCATCTGCATGCCATGAGGATTTTATTCGCTGTAAACAAGGAGCCAGGCAGCCAGCTATACCTGCAAACAGTTACTCCAGGCTCCCCAGCTTAGCTAGCATTTATCATTTCAATGCTATCAGCGAACATTAGAATCGACATCAATGTGAGCTAATCCAGTGCGGCAATTTCTTTCATACTTGCAGTCGAAATGCAGGCCGTAATACAGAGGTAAAAACTGCTTCGAAGCTGTACAGTAGTACTAGCAGTCTGTGGTAGGCTGGTAGCACTAGGCTACTGGCACTACTAGACTGTCTTTGGATCAGAAGTTTTGACCTCGTGATGGGTAGGTACCTTCCCTTCCTCTGCATATACACTGTGGGCACCACGCGATGTTAAGGTTGCGTGTGCATGTAAGCTTCACGTGTCAACGCTATCCCTATGGTGTGAAACTTGAGGTAGAGTAACATTGCATCGGAAGAGTAAACGCTTGAGGTAAATTTGCATCATGATAATACAGATAATATATGATCAGATCGGAGGTTGAGCCAGATCAGGAGAGGAAAACATGGTTTGTATGTACTAGTATCAGTCATAAACCTCTGCTAAAGCCCATCATTAGATTATTAGCACAGGTCTGGTTAGGCCCACGTAGTTCTTTTGTTTTTTGAGTCGGCATGAGCTTGATCCCAACAATCATTTCAAACACCCGTTTTTTTAGTCGTCCATAACCCACCACAAGCAACAAACGAAGGGAGAATTTCCTATTGGTCATCAGATTTTTTTTTTTGTTCTTTATTGGGCATAAAATTTTTTCAAATTCCTTATTGGCCACCGAGTTCAAAAATTTTCCTTATTGCCCATCGTAGTGTTAAAGCTGAAGGACAAAAGTCAATTTTGCCCCTGACAGTATTTTTGTCACTAATATTTCTTATTAATGAGTAAGGAAAAGAAATTTAACTTTCAACACTACGATGGCCAATAAGGAAAAGAAATTGAACTTTATGGCCAATAAGGAATTTGAAATTATTTTATGGCCAATAAGGAATTTTCCCAACAAGCATTGCCCTCACCCCCTCTCTTTGTGTGAAAATGAATGATAAGTGTATGACATGAGGTTATGCATAGTTTTTTTTTTTTTTGGGGGGGGGGGGGGGGGGGGGGGGGTCGGGGGGCAAATTTACTGTTGGGCACCGTGACTTCGTGGAATTGACTGTTGGACACTATCAAAACGTGGAAATTAGTTACTAGACACTGTAACGTAGTAGAAGGGTTATTGTAATTTTTTTATATCAATGTGCATAGCACATGATTACTTGAAAAATTGCATAAGTATGTATTGTTGCATTCTCTAACTATTTGTTGTTTTTCAAAAAAATTCTTGATTGTTTGCATAGTCTATTTTAAAATAGTCTATTTTAAAAATAAATATTCTACAAGTCTAGGGGCTTCCCCTACTGTAATTCCATTAAAAAAAAGTTATGCAAACAATCAAAATAATTAAGAGAAAACATATAGTTAGAGAATGCAACAATACATACATATGCAAAACCTCAAGTCGTCGTGTGTCATATACATCGAGATAAAAAATTCGTAACAACCCTTTTCCTATGTTATATCAGCTAATTTCCACGTTTTGATAGTGTCTGAGAGCCAAATTGACTCTTTTTAGTGTCTAGCAGCCAATTCCACAAAGTCAGTGTCTACCAGCAAATTTAGCTTTTTTTTTTCTACGGCGAGAAATCAATCAAGAATACCTGAGATAAATGTATGCCATGAGCTTATGCATAGTTTTATGCTCTAAAGATATTAAGAAATGTCTTTTTCTTTTAAGAATTATAAATGATATGTACATCGCTCCGATCGCTACGTCAACCAAGAATACACAAAGCAAGTTGTTGCACTATGTTTTTTTTTTTTTTACGAGGAGAAATCAAGATTTTCTTATATCATATAGTAGGGTTACGGTGATCATTAGCTATCACAACAAAAGCAACATCTCAAATTTACAAGAGATGTTCGTCAGAAACAGAATTATTGTTAGACTTTATCCTTACTTGGAGAATATTATTAAGAAACAATGTAATATACTTTTTTATGTAATAATATACTATTTTTATATGATACAAGCCACCTTAATATTTGCGGTAGTTTGACGTTACACTATCCAATTAGATAATGCTACGAGCCTACGAGAGAGGTGTTAGTGGTACTGTTGGATTGAAACCAGTGGTACTACCAATAATGTTGACACAACCAAACAGTCGAGTAAGTAAATTATCATGAGTTCTATTAACCATGTGTGTAAAATGCAACATGTGTTTTCACTTGTGCATTTTAACATGAACAAAGTTAGAAGGGAAAATCCCTTATATGCCATTGGTTAAATCTTTAATCCCTCATCTGCCATTGTTAAAGTCAATATCCCGTATCTGCCATTGATCTTAAACTTTTATCCCTTATATGCCATTGTTAACCATTTAACTCGGGTTTAGTGAGTTTTGTCACTGTAGCTACATGATGACTGTAGATAAACCATTGTAGTACGATAGTTAACAAAAATTTGTATGTATGATATTCGAATAACTTTTAAACAACTAGCATACTTATTTAATTTTGTACAAAAACATGAAAAAGGAGAAATAATTTTTTATTTACCGCTGCATAAACAATTATATATCCTTTCTTACAACTGACTTAAATAAAAACTGGAAATATTTCCTTACTTTTGCATATATTTTTGTTCAGAAAAATAAATAATTATGTTAGTAATCCCGTAGTTAGAGTTTTACACCTCACTAAACTACCATTAAATGGTTAACAATGGCATATAAAGGATAAAAGTTTAAGATCAATGGCATATACGGGATATTGACTTTAACAATGGCAGATGAGGGATTGAAGGTTTAACCAATGGCATATAAGGGATTTTCTCAAGTTGGAACTACTACCTACCTCCAGAAATCCAACGGTCTAGCGTTATGGATGGATTAAGGATCTTTGTGTTATTCATTTTAATTTCTTTTTGACTAAAATAAAAATTTTAAAGCATTTTGTTTTATCTTTTTATAAACTTAAATTTCAACATAGATCTCAGAGTTGGAGTCGTACAAAATAAAACCTAAGTCTTAGATGCTATTCCATGGGAGAATGACATTAATAACATGCTTAATGTGCCGTGCCAATGTGTCAAGTGGGTATGAACAAAATCAACAATGGAAATGATAATCTCAAAATTCATTTGAAATCACGAAGAACCTTTTTAATGAAGATAATACGCCAATCTATGATTCCACTGTATATTTGGGGCATATTTGGGACCACGAGAAAACAAAAAGGGTGGGGAAGTTCACAGACAGTGAACTGAAATTGCCTCTGCAGCTGCCAACAGAGCAGTGCCCCACATGATGCTGCGTCGAAAGTACAACTCATGCACATCAAACCACATTTTCCGGGACAAATAGTCTGTCCCTCTGGTTTAACCTCACTATCCTACACCCTAGGATGACAGCACGTGATGTTTTGATTCCATTCTGTCTGCTCAATAAGGAAAAAAAAACTTCACTTGCACAATTGATACTCATTCAAACTAGCCAATACCCTGTCAGTTTGAGGTATGACACTCATTCAAATTAGCTTTATACTCCCTCCGTTCCAAAATAGATGTCACCGTTGACTTTTAGATATCACGTTTGACCGCTCGTCTTATTCAAATTTTTTGCATAAATGTTATTTATTTTTTTACAACTTGTTTTATCATTGAATGTATTTTAATATATGTTTTTATATTTGAATAAATTTTTTGAATAAGACGATCGGTCAAATGTGATTTCTAAAAGTCAACAGTGACATCTATTTTGGAACAGAGTGAGTAGTTTGGATCTCAGAGGTTCTATTCTATTCTATGGATTGTGCCAAATACACAAACCGGTATTAAATGCCTTATTTTTAAGTTTGAGGAAAATTGTGCTTCATGTGACGCTTCGTTAAAAGCACAACTCATGCACATCTGAAACAAATCAGTTGGAACAAATCGTTAACATTTGTTTTGTCGCTTGTATTTGCAGATTTGAAAAAGGTTAGGCTTCATAACGTATACGCAACCTATTCAGTCCCCAACATTTGAATGATTTCCCATTGCCAAAACGTGTTATATTCCCACAAAGGATGAAAAAGGTGAGTTGCAAGACGACAGCAAACAGTAGCCTCAAGTCCAGGACCAATCACTGCCCGGATAGTACAAAAAATGCAAAGCCCCACCTCACCAGAACAGGTCCCGACCAACTCGGATGCATATCTATGGGAAAGCTTATAGGCTGCAGCTGCGGCTGTAGAAAAATAACTGCAAATACTGTAACTACTGCTGAAAAAATAACTGTAAACACTGTAACTGCTACAAAACAGCTGCTGCAAAGCAGCGAGACGAATAGAGTCTTAGCTATCGGAATTTTGCGTAATGGTGCAAATTTGCACATGATTCTGTCCAGAAACACCATGCATGTTTCCAGTTTCAGACAAATACAGGGTGCTACAGAACAAGGCAGGTCATATACCAGGAACAGAACACGCAAGATACAATTTATAACTATGGTAAGAAGGTTAGCAGTAGAACATTAGCCTCTTCACACTGTCTCTAAGCTTAGGCAGTGGTGCAGTCTGCAATGGAGTGGCTCTATACAATGTTGTCTGGCTGGTGGCCATGGAGTCCGATCTCTCAAGGTATAGCCTGCCCCTATATGCAGCGAGATGAGCGTAGTACACTGGTGGAACAAGAGATACAGGCTTGGTGCACCGAGCGAAAGTGTAGCAAAGATTGTATATGAGCTGCTGCATCTCATCGGACTGGAACTTGCATTCATCCCACAGTACATGGTAGTGCGTTGGCCTGCTCGTCCCCTTCGTACCCCAGTGGCTGCACAGGTAAAAATCGAACTCCCTTGGGTGTGTGATCACAGTGTCGACCACTGTTCCCGGTGGCACATTCTGGTCAGAGTAGTGCGTGGAGCCACCATTCTTCTCCCTGTGAAAGAGCCTAGTGTGGTGCCTCTTCTGAACTACGATGAATGTGATGGATGGCTTGTAACCTGGGTATCTCGAGCATGTAACACGAATTGCATGCATCTCCTCTTTCAGCACCTTGCAGAATAGTGTCTCGCACACACCATCCCTGAAGAATATGATTCTACTTGGGAGCTTGCCGACTTCTTTCAGGAACTCTTCAAGTAGTTCACCGGTCATCACATCAAGGTTCTCGATGATTTCTTTGCGATGCGTCTGCGACCTCATCCTTGAGATGTACTTATTTGGGGAAGGCCAATTCATACTCGCAACTACAGCCACCACTGATGGACTCGAGTCATCAAGTGGATGAGGGTGATTCACATCAGCACCCATGAACATCACCGGCTCCTCGTCTGAAAAGATTCTTGGAATTTGGCACGGCAAGCTGTTGTAGAGGGCAACATTGCATCCACCAAGCTTTGCATTTATCTTCAGTGCTAAATTTGCTAGGAACTGAAAGGTCAGCTTGTTTAAGTTGGAATACAGGCAGCACTGTGTCACTACACCAATGGATGTTTCTGCAATACGCTTCAGATCAGCATAGCCCCGATGCTTCCGCTCCATGACACATATTAGCAACTGTAGGTTGCCAGAGGAAGCTTCCTGAATTTTCTTTAGCTTGCTCTCCAAGATGTCCACATTGTTCAGGAGTTCAATCCGCTCAAACAATGGGCTAACTACAGTTCTCTTGTTGAGTAGAATCCCAAGATGCTCACAGCGGCTTGATAGTTGACCAACAAACTTTGGAACAAAAGAATGCTGTTCTGCGGTGCCACCAAAACTTATCAAGGCCCAGCTCTTGATCTTGGAACCCTCGGCAACATGGCTGTCCAGCAAATTCCATTGCCGATCAAATCTATCTGGTGTTATATCCTTGATGCGTCCTCCATTGCCAAGCTTCAGTTTTGGTGGCAAGAGAACCCTACCCGAGAGCTGTGTCATGTCCTTTGACACTTGGAGATTGAATTGGTCAACACAAGAATTGCTGAAACCAAAAAAATGTAGCTTATGGTTACATTTGATTGATCCAGAGTGCTTTTGAATAAAAATAACTGCTAGAAAACAGAAACATAACAAGAACTTTGAACTCTTTTTATACCTTCTTGCAGCGAATGCTCCTTCAACAACACCCTTTATGATTCCTTTCCTTTCACTCGGTCTATGGCACCCCATATTGAGCATCTTGGAGGTTTGTTCATCTGAGAGCTTGCCAAGAAACTTTTGGCCCTCACAAACCATACAAAGCTCCATTGGCACGTAGCATGGTTTGCTCCTACCAATCTGCAAGCAAGGAAGGTTTCTGAACTGTATGTCATGGTTGTAGTGCCCCTTGAAGTAATCCACTACCATATAATCCTTCCCACTTCGATCCCGAAACTTGAGGTTCTCTGTTGTAGCCTCAGTCAAGCCATGCACATAGTACCTTTGGTCAGTTTGACGGTGGCACACAAAAACTCGAATATTTTTCAAAGCTTTTGCCACCTCCCGTCGCTCATCTTCTGTCAAAACCCTAGCCTTCATCTGCACAAGGTCCTTTAAGAACTCACAGCGCTTCTGCAAGTATGCGATTACGCCGGTACTTTCGTGAAACGCTGCGATTGAAAGGTCAACATTAAGGGCAAGGCCTTGCTTGGTTGGCCTAAGCCTCTGGAAGAAACCTCTTAATCCAACCGCCCCACCACCAATCCTTCTTGCATCTCCCATGGAGCGTGAATACAAAGACCGGCCTACAGGAATAGAATTTTCCATGGAACCTTCTCGTAGGATGATATCCAGTGCATGAAGGTAATCTTGTGGAAGAGGTACACCACCATTCTCTTCATTGAAATACTTGTTCAGGTCCTCACCACTTAGCTTTGAAACCAATCGAAGGTTTACTCGGAAAATCTTATGTGTCTTCTTATCAAGCATGTGGTCATTCTCTTCAGCTGGTACAAATTGTGCTGATGCAACTGGAAGACTAACAAAGAACTCAAGTTTGCCCTGTTGAAACTCAATGGGGCTATACAGATTCTTACGGCCATCAAAGGCAGGCAGAGCACCCGAAAGAGCACTTGAATTTTCTGCAACCAGTTTATTCTTAATCATTCTTGCTGTTTCCTTGGATGGGCGTGGGGATATGTCAACATTATAATGGAAAACCTTCTGACTGGGGTCAAAACGCACAAGGAAATGGTTTGCATAAAGAGGAATCACGGTTCCCTCAACCCCACCCACGTCAGGCCTCAGTGCAATGGTAGCTCCCTGAATGGCGAGGGAGGAACTCTGATGGGTGCTTACATGATCTGGTATCATGTTAACTGGTTCTTTCTGATGAATGGAACACCTTTTGTGCTGAAGCACCTCGGCACCTGCCAAGAAATTGACATGGTCATCATGTAAAGAACTAGGCAAATTTAACAGTTATTACGCCAATAGTGATTACAATCATATAAAATAAAAAAACAACGCAAGTCAAAAGGTTCGATGAAGAGTAAATATTGGTGATCATACTATTTTAGAACAAGTAGGGTGATGCAGAAAACAAATAGCACAGACACCAAGATAATGGAACATCATTGTCCCAAAGAAACATAGGAACATGATGGTGGTGCGTTCGTTAAAAAAATAATCCTCCCAAAAAGATAAGCACATGCCCTTTGTTGGGAGCGAAAGGGGACTAACCGTCAAAACAAGAAAGGCGTCAGCCACAGTACCACAAATAGATGTTTGTCTGCGTCTGATATTAAACATTCTTGTACCCTCCTTTTCACAAGAAATGCTTATCAATCCAGATATGCGATAAAAGGAGGGCGACAGAAAAGCATGTAATCCTAAGCATGAATCCATGAAATCACAAAGCCTCGGAGGCAACAAATGGATTCAGTCCAAGAACAATCTTTTGCCATCCAGTACTGTAGCATTTTGCACCAAAATTACTGTAGCCGTCGTCATGCTGTGACCGGCGGGATGCTTTGATAGTGTCTAATCTAACAACTACTATCATCAGAAGACGAGAGGGCTTAAAAGAGTCATAGATACTAGCACACACTGATCAAGAAAGCAACATCACTAACTACTAGCAATAGTAGTATGAACCAATAAAAAAGGATTTAAAAACACATGTCGCGAGCATAACTGAACTGGTGCAGCGAAGTAATCAGCCTACGAAAAAAAAAGGAACGCGCTTTTACCCTGCGGGAGCGGCAGCAGCGCGGCGGTGACGGCGTGCGGCGGCGGCGGCGGCTTCCTCGATCTCCACACGGCCCCCCTCTGCGGCGGGGGCACATTGGGCTTCCCGTAGCACGCCGCGACGGCCGCCGCCTTGGGGAACAGCAGCGGCGGCGGCTGCAGGTACACCAGCACCGGCGGCGGCAGCGGTAGCGAGACGGCGCCGTTGGCCCGCGCGTTGGCGGCGTGTATCGGCAGCGGCAGGAGCGCCGGGTAGGCTTGGATGATAGGGTGCTGCCTGCAGCCTCCTCCTCCGCCGCCGCCGCCGCCATCTCCCGTCCACCTCTTCCTCCTCCCATTGGCGCCGCCGCCATTCCTGACCGCTCCACCGCCACTTCCTGCTACCTTCCGGTCGTTCTTGGCCACCCCATCCCCCTCCACCTCCATGACCGCCGAGCAGCACCAACCCAATCCAAGTTGCCGGCACTAGACAGCCAGCTTCTTGGGGCAGGAGGATCGCAGTTCCTTTTGGCGCGGCGTGGGCGTGGGCGTGGGCTGGCTGTGTGGGGGTTTCTTGGATGGTTGGAAGGTAGGGGGGCAAAAAGGAGGAAGCTGGGGAAGGAAGAAGAGTGGGGGAAGGGGATGGCTGTGGGAAAGAAGACGTATTAATGGGGGTGGCAGGCGCAGAGGTGGGGGACAGGAGAGAAGAGGCGCAAAGGGAGCATCTCTCTACGCCACCATTCTCCTGCTGCGCTTGGCAGGCGCAAAGCTGAGCAGCGCAACACTGTGGCTGTGGCTGTGCTCGGCTCCCTCCCTCCCTATCCGTCCTTCTCCCTTCTCCTGCTGCCGCTTTAAAAGTTTCTTCCTCCATTCTGCTGCTCCTGCTGCGCTCTCGCTGCCCCGTCTTCCCAAATTCTCAATGTGAGAGAAGAGGAGATGGTGATTTATGACTGCACTAAAGATACGAGTCTACCGCTACCACTGCCCCTCTCTCTCCTGGTCAGAGATAAGTAGTAGGGCGCATCATGTTTAAGGCAAAACCCGCATCATCTAATCATTTCAAAAATGTGGCCCAATAAGAACAATTTCCCTCAAAAGGTTTAAGTTTTTGAACTCCAATTAGTATGTGGCCTTCCTTAGGAGTTTGACGGAATGGTCCCTTAATAAGATCCACTTTGGATACTGTCCAGAACATAAAATTCTGAAGAAATGAAGCATGACGTGTCTTTTTGAAAGCAAAAAATTCACATATAAAATACAGGAATTTCACAGAAACAAAGTTTAATTTCATAGAAAAAACAAACATAGGATTTAAACAATTTTCCCGTATTTCAAAAGGCGCATGAGGTGGTTAGCATCATTAATGGTGAGCTAGCCAATATAGGTTTGGAAATGCAAATATATTTTTTTATTCCAAGAAAATTTTGGGTTGTGTCACTGGGAGATGCAAATATATTTGGATTGTGCTATAAAATATATATGTTGTAAGAAATTGTTGTACAAATATTACTTTCATTCCCAAAGAATTACTTTAGAATTCTAAAAACAATGTATGCCTATAAAAATATCAAAATATGGTAAAATCAAATTTTCAATTTATTTATAACATTTGTTTCTCACACTAACCTAAATAACTAGATATATCAGAGAGAAAAAAATGATTGCTCCCTGTCTTGAGATGGAAGGGTAATTTTTCGGTATTAAGGCTCTTATTTTTTTTGTCATCCACTATTCTTGTAGAAATAAAATAAATATGCAAGCAGATGGAAATGATGAACTCTGCTTTGGCCCCTTCTCTCTTTACTGAGCTTACAACTTTGCAAGGGTTCCTTGGCCCCCCATCTACCCCTAGCCTTAGAGTCAGCCCATAGATTAGACCATCTCCATCAATGTACTGAAGCCATCTAGGGATTTGTTGAGAATCTTTTTACTTCTCTCGGGGCAAAGCTAAAGATTAACAAAATGAGGACAATGCATGTCAAAAGGTGTACTACTCTCATCACTACACCTCACCTAGTTTGTCACAAGTCATCAGTGTTGACTAGTATCCTTTACTAATGGGCCATCAAATTGTGAAGGGGGTATAGCTGATTAATTCTTTTAGAACAAGAGTTCAGTTAGAAGATAGTCCAGTCTCCCTATACAAAGACCATCAATGGACTACTACTACAGAGTACAGACCAAAAACTACCGATTTTTCCCACTTCGCCACATTTGACATTGGATCCTATTGACCTGAAGAAGCCAAGAAGGTTGGTTGCACCGAAAGGTGAAAAACTCCAAGTTTATTACTTTTACTCTGTTGTGTGTGACTGTGTGAGAGGGTCAGAGGAGAGAAGTGAGGGACGGTTGCCCATTGGTGCGCATATAAAAACTTACTTCTCTGCATTGAATTGAATGGTGCCCCCTACAGTAGCATAGGAGCAGGTGCTCCACTGAATGCAGCTACTGCACCCTGCCTTCCCCAAACTGCCCATACAAACGAGACGAAGGAAAAAAGCACTCGTCTCAACTCTACTTTAGCTCCGCGCCGCCCCACAATATTTCGCAAAATTTTCGCAAGATGCTTAGCAGGAAAACTCGAAAAGGAACTTTGTTTACCATCAAAGAAACAAATTGGACCTTGAATATTGACACATAGTGTTTCAAATTATCAAGACTGAATGTGGAAAACCACGTCCATCCAATCTCAAACATAACTTTAGGAATGTACCACCAAACTCTAAAAGGGTTGGATACTAATAAACAAAAACAAATTATTAGGTTAGACACAGAATATTTTTTTTATTCATCGATTCAAACGGATCCAAATTCATAATACATGTCGTGCAAAGAACTTTTCACTTCGTAATTTCTTACAAATTTTGTACTAAGAAAAATTGTATTGGCGTCAAAAATTTGGATTGGGGTGTATCAAAAGCAAATTAGGTGAGGTGTATCCAATACAATTTGGATAGTTACATAACACCGTAGCGAAAAGAAAAATAAAACACAGAATGGTATTGACATTATCAACATGTGCGAGATTTGTCCATTTTGGATGGCAAATTCATTGCAATATAGAGGGAAAATGGAAGTATTGTGTAGGGATACTGTAATAATTTTCTTTCCTATGAAACCCTGTGAATTATAGGGTTTATATATGAGAAAATTTTACAAGGTCCATTCCTTTCCTCCACTAATTGGAGCTTCATCGTACAATCATGTGCTTTCAGTTCCCACAAAATTCGAGTGACAACGCAAAAGCGCTTTTCATATTCTTACGATTTGCAAATCATATGTTCCAAACGAGCCCTGAATGTGACGTTCTATGCCTGCACTAGAAGAGGAGTGCATCCATTTTCCTCCATTTTTTTCTAAGTGCAGTTGCACAAAGTGGGCACTGGAAAAGGATTGCATCCATCAATTTCCTCCATTTCTCGAAACGCCTTCCTCTCACATGTGGCCACTGTCTTAGACGGTGTTTGGATACCTTTTTGTCTCATGACTAAAACTAGTCAGACTAATAGTCTCTAGTTCTACTCATGTTTGAAAGCAAAGATTAAAAGTGATTAAAGACCATTAAAATTTTTGCCTTACTAAAGAGAGAGAGGGACTAAAACACCTTTTAGCTACCCCTCCCCTACTAGAGAGTTTTAGTCAAGTGAGTAGTTTTAGTCCCTTTCTAGTCCCACCTGTTTGGAACTTTAGTCCCTAAAAATGACTAAATCTAGTCTGACTAGTTTTAGTCATGGTGATCCAAACACCTCCTGTGTCTCCTCATCAGCCACCCCCTTGCCAATTTCAGACCTTGAGGCACGTGTACTTGAGGCACCCATACCATGGGATGGGCCGGCAAAAGCCCCTCACATTCCATAGTCTGGTGATGCTACCTTCTCCGGCCTCCTCCGAGTCCTCCCCATCCATGTCACTCCATCACTTAGTGATGGCCAAATGGGCCGGGTTATTCGGACGGGCACGAAGCACGCTTTTTTTGCACGACACGAACCCAGCACGGCACGGAATAATTACGGGCCGGGATGGCCTGGCACGTACCGTCGGGCCGTGCTTGGGCCGAGTGGCGGGCACGGCGGGCGGCACGACACGGCCCGATTAAATTTTATTAAATATATTTTTTAGTTTTTATGTGTACAACTAGTAGTTTTAGTCTAGTGGTAAGCGAATTCCTTCTTAAGTATGATGTCTCAAGTTCAATTCTCTTTACTAACACCTATTTTTACATCATTTAACACTAAATTTCTTCAAAAAAATAACTAAATGGGTTGAATTTTAAAACGGACTGCTGGGCTAATTGGGCCAGGCCGGCACGATTGCCGGACCGAGGGGGCCCGTGGGCTGGCACGGCACGGCCCGAAACGAATTGTGTGCCGTGCCGGCCCGAAAACTAAATGGGCCGTGCCTATTCAGGCTCGGGCCGTGCCGTGCCGGGCGGCTCATTTGGCCATCACTACTATCACTCCTTCACCTCTATTATCGCTCACTCCCTTCACTGGCTGGGCTCTAAGATGGTGCTATATGTTGTCGTAGTGGGGGTCTCACTTTCAGCCCACTTGGGCGCCACAAATATTTTGTTCGGGCAACGTCGACAAAATATTCTAGAAGAATATTTGTAGCGCCACTAAAATGACTTTTATTTCTAGCAGCACACAACGAATTGTGGTTTAAAGTCCTTTAAGGGATGCCTGATAATTTTAGTTTGTCTCTACTACAGGTGATGCCTGCCTGCGGGCGTTCGTCCGAGTGGCCAGAGCTTCTAGGCTCCGGAGCGCTGCTCCGTCGGCCCGGGTTCGAGCGCCGCGGCACTGTAGTGAACAGTGCCTGAAATATGGTACTGTTCATTGCAGTGCAAAAAAAATTCCCTCGCTTTCTCCGGGTCAATGCACATGGTAAAGACTCGCGCCGGAGCTCACAACGGCCAGCTGAGTCCCTATGTAGGATCGGGAAGGGGGTTCGGGGGTTTTCTCGGCCTGCGTGAGAGGCTCTTCTCTTTAAGCAAATGCCGTCGGGGGCGGTCTTACCCCCTACAGGTCGAGTTTTTTTACTATAGGTGATGCCTGCCGGAAAATGTGCTCATTTGAGGTTAGACCTGTTATGTATGTGTATCTCATTGAGCCATCACCCCGTTGCTTTTCTTGTGCCTGTACCTTTTACTAGCATATGTACCTTTAGGCTTAGTTTGGCAACACAGGGGAGGACGCCCCGGACATGCACATCCCCAAAGGGAAATCCCTGCGCACTTCCACCCCGGGGGCGCGCGTCCCTGCTGGCCGCTAATCCCTGCTTGGATTTGGGAGCACAGGGATTGCTTATCCCTGTAGGCCGTGAGATGGCGATGCTTCTGCAATCTGCCTGCGTACGCATGTTTATTTAGCCGTCACGGATACATATAAAATACTTGAGAAATCTATAAAAATCATAAAACATTGTTGGCACCTATACAGACGTGATTTTGATAAAAAGAATATACTAGTTCCACCATTACGTGCCTCATTTTGACAAGAAAATAAACAATCCACCAGTACATGCATCATTTTCATAAGCAAATAAACAATCCAAAGCTCAGAGATGCATACAAGGTGACTGACAGCACAATCACAAGTTTACAGGTCATCACATAAACACTTGGAACAACTAGTTCTTAAATTATAGGACATTGCTCAATGAACAATTCAAAGCTCAACATGCTACCAGCACAAACAAGACTTGTCTCTCTGTTCTTCCAACAATGATGTATCTGCAAGTTTCCCATTTCTCAAGTATCTGCAAGCCTCCTGCAAATAACAAAAGAAACATAATTGAAGTGATGAAACAAAATAGTTTTATGAGACAAAATGCATGGTTGCCACACAATTAAAAAATGTTCTGTGTGGATCAAAGCTATAAGTCTCAACCTCACATAGATGAGGAAGATGGCATGCTAACTACATGTTTTTGTTTATCAAAGTTGATATTCATAGCACGGATTATAAAACCGAGTTTTAACTATCACATGTGACTATACAGCGTATTTTTCTACAGGCATAATTTCCTAGCACACAACGATAACTTCCAGAAATAATGTAATGTACTAATTAGAAACATCGAATGTGCATATGATCTTCGACATAGTAAAATATCAGGCAATAATTGCCAAGCCATTCAGCTTCCTCAAAGTGCTGCATTTACTGGAAGCTACTCAAAGTGCTAATACCAACAAGAGCTAAAAGAAGAACAAAACATACTTGCAAGACCTATTTTCAGATATAGGAGGGAATAAAATAATACACATACCTAATCTTCCTCCGGAACCAAAGGAGTCGCACATTGTGATTTTTTATGCTTCATAAACATCTCCCTATTCTTGTCATCTTCAAAGACTTCTGATGCAATAGCTTTATCCTCGTCTGTCAGCTCTTCCATGCAAGCAGCTCCTTTCTCCCAGGAACTCATATTTATGCTAGTATATAGATCATAAATATCAGCTAATAGAAAGAGCTAGGAGCTTTCATATTTACAGTAAGATGAACATATATATTGGCGGCAAAGGAACATTCAAAAAATAAAGTGTCGAACTGTTTGCACAGAGTCACATCCATGTGTGACAGTGTGCATTGTCTGTGATCCCTTGCCTAGCGGACATTTCTCTAGTTTTGATCCTGTCCGGTGAAGCTAACTAGGCAAACACTTTACTACATTTCTTAGAAACATGACTCGCAGAATAGCAATGCATTTGCTTTTCAAGACTGCACACTCTATTATGTTGGAGCTAATTTTCAGTCTTGCAAAGAATTATACTGAACGCGTGTTTTGGTGTTGTTGCCTGAACATTTGAAGGGGTAAAAATTATATTGTTCACTGTTGTTGCCTGAATATTTGAAGGGGTAAAAATTATATTGTTCATTGTTGTTGCCTGGACATTAATCTGAAAAATACATGTAGGGGAAATAATGCATTTGACAATAATATTTAAAATTCAGAGCTAACCGTGGTAGATGTCATGGCAAAATTCAGTCGGCTGAGCACTGAACTAACTGGTCAGGTAAAGAGAAGTTCTTGTTCTTAGGTAAAAGTGAAGTTCACACATTCAGTTGCTGATGTGTCTCTTATATTCAACTAAAACCACACCAGGCAGAGAGTCCTATGATGAGCAGCAAATGCATAATAGCAATGCCTTTGCTTCTCAAGACTGCTGACTCTACTCTGTTTATATATTGTGTTAGCATATGCAACAGAGCTGGTTGGTTTATGCATCGATGCCACTCAGTAGCATGTTTAATTACTCGCACTTGCCATCATGGCGATTGGTAAGTGTCTGAAAGGATTCAACCATGGTGGCGGCATCGCAAGTGCATAACACAGCAAGATTTACTCAAGATAAATATTCAGGTAGGAACACACAAACTAGTAACATGCCCATAGCTACAGATTGAAACATGACCTTTGGAGCATTTTAGTTAGACATGATTGGGCAGATTGCACCTTTGAGCTTGAAGTCTGTACCTCTGCATGCCCTGCATCAGACCAAAACTTGTGTAGCTCAATTTCATGCCTTCGGCCATTGCTGTCAGCCCATTCGAAGCCCGCCCTTCTAACCGAGCCCACAGGCACCTCTCAAATCCATAGTACATTCTTGGGAAAAAAAAATTATCAGCCACTGAAAAAAGTTTTTTTTTTGAAGCCATCTAACGAAAAAAGTTGAAGTTCATTATTAGCCACTGAAAATTTTGATCTTATTAGCCTTAAGTGTTGCCTACTAGCCACTATAATCCATTTTAGGGCTTCACGGGTTAAATGGATAAAGAAAGGACCAAATTACCCTTTGGTAATAAATTTTGCCAAATATTATTATCATCCATATGCACGTGGAATTTTCGCTGCTGGTTAAGACGTCGTGACGGCCGTCAAAGCGTTTCAGCCATTTCGTGGTACTAGTAAGCTTTTGCTGCTTGCAAGTATCGCACGTTATATAATTTTCTCTCCGTTCATTAGGAATGGCCGTTTCATTCGGATCCATGAAATCTAGCCAGCCGAGCACCACCGTCTGGCCAGGCCACCTTCCTAAGATCCTCATGTACTCGGGAAGCAGGGCATGAGAAAAAGACGAGGATTTATAAAAGAATCCTGCTATACGTATGACGCCGTCGTGCGACTCTGTTGTCCAACTGGGTCACGTGAGTTACGGTGAGGAAAACTCGTGAGGAAAAATCACGTGGGTTATCACGCCGTGAGATAAAAAGGTCACTCAAGCCATGATGCCGTTTAGTCGTAACACGGAGTCGCACAGTTGGGTCGCACGCACAACATTTCCGTTTATAAAACGTGCCGAGACGACGGCCGGCATGGGCGTCAGTAACCGCCAGCGCATCACACCACTCCAGTCCAGCGAGCATCAGCAAAGGCATGAGATCAAAATTTTCTCGATAGGTGAAAAATTTGAAGAACAAACAGATGATAAGGAAATTTTGGCAAAAATTTCAACCAAAGGCATTTTTGTCTTTTCTCCTTCCATTTAATACTGTTAAGCTTTGAAATGGATGATAGTGGCTAAGAGGGAACAAAAGTTCAAAAAAAAACTTGGCCTGCGGGAGGGTATGAAGGTCCGGGTATGACAGCCCCCGAGCATTGCATGATAGAGAAGACCTCTCACGTAGGTCAGGAAAACCCCCCAACCCCCCGCCCTCACACTTACACATTGTTCACGTTGCCAACGTGAGGCGACTGTTGACGGTCCTTACGACCCATTTTTACCGTCAACTTTATACACCTTTTGACCTAACACCATCACCAAGGGTAGACATAGGGCTTATTTCTAACAAATTCCACTAGTCTTGGTGAAATTATGAGTGCAGGTGCAATTCGTATAAAAACAAGGGAAAACAGGCTCCAAGCATGAACTTTTGCAATCAACAGATTTTCCCGGACTAAAGACCTTAGTTCAAAAGCCCAAAACCACATAATCAAGTGTCAAGATCAAATAATGCAAGTGGATTGGGCCTGTACACAGCCAATGGAGGAAGCCAGAGGAAGATGAGACCCAGTGGGGCCCAGGCCAGGTCGACCGACCCCCCTGGCCAGGTCGGCCGACCTGACAGGGAGGCCCCCCTGGCCCATCTTTTTATGGCGGTTCACAACCGACCTCTGGAAGTCGGTTCCCACTGCATTAATTGTCACCGACCTCGGGAACCGCCTCAAAGTTGCCGACCTTCCAAGGCTATAAATAAAGGGGTACCCCCCCTCTCAACACAACAACACACCACAAGACACAAGACTCTCCTCATTTCCAATCCACAGGCCGAGAGCCTCTTGTATTTTAGTAGAATAGGAGAGAGGGCAAGGAAGAGATAGGAGTTCTCCTCCCCTTTTCATTGGAGGTTTAGTTCCTATTCTTTTACCTTGGCGTGTAAACACTTCTAGTGATTATACGTGGTGATTATCTATCTATTGAGCTTTATCATTCCTCTAGGCATAATTCTTGTTAAACTCGTTCAACGGGATCGTCGCTCCGCAAGGAGTGCTCTAGTTCTCTGAATCAGTATCAGGCCGGGGCTAGAGTAGTGATCGATAGCATAGACGTGGTGTCTAGGCTGGAGGTCGCCTTTGACCGCTGTGTGCTCCACGGTTTGTAGAGGTAGGTGGCAGGAAGTGACAGCCCTGTCCATCCAAAGGAACCCTCCACGTTCGGGTACATAGTAGAGCCTTAGCCGGAGTGGCTTGGCAGACCAAAGCCTAAGCCGGTGCTCGAAGTAGACGAGTAGAACCTGATTTCGCCTAACTTTAGAAATATATAGATAATAATCACCCTCTCAATCCTAAGCTGCTAGTTGTCTTGGTTGTCCTTGGGTAAAACTTGCCTTGCGGTAGAATAACTCCGTTCCTTGGGGAAAACAAATACGATACCTTGGAATACTCCCGGGTGAAGTGCTACAACGGTATTCCGTGCGCTTGCGGATTTATCTGTGACGTAAGAAATACCAACAAGCATTTCTGGCGCCGTTGCCGGGGAACGGTTGATATCTCTATTGCAAATTAAGTTTGCCCTCGTAATCTATCTTACTTACCGTTCTGTTTTTATTTCCCTTAAATTCAAAAAAAAAAAAACATTTCATGGAGTCACAACCCACCATCCAATCATTCTCTACTCCACGGGGCGAGCTCTTAGAGCCACCATCATCATCACAACCTATTTCTTCATCTGGCTATGAGTTTTCCCCCGATTACATTTTGATGATAAGAGGTTTATCCTTTTCGGGTTTTAAACATGAAAATCCTTATGAACACTTGCGAGAGTTTGAGCATTTGTGTTCATGCCGATCGATCCATGGCATGACACAAGAAACATTGAAATGGAAATTGTTTCCCTTCTCTCTCAATGAGAGGGCGAGGCAATGGTACATTTACACCGCTAAGAGAGTAAACGGTGATTGGAAAGAATTGCGAGACAAATTTTGTCTAGCATTCTTCCCCGTATCTCGTATTACTTCTCTACGAGCGGAAATAATTAACTTTCGTCAAGAAGAGGAGGAAACCTTAAGTGCATCTTGGATCAGATTCTGTTCATTAACAGACTCTGGACCAGAATTGTTGCTCCCCGAACCAGTTTTATTGCAACATTTTTATTCGGGATTGAGCAGCGATACCGCACTTTATCTTGACACGGCCGCTGGTGGATCTTTTACTCATAAGACCATAGCGGAAGCACACGAACTTTTGGATTGAATTGTGGAAAACACGCCTTTTTCCGCTGATTTACTAGTTGAGCCGGAGTCAATAGATGAGGAACTCGTTGCGCAAGAAACACAACAATTGGTGCCTACATTGGTAGAGCCGACGCCCGAGTTCTCATCTAACATAAGAACCATGATAGAGGAAGATGAACCTCTTGAGTTCCCATTTGAGTTCGAGGAAGAGATTTTCGAAAATTTTGGAAACACCTTGAACTACTCTTGTCAAAAGAAACCTCAGATCTGTGCATCAACCCCCGAACCTTTGGAAAAAGATTTTCTCTTAAAAACTATTCGGGAGTTGACGGCGATCATGAGCGATGAATGGTTGAAGGAAAATGAGCTTTCTTCCGATATAATTCAACTTGTCCTCCCCACCTCAACCATTCAAAGCTTAATTCGGGAATCCAAAGTTGACGTTCTCTACAGCCCTCTGGTAGGAGCCAACATCATGTCCGAATCCTTTGCTTTAACCATGTTCGGCAGCGAAGCATGGGAACCCACTAGCAAACTCCTTAGAACCTCTCCGGGGCATATCTTTGAGGGTTTGGGGATCGTTAGAGGCGTTCGCATCAAGCACGATGAAGCGGAGGTATCCTTGGACTTCCATGTCTTCGGAATCTCGGATTTCGATGTCTTTGTAGGTTATCCCATAGAAAAACTTTTCTTGGGGACGTCACCTTTTGGAACCATCGACTTCACCCTCGGCGATGAACCTTTCTCTATTCCTATCACTCAAGCACGAAATTCCTTCGCCGAGGAACTACCTAAGGAAGATGAATGCATAGAGGAGGTTATGGCGATATTTCTTCATAAAACCCCCGAATCATCTTTGGATGAAGATGCTCTTGATTTTGTTCTAGAAGAAGATGATTCGGAGGAAATTTTAGAGCTACCTGAAACCCTTGCACCGCCACCACCTCCAATAGAACTTAAACCACTTCCACCAGGCTTGCGCTACGCTTTTCTTCACGGAAACCCCGAAACCCCTATCATCTTAAGTGACAAGCTTTCGGAGGAAGAAAGCACTAAACTCTTAGCCGTGTTAGAAAAGCATCGCTCCGTTCTTGGCTACTCGCTAGGAGACCTCAAAGGAATCAGCCCTGCTCTTTGCACCCATCGCATTCCCATAGACCCTGAAAGTACACCTTCTAGGGAACCTCAAAGGAGGCTAAATAATGCGATGAGAGAGGTTGTTAAGAAAGAGGTCTTAAAACTATTGCATGCTGGTATTATCTATCCTGTTCCACACAGCGAGTGGGTGAGTCCAGTGCAGGTTGTGCCCAAGAAGGGAGGAATGACGGTCGTCCATAACGACAAGGATGAGTTAATCCCTCAACGAACCGTCACGGGATGGAGGATGTGCATTGATTACTGAAAACTTAACAAGGCCACAAAGAAAGATCATTTTCCGCTGCCCTTCATCGATGAGATGTTGGAACAGCTGGCAAATCATTCTTTCTTTTGTTTCCTTGATGGGTATTCGGGATATCATCAAATCCCCATCCAGCCCGACGATCAAAGTAAGACCACTTTTACATGCCCTTACGGAACTTATGCTTATCGACGAATGTCTTTCGGGCTATGTAATGCTCCTGCTTCTTTTCAACGATGCATGATGTCTATCTTTTCTGACATGATCGAGCAGATTATGGAAGTTTTCATGGATGATTTCTCTGTTTATGGAAAAACCTTCGATCATTGTTTAGAAAATTTAGACAAAGTCCTGCAACGTTGCCAAGAAAAGGATTTAGTGCTCAATTGGGAGAAGTGCCACTTCATGGTTAGAGAAGGCATAGTCCTTGGGCACTTAATCTCTGAAAGAGGGATAGAGGTGGACAAAGCTAAATTAGAAGTAATAGAAAAACTTCCACCTCCTGTTAATATTAAGGGTGTTCGCAGTTTTCTTGGACATGCGGGGTTCTATCGTCGTTTCATTAAAGATTTTTCTCAAATTGCTAGACCCCTTACAAATCTGCTCGCAAAAGATGCGCCCTTTGAGTTTTCTGATGATTGCATGATTGCCTTTACTACTCTCAAAAATGCACTCATCTCAGCTCCAATTATCCAACCCCCTGATTGGACGCTGCCTTTTGAAATTATGTGTGATGCTAGTGACTATGCTGTGGGGGCTGTTCTTGGTCAAACTAGAGATAAAAAGCATCATGCAATTTCTTATGCAAGCAAAACGCTGACAGGAGCTCAATTAAATTACACTACCACTGAAAAAGAGCTCCTTGCTGTTGTGTTTGCCTTTGACAAGTTTAGATCTTACTTAGCCGGAGCAAAAGTTATTGTTTACACTGATCATGCCGCTTTAAAATTTTTGCTCTCTAAGAAAGATGCTAAACTCCGTTTGATAAGATGGATTCTTCTGCTCCAAGAGTTTGATTTAGAAATTCGTGATAAGAAAGGAGTAGAAAATTCTGTAGCGGATCATTTGTCGCGCATGCAATTCACTAACCCACAGGAACTACCCATCAATGACTTCTTGCGCGACGACATGCTGCTCCAAGTGAGGGACGCGCCCCCATGGTACGCCAACATCGTGAACTTCATCGTGACGGGGTACGTACCGCCCGGAGAAAACAAGAAACGACTCATCTACGAGAGTCGCCGTCACTTATGGAATGATCCCTACCTGTACCGTGTCTGCGCCGATGGACTGCTCAGACGATGTGTGCCAACACCCGAGAGCACACAAATCATCACAAAATGCCATGCAGCTCCATACGGGGGACACTATGGAGTGTTTCGTACTCAGGCTAAGATATGGCAAAGCGGATTCTTTTGGCCAACAATGTACGAAGACACAAAAGAATTCGTCAGACGATGCCCACAATGCCAAAGATTTGGAGGCATCACAGCAAGGGATGCTATGCCCCTCAACTTCAATCTACAAGTCGAAATCTTCGACGTATGGGGCATCGACTTCATGGGGCCATTCCCCAAATCCCAAGGCTATGAATACATCTTGGTGGCAGTTGACTACGTATCCAAATGGGTAGAAGCAATGCCTTGCAGAGCCGCTGACTCCAAGCATGCTCGCCGGATGTTCCACGAGATTATCTTCCCAAGATTTGGAACACCGAGGCTAGTGATAAGCGACGGAGGGTCTCATTTCATCGATAAGACCTTCCGTAGCTTCCTTAGAGAACTTGGAGCACGACACAATATTGCCACTCCGTACCATCCCCAAACAAGTGGGCAGGCCGAGACATCAAACAAACAAATCAAACGGATCCTGCAAAAGACCGTACTAGAGATGGGGAATTCATGAAGAAGCAAGCTACCCGATGCACTATGGGCATACCGAACAACATACAAGACGCCCATAGGCATGTCACCATACCAACTCGTATATGGAAAAACATGTCATTTACCCATCGAGTTGGAGCACCGAGCATATTGGGCCATCCGAACATGGAAAATGGACCTAAGGGATGCTGGACGAAAGAGAAAAATGGAGATAGCTGAGTTGGAAGAATGGAGAGACAAAGCATATCACAACTCAGCTATATACAAAGAGAGGACTAAACGGTGGCACGATCAAAGGATAAGAAGAAAAGAATTCAAAGTTGGAGACAAAGTCTTGCTATTCAACTCACGGGTGAAGCTCTTCGGGCACGGAAAATTACGAAGCAAATGGGACGGGCCATATACAGTTATTGACACTTTGCCGCACGGAGCAATCACACTCCAAGACGACGAAGGTAAGATATTCAAGGTAAATGGCCATCGTCTAAAAATTTATCTTGAGCCCGATACAAATAAAGAATTTGATGTCATGCACCTAATTGAGTTAAAATCTTTATCATGATATCCTCTGATTTGTTTTATCACCCGTAGTAGCACTTTCCTTAAAACAAATATAGCAAGAAATTAACCAGAAAAAGAAGGGAGCCAGAGGGACCCACAGCAGGTCGGCCGACCCCTCCTTTTCAGGTCGGGCGACCTCTGTTGGATCCCCAACGGTCCCATTTTTCTTTCATGATTTGCTCCAACGTTCACATTCCCAAATCCTACTGATTTAGCTCCTTCTCTGATTTGAGAAAATCAAATAAATTCTTTCCATAGTTTTTCTCTATAAATGGAGGCGATTTCCGTTCATTTTCCCTTGCACATCTCTTCCACCACTCCTACTTCGCCCAAAAACCTTTGCCCATCACCATGGACAGCAGCATCCCAAGCTTTGATGTCCCAGCCTCCACTAGTGAGCTTTGCCGCGAACTTGGCCTTGAAAACATCCTTGATCCCGTCACCCCGATCCATGAGCAAGCCATGTTCGTCCAAGAAGCCCCTCTCGCCCTCACATCACCTCCACCAGCAGCAAAAGACCCCTCCAAGAACCCTCCTGCTAGTGCACCACCACGCTACGGCAAAGGAAAAACCATTCCCAAGAAGCCAAGCCGCGATGAGGCCGAAAGCTCTCTCCGTCCAGGGGAGAAGTATGTCGGCACCCTCGCTACAAAGAGCGGGGATGTGGTGCACCACCAATATGAAGGGCGCAACATGACTAGCCCCGCCAAGAAGGCGGGCACTCGGTTCAAGATCACGTGCATTCGTGGTGGTGGAAAGCAACTCCACCCACCACTCACTTCGGCGGAGAAGAGAGGCGCCTTCGAGTCCATGAGCACCACTCCTCCTAAAAGAGTGAGGAGGCGCCTCTCCACCTCCCCCATCAAGAAGGCAGGAGGGATGTATGAAAGCGAGGAGGAAAAGACCCCAAAAAGGACTCCTTATCAACGCCTCCTCGCTAAGCACAACGACCTCCGCTACGCTCATGAACGCTTAAGCGACAAAATGGCGGAGATGAAAGACACGCTTGCTGAAATGCGAGACGACCAAGATGCTCATCGCCGCAGCACCAACATGAAGATCAAGCGTTTTTTCAAGGACGCGGGGAAGGAGGAAAAATTCTACAATTAAAACCTCTCCGCAATTATCATTTCCCTCGGCGCATTTTAGTTCAATTCCATTTGCTTTCATCATTTTAATTTCCTCAAATTTGTAATGCGCCTGCTTATTTGCTAAATTCAATCAAATTAGTGCTCCCCGGGTTTCCATACCGGTAGAGCAATTTGTGTTTCCAAAATATCTTTGTCTATTTTGAAGGAAACAGGCAAAAAGGCAAGTGTGGGGGGGATACATCGCGAAAAAAGAAACAAACACGCGCAAATCACTCAGAACCATCATGGGAAGGGCAACACCAACAAATGAGCGAAAATTGGGCACCAGTGGAGTCCACACCAGGTCGGCCGACCCCCCTGGACCAGGTCGGCCGACCCCTGGTGGGTCCCACTGGGCCTCTGCTTTCCCGTGCTACTCAAGTTTGTTTCCCACACTCCCTTTTTGCCTACCATACCTGTCAAGTTCATTCTGAAATGCGAAAATAAAACTTGATCAATTAAAACTTGGGAAAATTTCTTTTTAGCACATCTTTATAAAACCCAATACTCTCCCTTTTGATCTCAACATAATCATGCACACTTGTTATTACTCGCTCCATCACCACCTGCTTACGAACAATCTATCCATAGGACCCATGTTTTTCTAGATAATTGGCGAGTGTGATATGGTTCGATGAAATGATCCTTTGTTTAAATCTACGAAGTCCTTGGGAGTTTTATTTCCAAAAGTTAAAATATCATGGCTTGCTGCTCCTCTTTTGATACATAAATTCCTACCAATGCCATATGTTAATCACAACTATCAAACATACATACATATGCTACTTGTTTTTGCAATGAGCTTTTCCAAAATTTTGCGACCCTAGTGGGAAACCTGTCATGCTCTCTTGATCAAGATCACGTACACGATCCACCAAAAATGCTAAACTCCTACACCGGGAGTTAGCACATCCACCCATCCAAATAAAGACACTCCTCACTTTATCCCATTTTACCTCTCTCTCTCTCAAATAAACAAAAGAGGGACATGGCTATGCAAAAAGAAAAAGAAGGCTCACAAAAAGATGAGCAAGATAAAGAAAGAGAAAAATGCTCATGTACAGAGCATGAAAAGAAAAAGAAAGAAAAATGATAGCCATGTCTCGGAAATACAAAACAAAGGGAGGTAAAATCCAATAAAGGAGTCGTCACATATAAACATCCACACATCCATCCACACATGCACTTCTTGATCAAGGTTGTATGACTTGAATTCTCCGTGGATCCTTTCTTTTGGTTCAGCAATATTTGTGATACAAGTATGCCTCTTCTATCCCTACCTTGAGCTCCACATACAAGCCTTAGAAGTAGGACAAAAGAGGCAAGATAATGCTTTGGTAAGGAAAATACACTTTTTGAGCGATCCGAGAGAATCAATAGAGGAGCAAGAGCTATTTTGTTTATATTTTTCAAAACTCTTTCAAAAACCCAAGGGACTTAGTAGGTGAAGGCAAGGTGACTTAAGTCATGAATCGTTACACTTTTCAATCATCCAAGAATACATGTTAGCCACCATCATGTTCACAAGTGGAAAGGTGTGGCTTGTAATAGCTTGTGTGCAGATTTCACTTACCTAAGGGAAGAGTTCCTCTCAATTTCCACTCACAGCTTTACTCGAGGACGAGCAAAGACCTAAGTGTGGGGGATCTTGTTGACGGTCCTTACGACCCATTTTTACCGTCAACTTTATGCACCTTTTGACCTAACACCATCACCAAGGGTAGACATAGGGCTTATTTCTAACAAATTCCACTAGTCTTGGTGAAATTATGAGTGCAGGTGCAATTCGTATAAAAACAAGGGAAAACAGGCTCCAAGCATGAACTTTTGCAATCAACAGATTTTCCCGGACTAAAGAACTTAGTCCAAAAGCCCAAAACCACATAATCAAGTGTCAAGATCAAATAATGCAAGTGGATTGGGCCTGCACACAGCCAATGGAGGAAGCCAGAGGAAGATGAGACCCAGTGGGGCCCAGGCCAGGTCGGCCGACCCCCCCTGGCCAGGTCGGCCGACCTGACAGGGAGGCCCCCCTGGCCCATCTTTTTATGGCGGTTCACAACCGACCTCTAGAAGTCGGTTCCCACTGCATTAATTGTCACCGACCTCGGGAACCGCCTCAAAGTTGCCGACCTTCCAAGGCTATAAATAAAGGGGTACCCCCCCCCTCTCAACACAACAACACACCACAAGACACAAGACTCTCCTCATTTCCAATCCACAGGCCGAGAGCCTCTTGTATTTTAGTAGAATAGGAGAGAGGGCAAGGAAGAGATAGGAGTTCTCCTCCCCTTTTCATTGGAGGTTTAGTTCCTATTCTTTTACCTTGGCGTGTAAACACTTCTAGTGATTATACGTGGTGATTATCTATCTATTGAGCTTTATCATTCGTCTAGGCATAATTCTTGTTAAACTCGTTCAACGGGATCGTCGCTCCGCAAGGAGTGCTCTAGTTCTCTGAATCAGTATCAGGCCGGGGCTAGAGTAGTGATCGATAGCATAGACGTGGTGTCTAGTCTGGAGGTCGCCTTTGACCGCTGTGTGCTCCACGGTTTGTAGAGGTAGGTGGCAGAAGTGACAGCCCTGTCCATCCAAAGGAACCCTCCACGTTCGGGTACATAGTAGAGCCTTAGCCGGAGTGGCTTGGCAGACCAAAGCCTAAGCCGGTGCTCGAAGCAGACGAGTAGAACCTGATTTCGCCTAACTTTAGAAATATATAGATAATAATCACCCTCTCAATCCTAAGCTGCTAGTTGTCTTGGTTGTCCTTGGGTAAAACTTGCCTTGCGGTAGAATAACTCCGTTCCTTGGGGAAAACAAATACGATACCTTGGAATACTCCCGGGTGAAGTGCTACAACGGTATTCCGTGCGCTTGCGGATTTATCTGTGACGTAAGAAATACCAACAGCGACCATCGACCTAGGTCGGGCTTTAAACCGTGCTTTGGCGTGGGAGCAGGCGGGGGGATTTATTTTACCCAGTCCGATAAATTCGCTCCCGCTGAGAGTCGAATCCGGGTCCCTAGGGTGCTACTCGGATGTCTTAGCCATCACATCGCCACTGATGGCTAATAAGGAAGCTCAAATTTTTCAGTAGTTAATAAAGATTAAAGAACCATAATTTTTTCAGTGGCTGACAAAAATCTTCCCTTACATTCTTCTTGTCCTTACAACGGGAAGAGTTACAGGCGCAGGCGCGACAGGCGGGAGGCAAATGTACCTTTTCCAGGTCAATTTTTTGTTTGTGACTGTTTTCCAACTCTTGGACGTTAGTTACATGGAAGACATGAAATTTTAAAACCATAACAATTTGGTAAAATTTGCTACTCCCTATATTCAAAAATATAGTGTACATCTAGTTTTGTCCTAAGCCAAGTTTTTTGAAGTTTGACCAACAATATCAAATCGTGATGGTCATTCCTCATCTCCATACAGCAGCACTGATTCTTCTAGAATTCTCACTCTGCTGCAGTAACGAAACAAAATGAAAGACAAGCTCTATTCCAAATTAAGAAAGAAATAAATAGCGTAATGTCTGAATAACTCAACAAACATTATTTCTAAATACCAACCCACTAACCTTCCTCTGACTTAAGCATGATGTGTCCAATGACTTGTTGAGCTGCAACAAAGAAACAATGCAAGTCAATACAGAATTTCACACAAAGATTTACATATGATACCTGTGTCCTACCTTAGGTTGCTTCATTTTGTTGATGACACACTTCTTCTGCCAATTGTTTTTGTGCAGCTTGTTCTTCCCAAAGTTTAACCTAGAAGTCAACTCCGGACTAATCCTGGACATAGGACAGATCACATGTCTTACCCAACAACAGCTTATGAAACATTATGGGTCAAAGTTCACCATAATAATGTATATGTGCAACAGAAACTGCTCTTAAGAACATACCATATCGGTCCGGTTACAACACCCATTTCAGCAACAACATCTTCAGCAAGTTTCAGGATAATCGATGTTAGATCCGGTCCTAGTCTGATATTGCCAGAAGCCAATTCACGACTCCCTTCAGTCGAGTGCCTATACTCCCCAAAAGTCAACTTCTCGGGATTACCCCTGAAAATGTAGGATAACAATTCAGTTAACAAAGGCTTCCCCATCATTTTCATGAAACAGAAACTGCATATTTTTTAAGAACATACTGTATAGGTCCGTTTACTTCCATTTCATCATCATTATCATCAGAAGTTATTTCACCGCGACCCCGAGCCAAATGCTTAGAGCGCCAACCCAATTCATAAAATTTGTCCCTCACAAGAGCTACGGCAAACTCCATGATCTTCATGGAGGTAACTGGGGCACCAAGACTTTTGTTCTCAAGCATCCATTCAGCTTCTTTTCTGATTCCCTGATCGCCATTATTTTAACAATTTAGCAAGAAAGTTTGTGAAAATCAGGTAACAAGAACTACATTAGTGTTTGGTTTTCGGTCAAGACAGGGATGTACCACGAGGGGAGCAGAAATATCAACACACCAATTTCCTTCGAAAATCAAAGCATTGAAGGCCCAATGCCGAACACGTTGGCTTAACTTGTACTCGTCATTGGAAACATGGTACCCCTTGCTCAGCCAGTGACTCCGCAATTCAGCCTCCTTTGCAATACACTAAAAAAACATCCATAATGATCAATAGAACGAACTAGTTAGCAATTTCCAATCATGAAAATAAATAAGAACAAATTTGGTAAGCTTGAAAGAATGGATTGGGTGGAATAGCCCATTCAGATTGTTAAGCAATACATACTGTAGCAGCATCTTTGAAAAAGGGAGATCTTGGCTCGCCTATGTAACATCCTGGCTCAGGGCTTAATAGGATTGATAGAATACTCATATCAACAAGTTGCAACTTCTTTTCCAGAAGTTTATCTTGAAAGAACTCCGAGGTTAAGCGTGCTTGGCCTGGAGCAATTTCAGGATGGGTGACCGATCGGGAAGTCTTCCCGGGTGCGCACGAGTGAGGACAAAGTGCGTAGAAAAGACTTGTGTTGGTCTGTGAGGGAAGTCTTGGGATCCTAGAGAGCTGCCAGGTGTGCGGCCCGGCCTTGGGGAGGAGGGACGCTACAATGGTATCAGAGCCGACCCTCGCGGTTTCACGGGCACGTGTGGGCGCAGTTGCGCAGGCATGGTGTGCATGGCTGGTGTGGGCCCAGAGTGGTCACACAGCATGGCACATGCGCTGGCACTGGACGCACGGACGTGGCCAAGAGGGGACGTTCCTGGACTGGGGTTGACCGACGAGGACGTCGGTCTTCTAAGGGGGTGAGTATGTAGCATCCTGGCTCAGGGCTTAATAGGATTGATAGAATACTCATATCAACAAGTTGCAACTTCTTTTTCGGAAGTTCATCTCGAAAGAACTCCGAGGTTAAGCGTGCTTGGCCTGGAGCAATTTCAGGATGGGTGACCGACCCGGAAGTCTTCCCGGGTGCGCACGAGTGAGGACAAAGTGCGTAGAAAAGACTTGTGTTGGTCTGTGAGGGAAGTCTTGAGATCCTAGAGAGCTGCCAGGTGTGCGGGCCCAGCCTCGGGGAGGCGGGACGTGCGGTGTCCCGGATATTTAAATACCCGAAACTACGTGTTTTCATCGTGCTTGTCCCAGAATCAATCGCAAGAACACACGTAAGCAATTGATATCAACATACACATACAACAAAAATCCTTATTTATTTTACATCACACATTCAAACATCACAACTTAATTACACATACATCTAGCCGACCGGCTAAATAAAAGTTTGAAGAGGCAAATAAAGTCCAAAATAACTCGCAGCGCATCTAGTGGTTATTGCCCAAAACTCCACAGGCGAACAACATAGATGAACCTAGACCGAACCATCAGGAGTATCATCAAAACTCGAAGCATAAAAACCCGTGTCCTGCGGATTTTCATACGAATCTTCTTCTTCCTCTGATCAACATGTTTAGCAAGGGTGAGTACATTGGTACTCAGCAAGACTTTTGTGTATGACAAAGTAATTTAAATGCAAGGTTCCGCGGAAAGGAAGTGATAAAGTTTTTATAAGTAAGTACTGAAAGTAAATTTAAATAAATGTTAGTAAAATGAAGGTAACTTAAAGTAAAGAATTACATAAATGATTAAGCACATACATATTCCATAAAAATAAGATATTAAAGGCTTGTGATAAAGTAAAAAATTAAACAATTATCAACCTATAAACAAATTCATATTTCGTTACTTTGCTAAACAAAAGTTCCATCATTAAGGAGCTTGAGACCGCAAGCACGGCCATTCGAATGGATTATGACTCTGCAGAGTTTGTACGCTGTACCCATGGATTGTGAGTGATCGTCTATGGTGTAGCTAGCACCGTGCACTCACGAAGTGTGCACATCGGTATCACACATGATGTTTTCGCTAATCGTTTGCTATTCTTGCCTTCCCTAAATTGCAATAATATCCTCTGAACCTGACCCCTAACACCCCAGAGGTACAATTTGCCCCTCCTTCATATATGGATAGTTAGGCAGGAAAAGGTACAATTTATTGTATTGGTAAACCTTGAGCCCAAGACCGAAGTAATGGAGGTCCCTTGTTGGGGTCCTGGCAACAAGTACATGGCAAAGGAGATAGCGAAGGCCAAGCCACACCCGCTTAAAGCAACCGAAGCCACCCGGAACTACACGAAGCACAGGCGGCGCAGGAGCCCAAAGTTGCTAACCTAAGAGCCATGCTAAAGTAGTCAATGGCACACTTGTAAATATAATTATCTCACCCCCTATAAATATGGAGGGGGATGATCATGTAAGACCATCTGTTTCTCGGGCCACGAGCCAAAGGAGGAATCATTCGCACCGTACTCAAACCTCTCTAATCACTCGACCCCTCCGCCCGGCATCGCGGGTGAAGGAGAGCTTCGCGCAACAAACTGCAGGGAACCTGAGCAAGAACCCCTTCGTCCGGCATCGCGGACCAGAAAAGAGGGCTTCGCTCCAACCAGAAGGCAGCGACGACGAGCAAGGAGGGCTTCGCGTGGTGATTCGAAGGCATCGACAACCTTCGAGGGCTTCGCCAGGACCAGTACGTTTCCATCAACCGTTGGAGGGCTTCGATCTGTCCCATAGAGGCCTTCGATCCCCCAACATCCCTCTGAATAACCCAGTACATCGGAAATTATCCATACATTCTCTACTTCTAGAAGGCAAGATAACATTCAATTAACTACTTAGCCATGGCCGTCCCATACCAGCGTCCATGGTCGCACGAAGTTTCCTTAAATCAAGTTATAATGTACCGGTCCTTATGTGACGTGACAGGTCTCCATAATTTATCAAAATATCATCATAATTATTATAACATAACCCGTCATCATCTAAAATTATCAAAACATATACATAAATCCATTAAGTGGTATGACTCCAAAATTTATAGATTAGCATGTGCTTAAACATATATATATATATATATCATTTAACGAGGGATTACTAATTCATCTTTTAATAATAGTATATAATGTGTTTCTCAAAAGAATACTTCTTCTAGCAATTCCCATCCTAAAATTTATTCTACAAATAGAAATAAATAAATGGCCAAAGGATTTCTAGTAAAAGGGTTTACCATATTTTCCTGGCAAAATTTTATTAATACTATTAATGCACAATTTATTCCTAATCATCATGCAAATCATTTCATCACAAACATGGGATCAAGATGATCAAGGGGTGCTTGCCTTGCTGCCGGTCTTGCTCAAACTATTGATCCTCGTAGTTCGGATCCTCGGATTCTTGCTCCTCTATATATTCTTCATTGTTCGGATCGTCTACACGTTAAAATAAATAATATCCAAATAAATACCAATAAAGTCCGAATTAAAACCAACTGAAAACGATGCATATTTTTGCATGTATGCATGAAACATGAATTTATATGAACTATGCAATTTGAATCGTTCAATTCGGAGATCGTACGACGATTCTACGCGCGTTTGAAGTTAAATTCATAAACAAATCAAAATCGGCCATGTTTAGTCCAAAATGATCAAACTCTTTCTAAATTTAGTTTTCAAGTGCTAAAATTTGGTTCATTGCAGCCTAACATACCTTTAGGGTTGAATAGGCCATATTCACCTAGACAAGATTTTAACTCACTTAATTTCCTAAAGAAAACACTTATGGTGAATGTGACAAGCATATCTATTTAAACAAATGAAGTCTAATATTTTTATTTCCACTAAAACAGTACTATCAGTGGTTTGAGAAGTAGAAAACTAAGTTTTTCATCTATAGTGATTGCATGCATATCTATTAAGTAAACTTAAATCGATTTTCTATAAGAAACATTTGATTTTCTAGAAAATAAAGTAGCTCTACAAGTTATTTCTTCTAAATTGTTTCTATGATAAATTTCTCCGGCAATGGTGGCGGCGGCGGCTTTTGGGGAAATCCAAAATTCCGCGTTGCTCTCTCCACTTCTCTCGTCATGGGCTGCACGGGAAGCTTGTGGAGGACCAAAGAATGTACAGAGGGATGCGGCTCGAGCTTTTGTAGTGGTTTTGAGGCGGTTTGCCGTGGGGACGCGCTGACGCGCTCTGCGCCCTCGGTGGCGAAAGGAGAATGGAGGAGAAGAGGAGGCCCGGGATTGCGAGCGTGAGCACGAGAAGGCTCATGGAACTCCGTGGCACGCGTGGCAAGGATCGGTGGCTCGCGCCAGTGCAAGAACAGGGAGAAACAGAAGGTTGGCGCCATGGCGGCGAATGGCGTCGCGCGGGCGCGCGCTGCGCTGATCGTCCTCGCCTTGTCCGCGGCGCGAAGTCAGCGCGGAAACAGGCGACGGCATAGGCATGGCAGGGCGTGTGAGAGGAAGAGGCGAGAAACAGGCTGCGGCGTGGCGTGGAGGCGACGGCCGGCGTTGAGCGGCGGCGCGGATCGCGGCGCGGTGTCGCGTCGTGCGCACAGGGGAGAAGAAAGGTAAGCGCGGGCCGGCGCGAGCTGGCGTGGGCCAAGGTGGGCCGTGGCAGGCTGATCTGCTGGTTTGGCTAATTGGGCCAAGCCCATTTAAGTTTGCTACTGTTTTTCGAATTTTCCTAACAGGCTGACGTGTTCACGAATTTTCTACCTAAGTAAATGGTCTCCAAAAATTCTGAAAATTTCACAGAAAATACTACACTGTGAAATGCACCTAGGGTGAAGTTTTGGGAATTTTTGGTCAAGCCAAAATCCTACGAAAAATCGGAGAAGTTCCTGTATGCATATGAATGATATGTATGCATGATTTCAAAAATCCAAATGAACTCGAATTTGAAATTCAAACTTAACTCATCTTTATTTAAGGTTTGTATACATCATTTAGGGCTTCTAATATTTGGGATGTGACAGTTCCACCCCCCTTAAAAAGAATCTCGTCCCCGAGATTCAAAAAGTCTAGGAAGAAAATCCGAAAACTCGGCTCGGAGATGATCTTCTCGCTCCCACGTAGCTTCATTCTCGGTATGGTTACTCCATTGAACTCGATACATCTTCACTCGTTGATTTCGTGTTCGTCTTTCACCTTCATCCAAAATCTTGATCGGATATTCCCGATCTGAAAGATCGGGTTCAGGGTCAAGACTTTCAAGTGGAACTTCTTCGGTGGGCACTCGAAGACATTTCTTGAGTTGAGAAACATGAAAGACATTGTGGACTTCAAAAAGTTGAGGCGTAAGTTCCACTCGATAAGCAAGATCACCAATTCTTTCGATGATGGGAAAAGGTCCAACATATCGAGGAGATAATTTCCCACGAAGTCGAAATCGTCATATACCTCGTCTCGGGGATACTTTAAGATAAACATAGTCTCCAACTTCAAAATTCAGTTCACGCCTTCTTTTATCTTCGTAGCTCTTTTGTCGGGTTTGAGCTGCCTTCAATCGATCTCTCACAATATCAACAATTTCTTGAGCTTCTTGTATGGCGGCCGGAGTAAAAGGTTTCTTTTCTCCAAGTTCAGACCAAAACAAAGGAGTTCAACACTTTCTTCCATAGATAGCTTCAAATGGAGACATCTTGAGACTTTGTTGATAACTATTATTATATGAAAACCCGGCATATGGTAAGCATTTCTTCCAATTTGCCTTAAAAGTCAAGGCACAAGCTCGGAGCATATCTTCAAGAATTTGATTTACTCGCTCAACTTGACCACTAGTTTGAGGATGAAAAGTTGTACTATAATCAAATTGAGTGCCAAGGCATTGATGCAATTGTTGCCAAAAGTGAGAAACAAATTGAGATCCTCAATCGGAAGTGATCGATTTTGGAGTTCCCTGTAAGCGAATGACATGCTTAACATAGAGTTGGATGAGTTTCTCACAGCCATAAGTGCTCTTGATAGGAATGAAATGAGCTACTTTGGTCAATCGGTCGACGATAACCCATATGGAATTATGTCCTTTATGGGTCCGGGGTAATCCATCAATAAAATCCATTCCGATATCCTCCCACTTCCACTCGGGAACTTTTAGTGGGTGAAGTAGTCCTGCGGGGAGTTGATAATCCTCTTTGACACGCCGACATATATCACAATTTGCAACATATGTGATAATGTCTCTTTTCATTCCGGGCCACCAAAATTACCTTCGTAGATCTTCATACATCTTGGTACTTCCCGGATGGATGGATAACAAGGAGTTGTGGGCTTCATGGAGGATAAGATCTCAAAGTTTCTGATTTTTAGGAATGTAATACCGCTGTCCACACAATAGAATTCCATCGGAGTTGAGATGAAATCTTTCATCACCACTTGATAAAAGATTTTCCTTAATTTGAGTGATTTCTTCATCTTCTAGTTGTGCCGCCTTAATTTGATGTTCCAAAGTTGGTTGTAACTCTAAGGTAGCAAGAAAACCTTCTTGAATAACTCCAAGGTTGACTTTCTCAAGATCATTACATAGATCATCGGGAAAAGATTCAATCGAAAGATTTAACCGATAAAGTTTCCGACTAAGGGCGTCGGCAACAACATTGGCTTTTCCGGGATGATAATGAATTCCAATATCATAATCCTTGATGAGCTCAAGCCATCTTCTTTGCCGAAGATTCAAATCCTTTTGAGTAAAGAAGTAATTGAGACTCTTATGATCGGTATAGATTTCGCAACGATTACCGATGACGTAATGTCGCCAAATTTTCAAGGCATGGACAACGGCGGACCAATTCTAAGTCATGAGTAGGATACTTGTCCTCATGTGGCCTCAATTGACGAGAAGCATAAGCCACGACTTTTCCTTCTTGCATCAATACACAACCAAGGCCTTGTCTCGATGCATCGCAATATATGTCGAAGCTTTTTGACATGTCGGGCATCACTAGCACCGGGGCTGTCGTGAGCCGACGCTTGAGCTCTTGAAAGCTAGATTCACATTCTTCGGTCCATTGGAATGGAACTCCTTTTTGCAACAGACGAGTCAAAGGTTTTGCAATGCGGGAGAAATTTTTAACAAACTGGCGATAATATCCCGCAAGTCCAAGGAAACTCCGCACTTCGGAAACATCTTGGGGCTGTTTCCATTGAAGTACAGATTCAATCTTGCTAGGATCAACGGAAATACCACCTTCGGAGATGACATGACCAAGAAAAGCCACTTCTTTAAGCCAAAATTCACACTTACTAAATTTGGCATAGAGTTTATGTTCACGAAGCTTGTCAAGAACCAAACGGATATGATGAGCATGCTCTTCTTCATTCTTGGAGTAGATCAAGATGTCGTCAATGAAGACTACGACAAACTTGTCAAGATACTCCATGAAAATCTTATTCATAAGATTCATGAAAGTGGCGGGAGCATTGGTTAAACCAAAGGACATCATGGTATATTCATATGAACCATACCGGTTGACAAAGGCGGTCTTAGGAATGTCTTCTTCTCGAATTTTTAGTTGATAATAGCCAAGTCTCAAATCAATCTTAGAAAAGACACGGGCTCCATGTAATTGATCAAAAAGATCATCAATGCGAGGAAGAGGATATTTATTCTTGATAGTTACCGCATTGAGAGCTCGATAATCAATACACATACGTAGAGTACCATCCTTCTTGGTGACAAAGATGACCGGGGAACCCCAGGGTGATGAGCTAGTTCGGATAAATCCCTTGTCAAGTTGCTCCTTAAGTTGTTTCTTCAACTCTGCTAATTCTTCGGAATTCATCCGATATGGTCTTTGTGATATAGGTGAGGTTCCGGGAATAAGATCAATGGTGAACTCAATATCTCGGTCTGGTGGAAGGCCCGGTAATTCATCCGGAAAAACATCGGGGTATTCACATACTACCGGGACTTGAGAAATTTCCAATGTGGTAGTGGAGTTCAATAAGATGTGATTTTTGAAAGGTATAGGATCGGCAAAATATTTTATATGAGTGCCCTTGTGATCAACTAAAGTGATGGAGCGTTGACCACAATCAATAACTCCCTTATATTTGTGAAGTCAATCCATGCCAAGAATTACATCTAACCCATGTGTCGGAATTAGAATCAAGTTAGCTAAAAAGTCTACCCCGCATATATCTATGTTAATTCCCGAACATAAAGATTCGGTTATAACATGTGATCCCAGGGTATTAACCATCATCTTATGTTCAAGGAAGCTAACTTCAAAATGATGTTGATGAGCAAAAGTTCTGGACATAAACGAATGGGATGCACCGGAATCAAAGAGAATAGTAGCGGGTATAGAGTTAACAAGGAACGTACCCATAACCACTTCTGGTGCTTCCTTTGCTTGCTCAATAGTCACATGATTAACACGACCACTTCCATATCCTTGATTTGACCTTGTCGAAGACGGGCGAGATACTTGTTGCGCACCACGATTAGATAAAGGTGCCCGTGGTGCATTTTGAGCCGGCGGGGCTGGTGGAGCATTATTCCCACGTTGCCTAAGTGGGCAATTGTCATAAAAATGACCATATTCTCCTCAATTATAACATGATCCCTTTGGAAAAGGACGAGTGTTCCCCGATATTGGAGCTCTGTAGACATCTTGTTGTTGCGGAGGTGCTCTTGGTCGAGGAGTTGGAGCTTGACGTCGGGGAGCTTGAGCTTGTTGTCGAGGAGCCCTGGCTGCTGTAGGTCGAGGATTAGGAGGTTGTCCCATGCGAGGTCGCACCGGATTGTTGTTACTTGCACTCTTAGAAGCCATCCACTTCCTCTTGTTGCTTTCCCGTGACTCCCGAGCACTATGTTCAATCTTGATGGATTTGTTGATAAGAGTCTTGAAATCCGAGATGTCATGGGCGGCGAGAGCATGCTTCAATTCTTCATTCATGCGTTCCATAAAGCGCTGAACCTTCATCTCTTCATTAGGCACTTCGGAGGATGCATATCGAGAAAGTTCATTAAATCAGCAAAGAAATTCCATTACCGGCATATTTCCTTGCCGAAGAGCCAAGAATTCCTGTTTCTTAGCATCCATGATAGCCTTAGGAATATATGTAGCACGAAAAGCCTCACAAAAGATACTCCAGGTAATTTCTTCATTGGATGGCAACATCTTCTTATAATTGTCCCACCAAGTGGCGGCGGGATCCTCCAAACGGTAAGAAGCATAGAGCACCTTCTCATGATCATTGCATTGAGCAATCTCCAACTTACGAGAGATAGAGTTAAGCCAATCATCGGCATGAAGGGGTTCCTTTGCCGATGCAAAAGTTGGAGGTTGAGTCCACATAAACTCATTAAACTTAGATTGCCCCGCAGCTCCATTTGCATTTGAATTCTGAACTAACTGCTGGAGGATATAAGTGGTGTTTTGATTGTTAGCCTCCATCATGAGAATAGCCTTCTCCATAGGTGATTCATTCCCGGTGAGAACAGGTCGGGCTCCACGATTTTCCATACCCGATTGATCCGACGGAGAGGACATTTCCTTTCCAAAAACCAAATTAATCCTGTTCAAGAACATGGACCAATTAAGCTTTAGTGAAAGAAGAAAATGAATAATAGATGAGAGGTCAGAGGAGTATGGTAGCCTTTTGTGATGTAATAAACACTATAATAAAATCCAAATGAAGAACCAAGCAATTTTGAGAACATATAACTTTAACTCATGGTTAAGTTACTATGACCCATAAATTGCAGAAATATCTATATAGGCAAATGATTCACACAATGGAAAAGGTAAAAAGTCATTCTTTACAATCATGTTATTCAACCAACTCAAATTTTAACTAAAAGTTTGATTACCCTAAGCATTTTCAAAATTCAAAATTTACTTTCCAAAATCTGGACAGATTGGGGTCTGCGGGTTGGTCGAATTTTTCGAGGTACTAAAACATGTCCAAAATTTTCGTGGATTTTCATGGGGGTAAACAAACATATGAGGTAGCTACTGTAAAAATTTCAGACCGTTTGAAGTTATTTACTGACCTACAAAAACCTTACAGTCTGCTGCTTCCAAAATTACAGAGAGCAGAAAAACAGAGTAACTGATGTTGAGCGAATTTTTACACCTATCAAATCTAGTCCAAAAATTTCGAAACATTCACTGTAGAAACTTCCTAATATTATCTAACTGCAGTAAATTTGACAAAAAAATTAAGAGCTACCAGATTCGTACAGAAATTCATACAATAAACAGAGTACAAGCTTAATTATACATCGGTTACATTTTACATCCATATGTCTTTATATTACATAACCATAAGTGGTCCTACTAACTTAACAAACTACTTTTACATCCATTACATTACATAGCAGGGGTGTTCTCAACTTTACATTATTCCAATATATTGCTCATTTGCGCCGAGCTAGCGAACCCCTAGTTTCCTAAGCTTCGCGTCGAGCTTCACATGCGAACGCTGCCGGTGCTCGATGAACCATCGCTATAGCGTGGAAAGGATGCAGAGCTGCTGTCCAAGTGTCATGGAGCTATCTGGAGGCGGTGAGGAGGTCGGGTCGACATGCAGGCCTGACGACGACGGGGAAGATCAATGTAGTTGCCCGGCGGATACATCTCATGCTCACTCATAAAGTTCTAGTCACCATACATGACTGCAATGGGAAGTTGATGGGCTTCGAACTGCTGACTTACGTGATCCTGAAGGCGAGGCACATTAACTCTCAAAGCAACTCGCTCACGGTCCAAACGAAAGATGTAATCATCCATAGCTCGAACCAAACAAGCAAGGTGACACACTGAGGAACTCTCATTATAATTATCCGGCTCAAGATAGTCATTGTCATAGTCCTCCTCAAGGCGGCATGGAAAATATCGGTACTCATCCCCACCAAAGTAGTGGCTAGAACGCATAGTGGTGATGGCAAGATAGGCAGCCTCTCGGATAGCCATAGGTCCGGAAGATCCACGACCATAGCACTCAAATGGTGGATCGGCTGGATAGCGAGGTATGGGAGTCACCCTCGCCGAGAACTCATGATTGTATTGGTTCCAAGGGGCAGAAAAGACAACATAATGAGGGTCCTCCTGATAACCAAAGTGACGGGACATATGACGGAAAATCTCTCGAAGGAGTTGGGCTCATAGGCGGAGGTCTCATAAACAGGTATCCAATTAGGCATCTAAAAGAAAGAACAAGACATGAGTTAAATTTCTTCCTAAATTATGCATGTATAAAAGAATTTAAAATAATTAAGGCTAGAATCAAAGAAAAGAATAGCAAGCAATTTTCTACTAAAACCCCAAATTATTCTCTACCCAAAACATTTTGAATTACTCTAAATATCGTTCCGATGACTCTATCTAGACTTTTTCTAGGTTGTATGGCTCGGATACCAACTGCGGTGTCCCGGATATTTAAATACCCGAAACTACGTGTTTTCATCGTGCTTGTCCCAGAATCAATCGCAAGCACACACGTAAGCAATTGATATCAACATACACATACAACAAAAATCCTTATTTATTTTACATCACACATTCAAACATCACAACTTAATTACACATATCTAGTGGTTATTGCCCAAAACTCCACAGGCGAACAACATAGATGAACCTAGACCGAACCATCGGGAGTATCATCAAAACTCGAAGCATAAAAACCCGTGTCCTGCGGATTTTCATACGAATCTTCTTCTTCCTCTGATCAACATGTTTAGCAAGGGTGAGTACATTGGTACTCAGCAAGACTTTTGTGTATGACAAAGTAATTTAAATGCAAGGTTCCGCGGAAAGGAAGTGATGAAGTTTTCATAAGTAAGTACTGAAAGTAAATTTAAATAAATGTTACTAAAATGAAGGTAACTTAAAGTAAAGAATTACATAAATGATTAAGCACATACATATTCTATAAAAATAAGATATTAAAGGCTTGTGATAAAGTAAATAATTAAACAATTATCAACCTATAAACAAATTCATATTTCGTTACTTTGCTAAACAAAAGTTCCATCATTAAGGAGCTTGAGACCGCAAGCACGGCCATTCGAATGGATTATGACTCTGCAGAGTTTGTACGCTGTACCCATGGATTGTGAGTGACCGTCTATGGTGTAGCTAGCACCGTGCACTCACGAAGTGTGCACATCGGTATCACACATGACGTTTGCTATTCTTGCCTTCCCTAAATTGCAATAATATCCTCTGAACCTGACCGCTAACACCCCAGAGGTACAATTTGCCCCTCCTTCATATATGGATAGTTAGGCAGGAAAAGGTACAATTTATTGTATTGGTAAACCTTGAGCCCAAGACCGAAGTAATGGAGGTCCCTCTGAATAACCCAGTACATCGGAAATTATCCATACATTCTCTACTTCTAGAAGGCAAGATAACATTCAATTAACTACTTAGCCATGGCCGTCCCATACCAGCGTCCATGGTCGCACGAAGTTTCCTTAAATCAAGTTATAATGTACCGGTCCTTATGTGACGTGACGGGTCTCCATAATTTATCAAAATATCATCATAATTATTATAACATAACCCGTCATCATCTAAAATTATCAAAACATATACATAAATCCATTAAGTGGTATGACTCCGAAATTTATAGATTAGCATGTGCTTAAACATATATATATATATATATATATATATATATATATATATATATATATATATATATATATATATATATATATATATATATATATCATTTAACGAGGGATTACTAATTCATCTTTTAATAATAGTATATAGTGTGTTTCTCAAAAGAATACTTCTTCTAGCAATTCCCATCCTAAAATTTATTCTACAAATAGAAATAAATAAATGGCCAAAGGGTTTCTAGTAAAAAGGGTTTACCATATTTTCCTGGCAAAATTTTATTAATACTATTAATGCACAATTTATAACTAATCATCATGCAAATCATTTCATCACAAACATGGGATCAAGATGATCAAGGGGTGCTTGCCTTTAAATCTGGCCATCTGGGCCGTGTTAAAAGGGCCGGTCCGCGGCCCACTAAATTTGGCCCGGTCCGAGCACGGTCCGGCCCGGTGTGTACCAGGGCCGTGCCGGCCCGTAGTCCGCCTAGGGCCGTGCTTGGGCCTAGCCTCAAGCCCGCCGTGCCAGCCCGAGCACAGCCCGTGAAAATCAGCCCGCTCGGCCCACTAGTACAGCCCGTGAAGCACGCAGGGCGCGGCCCGGTCCGGCACGGCCCATGTAGCCCGCTAAGGAGCCCAGCCTGCCCACCCCTCAACCCGTATATAAGCGCGCCCCCCACCCGGTGGAAACCCTAAACCCTCATTTCTCTCCGCGTCTCTCCGCCTCCGCGCCGCACACTCGCCTCTCCTCTCTCGTTCTCCCTCGTCTCGCCGACCCCAAACCCTAGATCTGAGCCGCTGCGTTCGAAGCTCGCCGGCGGCTAGTCGACCACCAGTCCACCACACCCTCGTCTCGAGCTCCTCCTCTGCTCATGGAAGCTGGTAGTGCAGTGCTCCGTCGTGGCCGGATCTGAGGCCGCCGGTTGCCTCGGCTCACACGCTTGCTGTTGTACCACGCACATCAGGCGTCGTCGACTGCTTCCTCGGCTCCGACGGTGGACGGCGGCTCCATCAACGACGACCTCCGCGCGGCAGGCTTGCAAGGTGATGATGTTGATGACCAAGTCGCCGCGGCGGAGGCGTTGTTCGGGAACGCGGCGGCCGCTGCCGTGCCGGTGCCGGCTGGCACTGGCACTGGTAGTGCGTCTTCGCCGGTGAACGTCGACGCCAGCCCATCTGGGAGCACCGCCGCCGGCGGCAGCCAGTGCATGAGGAGGTCGAGGGCGCCGACTTCTAATGTATGGTTGGACATGGAGGAGCTGACCGTGTTGAAGAACGGCAGAAGGCAAAGGTGCGGTGCTCGGTGCAATTTTTGCAAATCTACTCTTTCTGCTAGTTCTGGTGGTGGCACTGGTCATCTCCGTCGTCACATTGTTTCATGTAAGAGGAAAGCTCTTGCTGCTAGTTCATCTTCTCAGTCTCAGTTGCATCTTAATCCTGATGGTGTTGTTGCTCGCTTTCAATACAATGCTGAAGTTGCTAGATCTGAACTTGTTCGTTTTATTGCTAGACTTGATTTGCCTCTGAACATTGGTGAGCAACCTGCATTTGAGGATTACATTAGGATTGCGCATAACCCTAGCTTCAGGCATGTTTCTAGGCAGTCCACAACTAGGGACATGGAGAAATCTTTCTCTGTGAAGTTGTTTGTTGTCAAAGATTTGCTTACTCAAGCTAATTGTGTTTGTTTGACTTCTGATATTTGGAGTGGTAATGCTAAGGAGGACTATCTGTCTGTTGTATTTCATTTTGTCACTTCTGATTGGGAGTTAGAGAAGCGTGTGGTTGGCATGAGATTGATTGATTGTGCTCATAATGGTGTTAATATTGCTGATCGTATCTTGCAAGTTGTTACTGAGTATGGCATGCTAGATAAGGTTTTATCTATTACTCTTGATAATGCTTCTGCTAATACTTCTGCTGTCAATGAACTTGCTCCTCGTTTGACTGCTTATATTGGTGGTAATGTTGTTTCTGATCCTTCTATACCTGATGCTGCTGTGATTGCTTCTGGTTTGTTTCACCAGCGCTGTGCTTGTCATATCCTGAACTTGATTGTGAAATCTTGCCTGAAACGTATCAAGGCCTACATTGAGGACTTTAGAACTGCAATTTCTTTTTTGAATTCCTCTAACCAACGAATTGCTGCTTTTAAATCTTTCTGTATTGCATCTGGTGCTCGTCCTCGCAAGTTTGGTTTGGACATGGATGTTAGATGGAATGCTACTTACTTAATGCTTAAGCATCTTGTTCCATACAAAGAAATTTTTACTGTATTTATCCAGACTAACTATCAGGTTGGTGGTAATCCTTTGCTGACACCAGCACACTGGTATGTTGCTGAACACATGCTTAAGTTCTTGGAGTTATTTTACCTCTCTACTGTCTCACTGTCTGGGGTATACTACCCAACATCTCCTTTAATGATGCATTGTATTCTTGAGATTGCTGAGCATTTGAGCTTGTTTGAGAATGATGAGCTGCTTAGGGAAGTAATTGTTCCCATGAAGGAAAAATTCTTGAAGTATTGGGGTAACATTCCTCTCTTGTACTCTTTTGCATTTATTCTTGATCCTAGGGCTAAGCTTAAGGGCTTTGCCAATGCATTGCAGCTTCTTTCACATTGTCTTAGCCATGATTACTCTGATTACTATACTCATGTGAGGGCTGAACTAACAAAGTTGTTCAATAAATATGAGTCTAAGTTTGGTTCTGTCAGGTTGCAAAGGCCACATCAGGCTAGCCAAGGTGCAGGTAAGAAGGTTTGTTCATGGAACAGAATTTTTGGTGGTGCATCTACTGGTGGTTCATCTGATCCTACTCCTTTACCTGCTGCCAATGCTTCTGAGTTGGCCACTTATTTAGAATCTGATTCTGTCACCCAGTTTGATGATTCATTTAACATTCTTACCTGGTGGCAAGATCATAAAAGGACTTATCCTGTTTTATCTATATTAGCTAAAGACATGATGACTGTTCCAGTTTCTACTATCTCTTCGGAATCTGCTTTCAGTTTGTGTGGCAGGTTGATTGAGGAACGTCGACGAAGCTTGACGCCTGAACATGTTGAGATGCTGTCGTTGATCAAGGACTGGGAGCAAGGTGATGCTCGACAGCATCATGTCTTTAGCTGCTGCTTCTGGAACTGCAAGTGGAAGTGGAGGCTCTGCTACTGGAGGAGGCTAAGTTCATGGCTGCACAAGCTGTTAGCTTGAACTTTTGACTGAGATCACTAAAAGAGCTGTGGCTGTACTCTTTTTCCCTTTAGGGTTTTATCCTCAAAGAGGTTTTACCTAAAGGTTTTTAATGAGGCAGCCAATTTTGTAAACACTAACCAGCTCTTTCTAAAGCTTGGTGATCTCCATTTTGTGTATGTGACATGAACAAATGGACCTGAAGTTCTTAAGTATCTATTCTATTCCATGTGAACTTGTATTCTGTTGTGAACTTGTCATTTGTGATTTGTGAACTTGTCAACTGTTATTTGTTAACTTGTCATGATATTTGGTTACTTGTCATTTGTGATATTTGGCTGGTTCTGGTTCTGGTCTTATGGACTTAGACTCTTAGAGTTCAAATTTGAAAATATGAACTGTTCTCTGTTGATATCAAATGTTGTGAATTTGTGATGTCAAAATATGGCCAAGTCAGGCAAAATGCTACTGAATTTGTGTGTTTTTTGTGTCCACTGGAAGCTGCGTGCCTGGGCCGCCCGGGACTGTTAAGCCTTGCGGGCCGAAAGCACGGCCCGGTCCGTGTAACATTAGGAAGGCCGTGCTTGGGCCGAGGGTAACGGCCCACGTGCTGGCACGGCCCGGCCCGTGAAGTTACGCGTGCCGGGCCGGGCCTCTTTTCTTAAGGCCCGTGCCTGGCCGGGCCCGTGCCGGCACGGCCCGTTGGCCAGATATACTTGGCTTGCTGCTGGTCTTGCTCAAACTCTTGATCCTCGTAGTTTGGATCCTCGGATTCTTGCTCCTCTATATATTCTTCATTGTTCGGATCGTCTACACGTTAAAATAAATAATATCCAAATAAATACCAATAAAGTCCGAATTAAAACCAACTGAAAACGATGCATATTTTTGCATGTATGCATGAAACATGAATTTATATGAACTATGCAATTTGAATCGTTCAATTCAGAGATCGTACGACGATTCTACACGCGTTTGAAGTTAAATTCATAAACAAATCAAAATCGGCCATGTTTAGTCCAAAATGATCAAACTCTTTCTAAATTTAGTTTTCAAGTGCTAAAATTTGGTTCATTGCAGCCTAACATACCTTTAGGGTTGAATAGGCCATATTCACCTAGACAAGATTTTAACTCACTTAATTTCCTAAAGAAAACACTTATGGTGAATGTGACAAGCATATCTATTTAAACAAATGAAGTCTAATATTTTTATTTCCACTAAAACAGTACTATCAGTGGTTTGAGAAGTAGAAAACTAAGTTTTTCATCTATAGTGATTGCATGCATATCTATTAAGTAAACTTAAATAGATTTTCTATAAGAAACATTTGATTTTCTAGAAACTAAAGTAGCTCTACAAGTTATTTCTTCTAAATTTGTCCTATGATAAATTTTGAATCTACAGTGGATATAGTTGCTGAAAAGTTCAGAAAGTAACCTTATTTAATTTATTTTTCTATATGAAATTTTTCCTAAGTATTTAATTTTAAATAAGACATAAAGTTAACCTATTTGCTATTATGAAATTTTCCCTAAACACATATGTTATATTTTGCATGAAGAGGAGCCTAAAAACATAAGGAATTTTTCCAGATATTTTTCCTAATTTTTCCCTACCATTTTTCTATCTATTTTTGAACTAAAAACGATTAATCCTTTTCTAGCCAATCGGGCGATGACAAATGGCAGCTTATGGTTTAAATCATTCAAAACCGGTCGTGTACAGTAAACGCGGCGGCTGGACGGCTCGCCGACGGTGAACTACGGCTCGGTGACGTCGACACCACCCACTAATCGATGCGCAAGGACGAGACCTACACTCCGGTGGTCGTCTCACCGGTGGTGATGCCCTGTAGAGGCGGCGCGGCGGTGACCTAGGCGGCGCGGCGGTGACCTAGGCGGCGCGGCAGTGGGCTACGGCGAGTTGCGCGAAAGGAGCGCGGCGACGTGTTGATGTGGTGCATCTAGCATCTACAGGTAGCGAGGTAGCTTACCAAACAAGAGGTGCAGACTGTGGTGGCCGGGATCGTCGACTTGCCGGTCAGCGGTGGCGGGACAGGGGAGAGATGGACAAAGTGATCCTTCCGCCTAGAAATCAAGAAAAAGGTCAGAGGGGAAAGCTTTAGTGTCTCGTGGAGACTTCAAAAGTACTTGAACTCGACGTGGAGCTCACCGGAGTAGCTCAATTTCCGGCAATGGTGACGGCGGCGGCTTTTGGGGAAATCCAAAATTCCGCGTTGCTCTCTCCACTTCTCTCGTCATGGGCTGCACGGGAAGCTTGTGGAGGACCAAAGAATGTACACAGGGATGCGGCTCGAGCTTTTGTAGTGGTTTTGAGGCGGTTTGCCGTGGGGACGCGCTGACGCGCTCTGCACCCTCGGTGGCGAAAGGAGAATGGAGGAGAAGAGGAGGCCCAGGATTGCGAGCATGAGCACGAGAAGGCTCGTGGAACTCCGTGGCACGCGTGGCAAGGATCGGTGGCTTGCGGCAGTGCAAGAACAGGGAGGAACAAAAGGTTGGCGCCATGGCGGCGAATGACGTCGCGCGGGTGCGCGCTGCGCGGATCGTCCTCGTCTTGTCCGCGGCGCGAAGTCAGCGTGGAAACAAGCGACGGCATTTGCATGGCAAGGCGTGTGAGAGGAAGAGGCGAGAAACAGGCTGCGACGTGGCGTGGAGGCGACGGCCGGCGTTGAGCGGCGGCGCAGATCGCGGCGAGGTGTCGCGCCGTGCGCACAGGGGAGAAGAAAGGTAAGCACGGGCCGGCGCGGGCTGGCGTGGGCCAAGGTGGGCCGTGGCAGGCTGGTCTGCTGGTTTGGCTAATTGGGCCAAGCCCATTTAAGTTTGCTACTGCTTTTCGAATTTTCCTAACAGGCTGACGTGTTCACGAATTTTCTACCTAAGTAAATGGTCTCCAAAAATTCTGAAACTTTCACAGAAAATACTACACTGTGAACTGCACCTAGGGTGAATTTTTGGGAAATTTTGGTCGAGCCAAAATCCTACGAAAAATCGGAGAAGTTCCTGTATGCATATGAATGATATGTATGCATGATTTCAAAAATCCAAATGAACTCGAATTTGAAATTCAAACTTAACTCATCTTTATTTAAGGTTTATATACATCATTTAGGGCTTCTAATATTTGGGATGTGACAGGACGCTACAACCTACGTCCTGTACAAGATGTAACATATACTGATGGATATTACTGCTCAGCCTGGTAACATCAGTATGAAAGATATCGTCGTCCTTCGCATCCCGACACAAGGACTGAAGCTTCTCCTCCATCTTCAAACACTTTAAAAGAAAAAGCCACCTCTGTTTATTTAGTTCTTTCAAATTTGATTTTAAAACCATTTCATCATACACAAAAGAATGAAGCCACCTTTGTTTATTTATTACTTTCCAACTTGATTTTAAGACCATTACACCATACACAAAAAGAAATAATCCAAAGTGAAATGGTGCAATTTTAGTAGGCTATTGCATATGAAAACCATCTTATGATGTTCCGTGATCAATAACTTCGCAATAACAACTCTTAAAGATGATTCCAGGCACAAGAGAAAATTTCCTACCAAAAGTTGTTTGTACCAGACTATTGGGCTCCCATCCTTATGTTTCTACAATATGACGGTCTGACTCAGTCCTCTATGTAAATTTACAATGTATACTAACATCTTGCCGTCATAACACCATGTCTTGTAAAATTCCACATAGATTATTGTATCAAAGTCCAGAGCAAGTTTGTATGTACAGCTAGACAAATCTACACGATGCCAGACATTGCAGAAACAGGACGCCAGGCCAAGAACTAGAGTGGTTACCTGTGAGGCAATGGAAGCAACGGAAGCAGCAGGATTTCTGTTCACTGAGTAAAACTCCTCAAGGTAGGTCTGGTATTTAGGCCAGCCACATACATCATCCAAGTCGAAAGGAAGTAGCCTCTCCCATCCCGATCCAATAGATTGAAATTCTGGTTTCGCCATGGGACGTAAAATTAATTAGATGGATTAGCTAGTACTAGTGAGACTATACCCATGTATGCACACAATCATCAAACCAAATGAATCAGAATTAGACAAAAGAAGCATCAAAACGAATTAATTTACCAGGGAAATCGGACAAATCCAACTGTGGTGGTTCGCGCCGCGATGGAGACCCAAGGTGCCTCACTTCAAATCCAGATCCGTTGGAGCCTTGGGGCTTGGCCTCGAGGCCGATGCTTGGACCTCTTGGTGCGTATTTCGATGCAAGGAGACCGATCCGCTTGGCGCCGAATCGGTTCTCGCCCCTCGTCGCCATGGCCGCAGATTCGAGGGAGAAAAGAAAAATAATATAGGGTAACTGCAGAACCGGGGCGAGCCGCGAGCCCGTGAGAGACTGAATCGTTTCAGATTCTGCTTGAAAACACCTGAATCGGTTCCAAAAGGCAAAAGGTTGAGGTTTTTACCCCTATGCCATTACAAAAGTTTGCAGTTACATCTATGCCATTGAAAAATTTCCATGCACCTGTATGCCATGGCGCCAAAATTTTTTGACGTGTATGCCATTCCATCCATAGTCTGTTGAGATTTAACAATTTCCCAGACCTGACAGGTAGGACCCACATATGGAAAAGACCATTATGCCCTTGCTTGAAATGAGTAAGAAGGCGGAGGTCTTCTCTGTCGTGCGATTCCTGCCCGTGAAGTGAGAAAGAAAAAAAAACTCTCCCTCGACGACGGCGCCGCTGCCGCTGCCGCCGCCGCCGCCCGCCGCGGGCGTCCGCTCACACGTTGCCCGTCCCGCCGGCGTCCGCTCGCATCCTCGCCCGCCCCGCCGGTGTCCGCTCGCGTCCTCGCCCGTCCCGCGTCACGTCCGCCCCGTCCCGCATCCGTCCGCCTAGCGCACGGATCTGGGCCTCCCCGCCGGCGCGGCGCCTGGAGGCAGGGCGCCTGGAGGCTGCCCCCGTTGATCTGGAAGGCAGGGCGCGGCACCTGGAGGCAGTGAGTTTTTTTTTCCCGAATCACATGTAGCTTCTGTGGAATGGTTGATGTTCTGATAATTTCATTTTTGTTTGCGGTAGCCATAGGGTAAAGATATGCATGATGTTTTATTTGTAGCCTAACCTTTTACTATAATTGATATGTAGGATGGACCCTAACAATAGCTTCGAGCTAGAATTGCTTGATATGATATGTGAAATGTCGGAAGACCCATTGAACCTTTCAGTGCCATGTCCTAGCATAGCAGAACCAAGCCTTGAAACTCATACTCAATCTGCAGATAATAACTCCCTGGCAAACCCAAACCCATCCAATGAGCATGTGGGTGTTGATGACGAGGGGTTGTTCATTGACCTTGGTCCCCAACATCCAATACCTTCCAATCCTCAGAGGCAAAGACAACCAGAAAATGATGAATCAGACACATGCTATGAAACAGACAATGATGATGAATCTTTGTCTGATGATGAGGATAATCAAATACAAGACATAGATGAAATTGTTAAAGATAGAGAGCCTGCACAAAAGCCTGAAGTTGATTATGACAAGAATGATCCTCCTATGGCTGTAGGCACTTTGTATTCAGACATGGCTGCTTTTAAATCGGCTTTAGCTTCACATGCTACCAAATATGAATTCCAATATAGCATTGAAAAGTGCGACAAATCTCGGTACAGGGTGTATTGCAGTGGCAAGGAAGTGGGCTGCAGGTGGAGACTTCGTGCCGCTACTCTCGGAGATGACGTCATAGTTAAGGTGATTTTTATTTTTAGAAGTCTAACTTTCTATGGATTGATATTTTTTTCCTAGTAATAACCTTTGCATTGGTATATTGGTAGGTCAAGAAGAACCCATACCCTCATGAGGAGTATCACAGCAAGAGGAGAGCAGGCACTTGTGTCGGAGTGACACAGTTTTGGGTTTGTGACCAAATAATTGATTGGCTGAAGGAAGATAGAACATTGGGTGGCAAAGAGCTAAGGAGGAGGCTAAAGGAAAGCCATAAAATTGATGTCACCTACAGGAAAGTTTATCTAGGTAAACAGCGTGCTATGGATAAACTTTATGGACCTTGGGGCGAAAGTTTTGATAACCTGTACAGATTTAAGGCTCAGATAGAGAAAAGCAGTCCTGGATCCTTTGTTGTGATTGATCACCACACCATCAACAACAAGATAAGGTTTAATAGGTTGTTTTTTGCTCTGAAAGGTTGTGTTGATGGCTTCCTACAAGGTTGTAGGGCATATCTTGCAGTAGATAGTACATTTTTGAATGGAAGGTTCAGGGGCCAGTTGTGTGTAGCTTGTGCAGTTGATGGGCATAACTGGATGTTCCCAGTAGCTATTGGTGTCATTGACTCGGAAACAAATGAGAATTGGGTGTGGTTCATGAAGAGGTTGAAGAAAGCAATAGGCACCCCAGTGGGACTTACATTCAGCACTGATTGTGGGCAGGCAGTGATGAATGGGGTTAGTGATGTTTTTCCAAAAGGTGAACATAGAGAGTGTATGCACCACCTTGTGCAGAATTTCAAAAAGAGGTACAATGGACAGATTTTTAATGATCATTTGTGGCAAGCTGCATATTCTTGGAACCCTTACATGTTTGAGAAACATTACCAAGCAATGGCTGAATCCAAACCAGAGGCTATGAAGTATCTTCAGGAAACTCACAAGAAACTGTGGAGTAGGAGCCAGTTCTCCACATTGTCAAAGGTGGATTATGTTACCAATAACTTGGCTGAGGCCTTCAATAGTTGGGTCAAGGATCAGAAGGGGAAGCAGTTGGATGACCTGATGGATACCATTAGGGGCAGATGATCTTGATTAAGTGGAATAACAGGAAAAGGGTTGCCCAAAAGTTTGAGGGAAAGATTCTGCCCCATATAGTCCAGAAGTTGAGGGAAGACAGCTACAACCTTGACATTGAAGTGATCACAAGCTCACCTGATGGTATTGCAGAAGTTTGTGCTAAGGGAAATTCTGCAGAATTCAGGTTTGTTGTCAACTCAGTTGAGAGGACATGTTCCTGCAGGGCATGGGAAGGGTCAGGAATACCTTGCAAACATGCTATTGCGTACATCACATCAATTCCTGGTGCAAAACTAGAAGATTATGTGGATGACTACTACTCAGTTGAGAAATTCAAAGCTGCATATGCAGGTTCTGTGCCTTGTATTCCTGACAAGTCGATGTGGCCCAAAGCCACACATGGGTTCTTTATGCATCCTCCTTTACTTAAGGCCACTGCAGGAAGGAATAAGAACAGGATGAAATCAGCTTTAGAGGGAGGTAGTACCAGGAGGAAATCAACCAGAGAGGGCAAACATGAGTGCCCAATATGCTATAAGAAAGGACACCACTGGTACACTTGCAAAAATGGGAATCCAGAGGACATAGCTGCAATGCAGGCTGAGAGGTAAAGGGCACCCCTAATTATGTTTCTTTGCCATTTACCTTTGCAAATCAGTATTTCATTTCAGATTACATCAATTAAATTTTATTTCAGGGGTCCACCAAAGAGAAAGCAGAAGAAAGCATTAAGTTCTAACACAGAGACAAGCATTGTTGTGGCTAACCCTGCATCTGGGATGGTGTTCCCACACAATGAGGCGGTAGCCAATGCTACACACAAGAAAAGGAAGAGAAAATCATGTGGGAAAAAGAGGCCACCAACAAGTACAGCAAGCAGGTATGATCTCTCAATTTTCAATACTTTGTCAATTACAACAACATCCCTGACAGTGTACTTCTTGCTTTCACACAAGATATGGAACTGGATCCAATGACCATGTTCCTCTCCAAATTGAGCACCCTGCCCTTTTTATCAAGACACTAGATCCTGTGAACCCTCAGTGCAGACACCAAGAAAGAGACGTGTCGTCATGAAGAAGCTTACACCAAAGAGGAGGAGTCCGGTTGTCACACCTACCCCAGAGAGCCCCGCTTCAAATACCAGAAGCAAGAAGAAACTCCATGTTGAATAATATGTGATTCTTGAGTGTTGTTTTGGACATGTAATCCTATGTCATGAAGCATTTTTTGGCATGTGGCCCAGAGCAAGTACTTCTTTTTGATGTATGTCTTATGCAATGGTCATGTAATTTAGACCTTGTGGTTATTTTGCTACTTCTGAATAATTACTTATGTCGTGAACTATTGAACTTGATTGTTTACATGTTGGTGAAATGAACAAGTGTTCTTGTTAATTGTTACTATTATCTTTTGTTGTCATTATTGTTTAAATGTTCCTAAAATGAACAAGTGCACATGGTTCTATTCTTTTTTTTTAATTAAGCGCAACCAGCAGCAAAACATGCAGCAACAAGCCGCGCAGCGCAGGTTGCAAAAAGCAGGCCAGCAACCGGCGCCTCAAGCAGCAGGGCTAACAGCTTAAAAAAAACTTTCCAACATGTTCAAAGGGCACAAATGTCTTTCCACGTCTCCGTTGCCTCTCGTTAAGTCCAAATTCGTTGGACATGGCATACACGTCAAAAAAATTTGGCGCCATGGCATACCGGTGCATAAAAACTTTTCAATGGCATAAAGATAACTGCAAACTTTTGTAATGACATAGAGGTAAAAAACTCCAAAAGGTTAGAGCGTTTCGGAACGGAGCGATTCGGGGAAAAACAACTGCGCGCGAGAATCCCCGAAATGGTGTTCCGCGGTTTCCCGAATCGTTTTGCGCCACCGGCGAATGAACCTACCCTTCAACTTGTCTAGATAATTACCACGGCTACCACCGCCTCCTCTGTTCACTGTTCTCATCTCTGCCTGCGCAAGACGGGAGCAGGTCGCGGGACAGATGCGAGCCGCGGCAGCTCGCTGGTTAGGTTTGATGCCGCGCCGCCGCTCCAAGCCGGCGTCCGGGTGGCCCGCTCCCGCCTTCGAGTTCCAGAAAATTACGGCAAAATTGCCACCGTCGTCGCTAATTCCGTCATGGGCTCACGATTTGCAGGACGCTGCTCGTTGTGTGCACGAGTGGCAGGGTCTTGCATCCGCTCTTTCTCCCCCTATCCTATTTTGCTTTTCTCCATGGTCTGCAGCTGCTCCCATCGAGCTTTCTCTTATCAGCAAAGGTGGTTTTTCTTTTTCTGTTTTGCGTTCGTGAGTAGGAGGAAGAAGAAGCAGAACATGTGAAGCTTACAGGTGGGGCCAAACGTAAATTGCTAAGGGCAAATGGTTTGGTTACACATAATTCAGCTTTACTTGCTTCTTTTTTTTATTGCTATGCTCTCATATAATATGTAAAAAAAAAAGATGAAATTAAGTATTACATTCAGAAAGGGGAACATTGGTAAATGTAATCCTCCTCCTCTCTCCAGTGAATCTGAATCTAGATTGTTAGCTAAACGGTTTCAAAAATGATTCTAATTCAATTTAATAATCGTTTCTAGAGAGAAACTGAAACGTTACTGATTCTTGAAGAATCTAGAACCGTAGCAAACGCAAGAGAGAAGAACCCCGCCGCTCTCTCTGAGGCCTCCTATACAACAACCGGGTGCCATATAACATACGCACACTCTGCCCATTATCATGCGCGCGCACGGCCTGCAGCCTTTTGAGCGAGTGGGTAACAAATCGCGTGGCGTCGTGGGTCCATCTGATGAGCGCATGCCCAAAATAGCCGGGAAGCCAAGAATTTTTCCCCGAACAGACACTAAAGTGAGCTAGAACTAAGAATTTTTTTCTATGCATGGTCAAATTAGCAAGAAATTTAGACTTTTTTGCCGGGCACGTAGGTACAAGTGGGGTTATACGGGTGGGAACACTCACACTTGCAAAGCGAAGCTTCCAAATCAAGGGATAAAGTAAGAAAATTAATTTAAACAAAATTAAATTACAACCTAGATGCATCAAAAGATACATTTTTTGTTTTCATTTTTTTTAAAAGTTGAATCATGCTACTGAAAATATTGAGTCTGAGGATTAGAAAATGTTGAATCATGATTCCAAAAATATGAAGCATGACAAATAAACCTTTAAACTAATACTTACGAGGTTTGAAAAATGTTGAATCATACTACTAAAAAAGTTGACTCTAAGGATTAAAAATGTTGAACATGCTTTCAAAAATGTTGAAGCATGACAAATAAAATTGTGAACTTGGACTTGCGAGGTTTGAAAAAAGTTGAATCATGCTACTGAAAATATTGATTTAAGATCTAAAAATGTTTAATCATGCTTCCGAAAATGTTGAAGCGTAGAAAATAAAATTTTAAACCATAACTTAAGAGGTTTGAAAAAAAAAGTTGAATTATGCTACTGAAAATGTTGTCTCAGGCTTAAAAATGTTGAATCATGCTTCCGAAAATGTTAAAGCATGGCAAATAAAATTGTGAACTAGTGTTTACAAGGTTTGAAAAAAGTTGAACCATGTTACTAAAAATATGACTCTAGAAAACAAAAACTTGAACTAGGATTTGTGAGAGTTTAAAAAAGTTGAATCGTGGTACTAGAAATCTTGACTCTAAGGTTTAAAAATGTTGAATAATGGTATAAAAAATGTTGATAAATTGCATAGAAGAATTGAATTAACGATGTTTGAAAAGGTTGAATCATGCTACTGAAAATGTTGACTCTGAGTTCCAAAAATGTTGAAGCTTTGAAAATAATTTTTTTTTCTAGTGGTTATGACTTATGCAATAGGAAAGGACTAATTGAGTGCAAAGTGCTAAGATAAAATCAGTAAGAGATCAAAAAACATTCATAGCAGTGTTACAACTTTCAAGTACATCTAATCACCACTCATTGTTATGACTTTGAGGTAGATCTAATCACCACTTAATGTTTGTTGAAGATACCAGGCAAAATGTTTGAAGTGGGCACAAATGTACATGATATTTTTTTCAGTATTTATTGCTGAGATTTAAGCACCTTTATTTTTCATGATCATAATTTGATTTCAGTTTCCATGCTTTAGACATATTTTAACTTTTTCTATAAAACATACGAAAACACCTGTCTTCTGACAGGGTGCGAGGGTGCTAGGGGATATATGGGAGGGGCAACTTACATTTGCCAAATTACACTTACAAAGCAAAAATAAACTTATATTTTCAAAAACTGAATCTACTTTCAAACCATCCAGCCAGTGGAGCACCCTTGGCTCTCACCATTTCTTCATCAAGATAAAACGCCACTCCAGGGACATGCTAACAGGACATTATGAGTGTTTGCAAAATCTCAAATGGAATCATAATTGATAGTACTAGAATTGCATTAAAAGAATGATAATTTATAGTGCAAGAAAGAAGACATATAATATATTATTCCATTGGGAGTTACATAAGAAAATTGCATAGTACAAAATCAATTAAATAACAAATATGAGACACCTATACTGTTAACTGATCACCGATATACATAGGAGCTGATCAGTATATACCCCTAGATGAACAAATTGACCTGTGAAACAATTCTTATGCTACATGCCTGTCACTGTACACGGCAACCTTCTTCGGCATCACTTAGCAATCTGAGGCTGCGTGAAATTCTCTGCAGAGGCAATATTGCAAACTTAAAACAACGCCTCTGCCATAAAAATAGAAGCAAGTCCGAATAACTTACCTCTCGTGTATCACGAAGGCGCAACAGATCTAATCTATCCGAGGGCCTCAAATGTATCAAATTCACTAGCTGCAAAAGAATAACATTAAACAAAATATAGCGTGATGTCTGTATAACTTGCAACGAAACTTCAACAAAAGTGGACATGCTGCATACCCAGAAACTAAATTTTTCAGGATCATGCGATCCTGGCATGCTCTCGAGATCCAGATTCCTTGTTCTCCTCACTGCATTAGATTATATGTTAAAAGAGCCCTATGCAGTAGCAATAATCCTTCTTACAAAAATAAACATCCAACAGTCATTTATTCTGGCACATCCACGCCAACTAATCTGACGGATCCGATTGGTTGCATCACTACATTACATGTACCAAATTTGGCCACAGTATCAGTTGCTGATGATTGGACCAAACTTTCATCACGAAAATGAACTGAGTGTCAATGGATACATTGAACAAAATTGCAAATACAATCGCATAGGTTCATGCGTAACTCGACTCTTACATTAATTTGTTACTCAAAACTCAACATATAGAGTTCATGATTTATGGGAATAAAGAAAAAGAAGAGCTGATGATTTATGTATCACTGAAATCATGCATATATGATTGTGTGTTTCCTATAGCGTTTAGCCAGTTCTGAAGCTATATGTTTCTTGCTTAGTAACCCCTCCCCCCCCCCCCCCCCCCCCCCCCCCCCCCCCACCCAAAAAAAAAAAAAAAAAAAAAAAACCCTGTGTTGAGTAGTTGACTAACTGGAAATAAGCATACCATTACGTACGGTTTCTCTAGCACGCCTAATATAAGCCCTGGCCAATTCTGAAGCTCCATTAGCCATTTCGATTAGCTGCAAAGAATTAAGGAAACCCAATGAATATAGTAACAGATATACAATGATGTGTGATTGTAATATGATGTTGCTTCTTTTAACTTAACCATAAATATGCCCAGTTGCATGCTGAATAAGATACACAAATGAGAATATTATTTTCCAATTGCCGGACTTGTCCAGTTTTGAAACCAATGCACATGTTACTATACTCTTCCAATTCACAGTGATGTATGTTAGTAGTTAGCACAATATGTAGGTTCAAATTATGTTACAAAATATATACATTGTAACGCACTTCTAGCAGCAAAAAAGAATAAAGTCTGAAGAGGTATGAAGATTTACATCTCTTTTCTCTGGAGATCCTTCCGGCAGAGGGACATCTTGTAACCATTCAACTTCAGCAACTCTATACCTACAATTGAAAACCACAAGAGCAAAGAATTGTACAAAAATGTTATCAGATATTCTCTGCCACATAAGTTCCCACCAGAAAAATATGAACTGGAGCATGCCAGACTCACCCGTCTTGGTCCCATGATCGCAAGATACGGAAACGTCGGGAACCTTCCACCTATGACAAACACTATTATTTTTATTTCGTATGGAAATGGCTTCAAAATTCACAATGTAATTTTTTATTCTTGTTCAATATAAAAAAAGGCATCAAATCTATCTATTTGCTTTGAATCAAGTTAATTCACTACATGAGGTAACTTTTGATGACCAGATAAATTTTCATTGGGATTATGGCCCTGTTTGTTTACGATTCTCTCAGCCGTGCTTGGATTATAAGCAGCGGCCAGGAAAAGCAAAGATTTTCTCGCTTCTTGCTTTTCGCTTATAGTAATTCAAAACTCGGCGGCCAGGAAAAGCGAGAATCGGTGAAAATAAGCGCGACGTTTGGTGGGATTATCGCTTATTATCGCAGGAAAAGCGAGAATCGACGAAACTAAGCGGAAACAAACAGGGCCTATTGCAAACACCAGCCAGAATCTCTATATAAGGAGGAGAAAAATAATAATAATAAAAGGATCGATCTCCCATCTCCCTTGCCTCTCGGTGCGCTCCCTGTTGCACCATTCTTCTACCACGGTTCAGAGAAGAGGCTAGAAGCCTCGTTTCGTAACAATCATTTTTATTACCTTCAAGAATAGAAACCACCTAAAGGCACAGGCTTCTTTGCATCTATAAGTGATCGTAGTTGTAGAGGAGAAAAAGGCAGGCAAGGGTAGTGACCCTAAAAAGGGTTCCCTTGTTGAAGCCAAGCCAAAAATTAAAGACTTCTTTATACTCATTTATCTTCTTAACTAACAGGAATACTTATTGTAAGATTAAGAGTCTGTTTGGAAACAAATGTTTCAAGAATTATAAAAAAACTTTATGATCTTCTATCTAGTTTTTAGAATAATGTTTGATCTAAAAGCATACTTGATGTTCAGTATAGATCAGTCAATAAAAGAATAAGAAATATTAGTTCTGAAGCAACATGAGCTAGTAAGCTCATAGATATGTACAATGCACAGAGGCACATACAAAATGTAATGGGGGGCTAGATAATTAGGCCTTATGGGGGGGATGGATAATACGGCGCCTACGCAATCAATCAATGAAGAACAATTCCCTCAATCCCCCAATATCTCTCAAGCTCTAGGCAAAGCATAAGGCCTAATTATCCATCCCCCCATTACACAAAAGGTAGTTCAAATTAACACAGAATGAAAGTTCAAGTGATTATAAATCTGGGTACAAAATTTACCTCTAAATAGAAACGTCCATCTGGAAGTGGATCGCACCTATAAAGTTATGAACTGATTTGAAAAAGAAACCTAAACATATTTAAAAACTCAAAGGCAAATAATGAACGATCGAACTCACTCCAAAATTTCCACCTCACAGCCACAGTCAGCTACAGTACCTGTTGCCGAATCAATAGCAACCTGCAGTATCAAGCCAATAGTTAACGAAAGAACTCTTTCAAACTAAACAAAATGATGCTTCAATTTTTGTTCCTAACCATTCCCATTCGATGGTTCCCTTCCATTATCCTCCGTACCTGTATCAAAAGGAAGAGACCATGTTAAGATATTGCATAAATTAATAGGCAAATAAGCACTTAGCACACGTCTTTTCTTTTCTCAAAGTACATAATGTTACATGTATTTTCCTGAGCAACTGAGTCCGTTGCAGTTGGTGAAAATGGGAAGATAGTCGCATTTTGAGGTGCACAATTGATGCATGCACAAAACTAGTAATACTTTTTGTTATTCAACTGAATAAAAAAGTTTTAACTTGTTCAACATTAACATAGCTAAGGTGACAAACAGAAGGGTCTTCCACTAGTTTCTATTGACTGCAGGATGTGTGGAATGATGAGGAGATATCTTTTCAAAAAAATACACAACTTAGATAGCTTTGTGTGCATACAAGAAAAGCATCAAAGTACTTTCAAGGCGGGTTTTTGCTAAAATAAAGTACTTTCAAGGCTAAGCACGTAGTGCTTGAACATGTCTAAATTTGTGTACAAACACATCATATAAGAAAGGAACTTGGTTCAGCAAGATTTCTCAAACAGTAGGGTCTTGCTTGCCTACATCTGCAAGCTCGATATATGCATGTGCAAATATGTTTGATATCTTCTTAGAAAATAGAGAAAAAAATGCTACAAACAAATGCATCTGAGAAAAGCATACTAATTTTTGTAACAGTAGTACCATCAGCCTGTAGCGAGGTTCAAATATGTTCAGTGCCATCTTTTGGCAGGGAAGCACAACATCCATTACAAAGAGAGGCATCAAATCAACGCCTGCATATGTCATCGTCTCATGTTCTGCTCTCCTCTCAGCATACTCTTCTGGGAAATTTCTCTGAATTATGTTGCTCAATGTCACACTGAAGCATTTAACCATAACTGCCATCAGAAACGTCAGGGAAAAAAAAACATGGATGGACAGGAATAATATTTTAAAGTAAATGAAATCAACTTTTCCACAGCTTAGATTACCTAATAGGGTAGGTTCTTGGACCCATAAATAGCACTGTCCGACACATGGGGCACTTATTGCCTATTGGAAATAGGACATAGTGGGGAGTTCATAATTAAATAAAGGCAGCTAATCAATCATGTGATATTTTTTTTTTTTTGACAAACAACCATGTGAATATTTGATAAGCTCACCATGATCCATTGACTGGTGTAGACAAGAGCGACAAAATGAATGCCCACATGGTGTAGTGACAGGTTCATACAGTAGCTTAAAGCATAATGTGCACTCAAAATCATCTGTCCTGTCTAACCTTCCCTGCCTTGCCCCAGCTGCAATATTTGTGTTCCTATCCAGATCACTCAGACAGGCCTGAAGGACATGGCTGTATAGCAAACAGGTGTTACACTATGCGTCAAAGGATCACTATCCACTTAAAAAATATCAGTTATATAGAACTGAAATATGAATCTGTGCATCAACAATCATACCTGAGGGGATCAACCTGAAGACCAGCAAGGAGGGCCTCACGTGCCTCTTGGTAATGCTCCAGCTTCATGTCAAGAAGTTACTCAAATTAGATAAACAGCATGTTAAAAAGATGTCCAATATAACATAATTACACACTATGCAATACTGAATGCCAATAGGTTATAGCAAAAGAGGAGCTAAAATGCTTTGAAATTCGAGAATGATACTCTTAATAATGTACGGAGTAGCAATTATGTGCAAAATAAAGGATAAAGCAAGGTAAAAGGCTTATTGCTGGGAAGATACACATATTATTGCATAAGAAGCTAGATCACATTGGAAGTTTCAGGTTATGAAACAAAATAGAACTTATTTTGAAGAAAGCAAGTACCTACACTCATTATTCATTGCAAAGTAGAAATGAACAAAGTTTATAAGAATTAGCGGGTGCGCGAGGCCTTCGTTCTTTGACTGCCTCGGCCCCTCATGACTAGTAGTTTTTTGGTCGGTTTGGTCGATCTCTTTATGTTAACAGGTGCGAATGTAATTAAGAACAATAGTGTGGTGTGTGTTGTGTGAGTGGGTTTGGTTCTTTTGTATGGGTTCTAGTCCCTAGTTTCTTTCTTCTTAATATAATGATACACAGCTCTCCTGCGTGTTCGAGAAAAAAAAACAAAGTTTATAAGAAACAATGAATGAAACGAGGATAATAAAACAGAAAATCAGAGGAAGGAAACAAGAAAAGGTCAGGAATTCAGCGCATTATAACCAGTGAGCACCTTCCCATTTTGTTAAAGGTAGATGGTGCACTCTTCTGAAATTTGTCACCAAGTTCATTGATGTATATAACATGTAGACTTATACACACAAGCAAATTTCAATCTCAATGCAACCATGTGATACGAACAAAAAGTGGACACGCAAGGCATAATCCAGCACTTGTCTTTTCTTTTTTTAGCCCACATTACTGGTAAATTTTACCATGATTTTGGTACTACATTATTACTTCCATCAAGCCACATGTAATGCTACTTGCATCAATTATCAAGATTTTTCTTGGAATAGAGGTATATGTATTTCTTTTGAAAGATTAGCCAGAGTACTCTGAATGCCACATGTATACTTTGGCATATTAATGTTTACCAACTGAGATTCCAGATCAGGCGATAACATTCAATCATGTGGATAAAATGAAAAATATGTCACTTAGTGTACACGCAGGAATTTGCAAAGGTAGAGGTGTGATGAAAATATTCTCTAAATGTAAATGTGATAAAAGGGCAGCATCTCAGTCGGTTAATGCCTCCAGTAGAGGTCCCGTCACCCCAACTTGAGACCAGTACACATCAATTTGTGAGCCAGCAAAAAATCAGTACACCCTAACTTAAAAATAAAATTAAAAAAATGCCTGAGGCAGCCTCTCCTCATTGTCAAGGAGGAAAATTTTAAATGTCATTGTAGAAGTCCAAATGGCAAAGTTATAAAGTGAATCTTTTCTGATAATTAATCCTATTCATTGAAAATTTGGGGCTAAATTGTTAATCGTACCCAGGTAAAAAATGTCTCGAGCCTTGGCCCTAAAAAATTAATATTGGATCTACAATTTTCTACATATGCAAAGTGAAGTTACAGACTGTTACCAGAATATGCGCATATGCCTTGAGAAGATATGGTCTTGGGGAATTACTGTTGATAGCTACTACCTTCTCTGCATCTTTCAGAGCTAACTGTAATAATTAACAAAATAAAACAAGGTTTTAACTCCTTTTTTTCTTGAACAAGCTTTTAACTAATTTTACAAGAAAGAATAACTAATACGTTGTGTATTTACTAAATACATAATTTGGAAAACAAAGCAAACCTCAGCATGTGTTGTAGGGTCAAGTCCATTCAATGGCTGATATTCAGAGTCAGCTGCAGATCTCTCCCTCAGTAATTGACTTATCCTGTAATAAAGGTATCACACAATCATGTGAATCCATAGCAAAAATATCCATATAACTAAGTGATGCAAAGGCGTTGGTAGGAACTCACCGACAGAAGGCTGAACTTCGATTTCCAAGAATAATAGGATCCCCAGGTCTCAAATTTTGAGCTTTAGAGTATAAGGAAATTGCCTGAAAGACAATAATATCAAGTACTATACACAATAAGTCCAACACAATATAACAAACAAGTTTGTACAAATAAAGACCGCAATAAAGCATTAAAATTAAAGAAAAACACAGAACTAGAAGTTAGCACTGATACTACATTTGTCATTTACTCCCTCCGTTCCCCTTTAAGTGTAATTCTAGCAACATCTAGTTTTTTCCGAAATAAGTGTCGTTCTCACTTCCCAACGCAGCTTTCTCTCTTTCTCCAAAAAAAAAAACGCAGCTTTCTCTCTATCTCTCTCCTCCCTTACTTCCCAAAGTGAAAGTAGGCATTGCAGGTGGACCCATATTGTTAACTAGCTTAAGCCTTCCTTTGGTGAAGATTTGTGAATCACCAGGACAATCAAACCTAGTGTTATGTCCGCAAAGATACCCTGTATTACTAGAACTTAAGCTACCAATTGTGGTTTTCTAGAACTCTGTCTTACTAGTAATCTTGAAGACGAAGAAATAGGACATGCCAGACCACAAATATATAGGTTTCTTCCTATTTATCAAAAAATACACACCTTACAGGTTTCTGATCAATCATCCTTATCACTAACGATTAAAGAACACTGACAAGCATCATCGAAGTGAATTCCAGTCACAGGAGTGTAGAGTGTTAAAGAAAAAAAAAAAGAATCTATTTCCCCTACTACTGGTATGTAAAAGACTAAAATCTTGGTATGTCATACTTCGTGAAAAAATTCTCAGAATGCCACATTAACTACACTGTCACAGGTAGAACCATGGAAAATAATGACAACAGCCCATGATTTGGTCTTCTGAAACTTTATACTGAAGAATCTCTTTGGAAACATCAATTCCCATGGACGAATGTAACAATCGACACCATTGCGCCACTTCAGCTAATGTTGTTTTCCTTAGAGTTAACCCAAGTTATTGGAGTTAGAAGAAGCAAAAGAGAGCTACATCCTCTGTCAGAAGCTGAATATTGGACCACCAAGGTACACTATTAGTCTATTACACGCCTCAACGTGTGTTATAAACTACCTCTACCTGTGTCGTACATACTCACCCCGGCCAACCCAATTCAATTCGGTTCAATTCCCATCCTTCTCCGGTTACTGAACTGAAGCGTCTACCCAATCAAATAACCAGACGCCATCGTCATGGACTCATGGTCCATGAGCTAGACCCGAAGCTCCACTCATGATACACTGACACCGAGGCAGCATGAACATTGCAGAGAGGCGAAAGGGGGTAAGCCGGACGATTACCTCGTCGAAGCGGCGCTCGCTGAAGGCACTTGCGCCGCGCTGCGCGAGGTCGAACACCTCGCGGTACTTATCCGGTGTCATCCCCATCTCCGCCTCCGTCTCCACCTGCAAAGCAGCAGCAACAAATTGGAGTTCAAAATAAAGCTTCACCGGATTTAACAGAGGGACCGAACCGGCGCGAGCGACGCACCCAGGGGAAGTCCTCGGTGACGAGCGCGGCGGAGAAGGCGGCGCCCGGGGACGCCATTCGGGAGGGGGGCGTGGGGCTCGGATTGGGGAAGCCGACGCGGAGGCTGGGGTGAACAGTGTGAGCGCGGATTTGGTGGCGTGGCGGGGGAGGTGGTGGTGGGGGAGCATGCGGCGTTCGTGCGCCGCTGCCCAGTAGTTTTTGCGCGGCTGCGGCACCGCCGACGTGTCCCCGTGCGGGCTCGGTTCGCCCACCCACCCGATTCCGAGACGACGACCAGTGCAATAAACCAGCGCGAAATTCCTGGGAGGCCAGGTGTTTTCTCTGAACTTCAATGCGGTCCTCGATTATCAGATCAAGCAGAGAGAGGGTGATAGAAAAGACTTGGATGGTTTGGGGATTTATTTTTTTGGCGAAATGGTTTAGGATTTCGTCTATGAAGTTTCACCCAAGTGACATGTGTTGGAAAAACAACGCCTTTAGTTTTAATTTAATCCATGAGTAAATTGTCAACAAGTTAATCAAAGGACAGATCAATCTATACGAACATCTAAGTAAGATCCAGGCAAAGTCTACCACACTTTTATATTATTAGAATATAATAGATCACGATAGTATATGAAAGACATGGCCCCGTTCGTTTCTTTTAGCGCTGAATTTTAAAGGGCTCTAAATAAAAAGAATCTAGTACTAAATAAAGTCTAATGATAAAATCTTTTTACAGATAGGTACATCTTTACGAGACGAATTTAACGAGCCCAAGTAAGCTATGTTTTGCTACAGTAATGCTACAGTAATGCTGCAGCAATGCTACAGTAACCATCGTCTAACCACCGATTGCTTACCCTCATTAGATTCGTCTCGCGAATTAGACCAGGGGTTCTGCAGTTAGTTTTGTAATTAAACTTTATTTAATACTCTTAAATGATAAGATTTTTTTTTAGATCCCTATAAAACGAACACCTCATATATGACGACATACTGCACCTTTAAAGTGGGTTGGCAGTCCAACGAAGACGGGGTGCAACAGTTTGTAGTCGATGACGATGATCAACGCTCCAGTATATAAGGAAGTCGAGCCATGGTGTGTCGAAGGCAATGTGAAATTGACAAGTCAAAGATCGCCTAAGGGCCATAAGTATTTTCCGAAATTTAACGTGGTCCTTTGATGACCAAGCAGGTAACGAATGGTCAATTGGTCCTTGAAGCTTCACCAAGGATAGTGTAGTCCCTGACATGTCCATGTGGCAGGGCTTCTGATCCTGACCATCAAGATGTCATACAATCCCGGGCTCCCGGCTAAAGCAGGATATGACACTCTCAGTAACATCGAAATTAGCAATTTTAAGGATTCATATAGACACAAACCTTGGATAAACATTGTATGGAGTGTTGGCTTATCATCTTTGATTTCCTTTTTCTCTTGCGAGAGGAGAGTGTTGACTTATCTATAACCGTTCCTCAAACATTCAAGGTTTGGAACTAGCTTTTTAGCTCTATATCATTGTAGGGACTATTTTGTATGAACAAAGGACCAAACAGGCCGTTGGGAAAAATTCAGGGACTGATTAGCTTTTCTCCCACTATTCCAAGGAGGAATTCCTTAGCAGTCATGAATAAATGGCTGTATTCCTTATAATCCAAAAGATAGGTCACTTTAGACCTCCACATAAAAATTAAGAGAATATGAAATAGTTGTGAGACTAAATAAAGTAGGTTTGCCAAGCAAGGTTCTACTACATGATAGAAATTAGACAAGGAAAGGGGAAGCACACATGATCCTGGACATAAATGTTAAGCACCTAATGATTTACGTGTTTGGAAGAGTTCATGAGATTTATGGTGGGTTTAAAGTCTGTATGATAATAAATACATACTTTTACTTGTGTAGTACCAGTTATGAATAAGATAACCAAAGCCAAATAGGTCTTCTGGGCATCTATTAGTTGAATTAGCTAGAAGAGGCAGCTAATGAGATAACGGTTAGCTAGGTAGTAGTTGGATAATTGTTAGCTCGTGAGGTAGCTAATGAGATCGACCACTGGAACTACAATCACCAGAAGTTTCAAACAAAGCTATACCCAGGTCATTATCTCTCTTAACTGGCGGTACTTTGTGGAAATTTTCCGAGCAAATGTGTAAATCATGGATATGCTCAAGCGACCTCCATGGTCATCCTAATGTTGGTCGCCAGAAGGGAAAAAAAAGTCATCCTAATGTTTCTTGACCCATGTGTTTCTTCTGTGGCCTCACTGAAGTGTAACTGTCCACCGGTACGCACGGGCGGGGAACTCCCCGATCGTGTTCGTCCTTGTGGCGACCGCGGAACAGCAGCGTTCCCGGACGCTTGGCTCCGGGGCTGGCACCGTGGCTGCGCTCCGTGGTCCACAAGTGTGCCCACCAAACCGTGCTATCCACAACGCGTTTAACCAAGCTTGTCCGTTCCGTCCCGCAGTGCTGCCCAGCCGAGCGCCAGCTACCTGTGGCAGTTAGCCCATTTTAGTAACCGCGTTCAGCTCTGGACTCTAGCACCTTGGCGGCCGAATGATTGTATTTTTATTTTTCTGTATGGTGAATGGTGTTCAGGGTTGTTCACAAAAAAGGAACTGGATGATGCTGAAGTGGTTTCGTGTCTGGAGGTGACATTTGTTGAAAGCAAACCGCTTCCAAATAAGCAGATGCCGTCAAACTTGCCACTGGCGCACCTTGCCTCAACCAATACATTATGCGATGCATTCGTGAAGACAGAGTGCGGAAACAGTGACTTCTTTCTTTATTTAAACGATGGAACGGAGACCGTTGAATGAACAAAGGCATGCTATTTATTGATAAAACTCAGAGAAAAATAGAATCATCACTTTTTTTTTTTATCATCAAGCTTGCTTTATTCATGACGAACTGGTTCAGCAGAATCGCGAACCAACAGGTTTCTTACAAAGACAGGGAGGGGATCAAGCCAAACATGCGACTGATCCGGGTCCCGGCTCAAACTAAAGCGAGCAAGTTCATGTGCACAAGTATTACAAGACTTGGGTGTATAGAGAACCGACATTAATGAAAAATGAAACTGTATTAAGGCTCTGGCCTCCTTGTACATCATTTCACCCGGTGAAAAATCAAAAACTTCAGTTTGTAGAGCGGCCACAAGATTCATCGAATCCGACTCCATCACTGATAGTGTGACGACAAGTAGTCTAATGTGCTGAAGACTCGTTTGCTAGTACTTTTTTTTTTTTTTTGGAGCAAAACTCGTTTGCTAGTACGTGCGATATCAAACACTGGCTATCCTGGCTGGCGGTAGTGAGGTCGGGCTAAAAATCAATCTGGATCAGTTCACGTTTGAGTTTCGGGCTGGGCTTGAGGGAGGTTTGTCAGGCCGGCAGCCCATGTTCTGCCGGATGTTGCAAAGCATAACTGCATCATCATATACGGCTACCATGAGATGAGAGGGGGGCAATTGATTCATCTGTTCCTGTAAATTAATCTATACACATTTTTCATTGCACTCTCCTCCATATCTACATGTCCTCCCTGTGTATAATGCTTGCTATTATTGACGGGAAACCTTAGCGGTAATCTCAGCGGCGTGGAAACCTCAGCGATAATCTCAGCTCTCGTCGTTGGCATGAACGGGCACAAGCGGCAGGTCCACCTCGTGCGCCCACTCGACGCACCTGGTCTCGAAGTGGCGGCTCCTCACCTCGTTGGGCAGGTAGCTCACCCACACCTTGAGCCCCAGCCGCCACCGCAGGGTCCTCCCTTCCGCCTCCCTCCCCACCCTCCACGTCACCTCCTCCGGCAGCTCGTCGCCGGCCACTACCAGTCCTCGCATCTTGCTGAACGCCCGCCCGTGCCCGGCGTACCGCCGCCGCATGCCGTTCCGCGGGTCGGCCGCCGCTGCTCCTGTGCCGAAGCCTGGTGGTGGGCGCCACGCCGACACCTCGTTGCCGGTGGCGGGGTCGCACAGCACGCCCTCGAACACGGCGGCGCTGCCCTCCGCCTCCTGCTCCCACCGCCAGCTCCGGTTGCGCGTCCGCGCCGACGACCGCACCTTCGCCTTCACCCTCGGCGAGAAGCCGTTTCCGTTGGCGAGCTTGGCGGCGCCGCCGGAGGAGGAGAAGAAAGCGCCCTTGACGACGCGCGTCGTCTCGACGTCGCGTTCCGGGTTCCCCGTCGAGAGGCCGAGGCTCGGGCCCGTGGCGTACGACGCGCCGTACCGCGGGCCCACCCAGAGCCGGATGCGCGACGGGAAATGCCGCTCGCCGTCCATCATGACGTCGTCGTCCTCGTCGGCGTTTTCATTGTCATCGTGCTTCCGGCGGAACCCGAGCCGCGCGACGCGTACCCGGACGTTGTCGACGCGCACGGAGACGGTCAGGAACCGCCTGTCGCGCGCGCGCACCGCGTACTCCAGCTGCGCCACGGCCTCCATCTGCTGGTGGCCCAGCCCGTACCGCAGCGCTGGCTCCTCGGGCGCCTCGTGCGGCAGCGCCGCCGCGACGGACGAGGGCGACGACCGTGACGCGCGGCATGACGAGCACCGGAGCGTAGCCTCTCAGGACCCAGAGGCCGTGCACCTCCGCGGCGTACGACACGCACGCGGCGGCGGGGATCAAAGCCCGACGAGGCCGTGGCGGTGTTTCCGCCGACGAAGACCCGTTGGCTTGATCGATCTCACGCAGCAGGCACCACTTGGCGAGCATGTACCCGAGCGACCGCATGAACCGCTCCTCCACGTCGGGCCCGACGGCGCGCAGGAACACGGCGAGCGCTGGGCGGCACTCGCCGAGCGCGCGCTCGATCTCTGCCCCGAGGACGCGGAAGAAGAGGTACCCGGAGTCCGCGGGGGCGTCGAGGGCGCACGACCAGAAGAGGCGCAGCAGAAGAGCCAGCGAGAAGAAGGCCTCGGTGCCCGCCGCCGCGCCGCCGTTGACGACGAAACCGGAGACGACCTCTGCGTCCAGCTTGGCTTCGGACGACGCGTCGTCCGCGAGGAGGTCGACGACGGCATTATTTGCGCTCAGGCAAGGGACTGACGGCGCGAATGCGACGGCCTCGTCGAGGAGCTGGACCAGCAGCTGCACCCGTAACGCGACCGGCGACGACGCGTCGAACGCCTCGGACGTCCACAGCGCGCGGGACACACCGTTCGTCGCGCCGTTTATGGCGAGGGAGAAGGAGACGAGTGCGGGGGGCTCGCCGACGTTGGCCTGGAGGACGATGCATGTGCCGTCGGTGGAGGCGGCGAGTGGCAGGGACCAGGGCCGCGGCGGCCGCGCGTCGGCAACATCGTCCCTGGCTGGAGGCGTCAGGAGGGTTTCCTATTCAACGGTGAGTCAGGGAGGCCAGCCACGGCCAGACGTCGTCCATGGGCTGTGTTCGTGTCGTGGCTTGCCTTGCCTAGGCGGCCGGGGTTCCGCGGCACTATCAGACGTACGTACGTGGTTGTGAATTGTGGTGGCGCGGTGTATGGGTAACAACAAGTCGTGGTCCGGTCCGGTGGGTATGGTTTGTGGCGCGGAGTTGAGAGGTTTGAAGGTGTAACTGTGTTGGCCACAGAGCAATGGATGGAGAGGAGGGGGGCGTCGTGACTCGTGAGGGGGCGCCAAATGTGAACATGTGTGCGTCAGGGAAATACTCTTCTGCTCTGCGCCCCCGAGATTCCTCTAAGCACATCATTCCCGACAGCAAACCAACAAATGTTCGAATCTTCGTTTTCCGCCACATCATTTTTCTCGATAGGCTATAGGAAATCAAAACTCAAACTTATATACTGAAAAGTTTCAAGTAAAAAAAGTTTCGAGATCCAAACAGTTTCAAGTCAGATTGAAATGACGTCAAGTCAATCGAAAATGCTTTCGAGTGGATTTCAAAAAGATTCAAGTCAATTAAAAAAGTTGCGACGAATTTTATATAATTTTCAACTAGATGTAAAGGTGTTTTAACTTGGTTTTTGAGGATATCTAACTTGATTTTGAAGAGTTTAAACTTGATTCCGAGGGAGCTTCAACACAGATTCTCCTCGCAAAAAAAAAAGAAGAAGAAGAAAGAACAGATTCAAAAGTAAAAGTTATGATTAAGGAGTAAAAAAACTTCAGGTCTGAAAAAAAAAGTATGGCCCACGTCTTCTCTGTCCCTCTAGTGAGTGGAGTCACAACAGCGCAATTAAGATCGCATCCTACCTCCCTTCAGCGCGAGCCCCACCTCCTCCGACAAGCCCTGCTTATAGATGGCTCCACGGATCTCATAGGAGTGCTCGGTGCAAGATCGTAGAAGACTTAGGTTTTAGAGACCTGCTCTTCGGCTCGGTGGTGATCAAGACTAAATAGGCAGTGCGGCGACGCAAGTGGATAAGACGCAAAACCCGAACTCGTGTGTTGTGGTGTATAGAGGTGATTCATCCCAAATATGTATTGCATTTCCCTATGTTTCATTTTGATATTATTTGATTATCGCTTCCTACTCTCTTAGTACAGGATATATTACCCAATCCAGTACTACAATTTTGAAAGGGAGAAAGAATGCTTAAAGTATTCTCCTGTTGTTCTAAAGCTTGTGATTGCCTTAGCTATTTGGTTTTATTTGTGTGTCATTTGTTTTGCTCCGTTAAAAGTTTTACCTTGGAGGACTTGTTTGTTTGGCCGTTAAGATTTGAGTTACAGTATAAAGACTATTGTTTGTTTGTTTTATTTATGGCGAAGTACCTCTGTCATGCTTCAAACCTAGCTCGTCGATTCAGGAGAACTAACTGAAAGTCTGCTTAGCTTCGTCGGCTGTAACAAATCAGAAACACTGACGAAAATGCTACAACACGTTGCCGTGCTGCGGAACTACGCTTGTTTGTGATTGTGAGACTGCCTCGATGTTTACGCTCAAAAGACTGCCTCGATGATATTGTTGGGTATATGCATGTGTCAAGACTTATTTTTCTATAGTACAATCTTATTCCTTAGCAAAATCAAGATCATTTTCTAGTGGTAATGAGCATCCAAAACCAAAAGGTTTTTCTGGCCAACAAACAAATAAGCAGGTTTTGGAATAATCTGACTATCCCAAAGAAATTCCAATTATTTATATTTAATATGAATGAATAATTTGGATTGATTAATGAATCTACTTTTATATGTAGAATTCCTGGGTAGAATATTCTTAGAACTAATCCCTCTGTTATTTTGTTATATAAAACAAAAGTTTTTGGTATATTGTGTCCTCATTATTCTTTTCCTATAAAAGAACTTTTGATAATAGAATCCTCCTAAAAAAATAGATAGGAAGATTCTATTATCAAAGCCATTGTTCAATGCCAATGCACAAATGCAAAAGATCCTTATCCGGATGTGGAGGCATTGGACAAAAACTCAAGAGGCGGGAGTCATACATAGAGTCAAACAGGCGGCAACACGAAACAGCGTGATCATCGTTATAACATGAGGGGTGGGAAAATCGATCGGAACAACTTAGACAGAGCTATAGGCCATATCTTTGTTTAGGGCGTACAAAACAAGATTTGTGAGTAATAATACATGGGCTGCACCTGCACAAATACTTGAGGGGTCTTTGCAAACAGTGGCGGATCTTAGTTGAGACCAAGAGTGGCCATGGCCCCCCCTGCCTCCACTAAATCTCCATTGATTGAACAGTAAATTGTTGTTGTTTATGAATATTTATGGTAAAATTAGTGAGACCGCCCCCCCCCCCCCCCCCTGGATTCTCGTTGAAGCTCCGCCAGTGTTTGCAAATCGAGAGACCCATGTGCTATCGCCCATATTGCACTGCCCTAGGACAGCTAAAATAATTCATGTGATCTGTTACTAGACCGTTCCACGACAACTTGCTCGACTCTAACGTCGCGAAATGAAGCATGAAAGATACATATGTTTTCTAATTTCTGTATTTCTAACATATGAACATAGGTTTTCCATACAATGGACATAAGATTAAGGGTTATATTTCTCGAATTTTGATATTATTCTCTAAGGCTTGAATAGAAAATAATTATTTTATAACAAAAATCTCGCAGCTGGCTATTCGGCTAGTTCACTTACGAAAAATCTTATGTACAAAATATTTATTACTTAGATAGATGGATATACAATATTAATTTACTATTGAATTCTAATAATAAAATATGTTAGAGGTCAAAATTAAGCAAATGCTATTTGCAAGCAAATATTATATATTATTACTTTATATACTAATAAAAGTATTTGTTTTATTACCGTAGCAACGCACGAACAAAATGCTAGTGGACAGAGTAATATTTCTGAAATCTTGCTATTATTTCTCTAAGTCTTGAATAGAAAAAAATATTTTATAAAAATCCCGGCTATTCGGCTAGTTCACTTACAAAAAATGTTATTTTATACATAAAGGGGTCATAATTGCCCGCAAAAAAACTAGTCAATAACAATGGCAACATGTCAGAATCAAATCTTTGCCTGTCCTTAGCTAAATAATAAATAAATCGGCAGCTTGACGCTCCAGGACCTGTTGGGCCGAACTACAGTGGGCAAGGATCAACAACATGAACAAGAAATAAATCGACGACAGGAAATTAAACACAGTATAAATCATAGCTAACGCCAAATCCCAGCATCCTCAAGCCAGGAGCTTGATTCCCCCAGCTAAACCCCAAACCAACCCTCCAAAACCCTAATCCCCACCTACCCGCCGCCGCCATGGGCTCCGCCGCCGCCTCCTCCCTCCCGGCCTCCGCCGGCTCCGGCGAGAACCTGGTCCTCATCCTCGACTTCGGCTCGCAGTACACCCACCTCATCACCCGCCGCGTCCGGCAGCTTGGCGTCCTTTCCCTCTGCGTCTCCGGCACAGCGCCGCTCGCCTCCCTCGAGGGCCTCCGCCCGCGCGCCGTCGTCCTCTCCGGCGGGCCCCACTCGGTCCACGCCCCCGGCGCGCCCTCCTTCCCGAAGGGGTTCCTCGACTTCGTCTCCGACGCGGGCGCCCATGTCCTCGGCGTCTGCTACGGGATGCAGCTCCTCGTGCAGTCCCTCGGCGGCGCCGTCGAGTCAGGGGAGAGGCAAGAGTACGGGAAGATGGACATCGAGGTGACGGCGGGGTGCTCCGCCCTGTACGGTGGGGAGGCGGAGGTGGGGAAGCGCCAGACGGTGTGGATGAGCCACGGCGACGAAGTCGTCCGGCTGCCGGAGGGGTTCGAGGTGGTTGCGCGCAGCGTGCAGGGCGCTGTCGCTGCCATCGAGAACCGGGAGAAGCGCTTCTACGGGCTCCAGTACCACCCCGAGGTATAGCAACCATGTACTGATATTGCAGTCAATTCTCAGTTAAGCTAACTTACATTTCGTTTGTCATTGTTCTTGAACGGTGCCATTCTTTCCCCATGGTAAAGATGGAACATCTGTGCGTTGCTTACTGACATTGTTGTTTCATTGTTTGGTTTGTATTTGTTGAATTGCTGGTGAATCTTTCTGTCCCGTTTAGTGGAATAATTGATCAGGCGTTCTGAATTGAGGTCCAAATTCGGTTTGGAGAAATAGTATTCAAATGTCAAACATTACTGTTCATTCGTTTCTGTTGGAAATGGTGCAATGTTTGCTTGTTTTTTAAGCGACATGAATGGACAATGACATGTGTACGGAACTATGCTATGAGTTGATTCAGGAGTGAACATGATAGACTTCTTGGAAGTTCTGATTATATGGATAGTAAAACAACTAATGGATGACACTTATTTTTAGTACTATTACTGTTTGATTGTATGTTCATGGTCACATTTTCTCTTTACTGTGCTACCTTGTTTGATTCCCTAAATTGATTGTTTGAACTCTTCAATGATATGCAAGGTGACACATTCTCCCCAAGGAATGGAAACACTGCGTCACTTTCTTTTTGATGTTTGTGGTATTAAAGCTGACTGGAAGATGCAAGACGTGTTGGATGAAGAAATCAAAACCATCCAAAGCATGGTTGGCCCTGATGAACATGTTATTTGTGCGTTATCTGGTGGAGTTGATTCAACAGTTGCAGCCACTCTCGTTCACAAGGCTATAGGAGATAGACTTCACTGTGTTTTTGTTGACAATGGTCTATTAAGGTAACATTATATTACTGTTTTATTTCTGTAAGATTTCGTATAGAACTTTGGGTTTGAATCAATGTGCAATGTAATTAACATAGAACTTCGTTTGCAGATATAAGGAGAGAGAACGGGTGATGTCAACCTTTGAAAGTGACCTGCACCTGCCAGTCACTTGTGTTGATGCCTCAGAGCAATTTCTGAGTAAGTTGAAGGGTGTCAAAGACCCAGAGCAGAAAAGAAAGATTATTGGCAGAGAATTCATAGCTGTCTTTGATGATTTTGCTCAAAAGCTAGAACAGAATATTGGGAAAAGGCCTGAATATCTAGTCCAGGGGACATTGTACCCTGACGTGATTGAGTCATGCCCACCTCCTGGGAGTGGTAGGACACATTCACACACAATCAAAAGCCATCACAATGTTGGTGGCCTTCCAAAAGATATGAAGTTAAAACTCATCGAGCCACTAAAGCTCCTATTCAAGGATGAGGTAATAATCTATTATAATTCTTAATGTCTTTAAATTTTGATGCATTAATGGGACCCTGAAACTCTGCTTGTCTTCAGTTTTGAGGTACATAGTTTTATTCACAAATTTGTTATGCCTATGTGACCTTTGTAAGGTGCGGAAGCTGGGAAGTATTTTGAATGTCCCAGATTCATTTTTAAAGAGGCACCCATTTCCTGGGCCTGGTCTTGCTGTACGTGTCCTAGGTGATGTTACAGAGGGCAACGCTTTGGAGACTCTTCGCCAGGTTCGAGCTTTCTGACTTGTAGATAAGTTTTTTTTTGGGGGGTCCATCAAAATTCATTAGGTTGAGAACTTCTCAATTTAATTCAGGTGGATGAGATATTTGTTCAAGCTATTAAAGATGCAGGCCTCTATGACATAATTTGGCAAGCTTTTGCTGTGTTCTTGCCTGTGCAAACAGTTGGGGTTCAGGGTGACCAGAGAACCCACTCAAATGCAGTTGCTTTAAGGGCAATCACAAGTGAGGATGGCATGACTGCAGATTGGTATGTACCACCACAACATTACCTACTGTTTCACTCATTTTTCAAACTTTGGTACAGTTTTACTTTAGTTAGTCCAGTTTTCTGTATAAATACAAGACTTTGATGCAGAATTGTTGTATTCTTAGCATTATAGGCTTCTGGGCCAAATAATAGGGTCTATTTCATCAGCTAATTGGGTAATTGTGGAATACCCAACAAATACTTGTAGTTTGAGAGACACTTAAGTTTCATGTCATTCGTTTTGGCAGTTGCATGCTATCTATAATTGTTTAAGGTCCTCCCTTTTCCTGCACTAATTGTTTTTAAGGCTCCCTGGAATCTGGATTAACAATTTAGTGTTATCTTATCCCTAGGTAGTTAGATGTTATCTACAGTTGTTTAGTTTTACGTATATACTAGTTCATTATTTATTGAAAAGTTGTCATAGTAGCCATAATAGTCTTTGTAGTTCTCTGTTGTGCTCTGTCATAATGTTCCTGTTAAGCAATTAACTGTCTCTTCTCATTCAAGGCCGTTATCTTTTCATTTTTTCAGGTATTATTTTGAACGTGAATTCCTGGGGGATGTGGTCAACAAGATCTGCAATAATGTGCGAGGCATCAATCGTGTTGTCCAGGACATAACTTCGAAACCACCTGCAACAGTGGAGTGGGAATAGGATATGATGATCTGAAGCGATGACGATGGAAATAGGAAATTATGCTCTCTTGCTGGTGTAGAAAACAGCAACTTACCTTATGCTGGGATGGAATGCCAAATGGCCCCGTTTCTTTAGAGGTTTGTCTATGCGTAGTCAAATGCGCTTTGTCAACGCTAGATAGTTGATAAATTAAGCAAAGGTTGTGAACTTTATAACCTCCTTTCTTTTCGTTAATAAACATCTTTTCTTATGGATCATTGAGTTTTTTTAAAAAAAAAAAGGGGGGGGGGGGGGGGGGGGGGGGGGTGGTGGAGTCATGAGAGAGCGGGCCAGGAGGTGCGGCGCCTGTGGGTGTGCAGCCTGAGGTATTTGTTGTGCCCTGCAGCCATTGCTTGCCACCTCATACCTTTTGCCATGGGCACACAGGTTGGGATGAGAGATGGGAGGGATGGAGTTGTAATTATTATGGGGGGCCATCGATTAGATAGGGGCTAAAGCCATATCTAAATTTCCTCCTCTACTCCAGGCCGTTGCCCGTCGCGTACTCACTAGCTACGTATGTAATTTTTCCTTTTACCGTTCGATCGTGATCAGCACGTTTCTACGGTGTCGGTGAAACCTTCACAGGTGAAAATCGACCATGTACGGCTTCTATATTAGCGTGCTAGCCTCCTATTCGTTCCCGGTACTATGGTGCCACATGCTGTGCAGGGATTGAACGCACCCACGACTCCACGAGGGCGTAGTAATGGCGGTGGTTGGGGTATTGACCCCATCTTCCTCTTTCTCTCCGCTCCGGCTTTTCGTCTCCTTCAGATGCGTCGTCCTCCTCTGCCATCTCCATCGCGCGACTTCTCCCGCCGCTGTCCGCACTCTCCGGCGGCCATGTTCCGCCCAGACCGAGCTGTGCCTGCCCTGCCAAGTCCGTTCAAGGGATGGAAACAAGCCGAGGCAGCCTTCTCTCCCGGCGTCATCTTCACCGGCCCGGCGGCCGGTCACGCGCGCAACGACCTCCCCTGCCTGTCTGCCAAACTTCCGCCCCTTCACCGAGCGCCGCCCCTCTTCCCTGCTCTCAGGCCCGTTCGCCGAGCCTGAGGCTCCCTGGCCGAGCTCATCGACGTCCGGTCGAGATCGAGGAGGCCGAGTAGCAATCATCGTCCCCGACCCGTCCTGGCTCCAGCCATCGGTGAGGCCTTCTCCTCCTCTTTCCTTTCCTCCCCGCTGGATGTGATTTGCGTTTAGATTTTAGGTCAGGGATTCAGGGTTCTTGGTTTTAATTTTTTGGGGCAGATTTCGTTGTTGGTGGTGGCAGTTGCGGCCAGAAGAGATTGACCATGATTGCTTCATTGCAGATGGCATGACTGCTTGGTTGTTGATTCGTGGGATTTTGAGCTTGTTGCTATCGATTCATATTTTTCCCGGCGTCCTCCAGTGAGATTGAAGTGAGCTGGCCGTCGACGCCGTCCTGCGGGATGTCACTGATTTGGTAGAGGTAGCAACCAACGATGGCAATGACAGCCAGGGATTGGACGTGAGCTTCAGCTGTCCCTACCTCCGATGGGAGCCTAGAGTTAGGATCGATTACTGCATTCCTCAAGCATCTCACAGGTTGGCTCTACGTGCATCTTCTCACTAGAGAATTTTTTCCTGATTCCCTCACTCATATCCTCCGCATGGCCTGTTCCAAATTGCAGGGACAGCAGGAAAGTGAATGGAACAGAGGGAACAAACTACTGGATCTGCAACTGTTCAAGTAGAAATAAATTTAAATTAGGAAACCATACTGAAGCCCCTTCGCTGTGGTATGAAATATGCATGTGTGACCATTCTACTGGGTTGATTGGGATTGAAAAGGCTTTTTGAGATTTATGATATATGCGTCAAGGCTATCATATTATTGATCCAGTTCTTGTGGAATCAGATAATTTTGTCTCATTCCTGACATTTTTTTGTATGGTTCATATGTAATACAATATTGGCTCGGCATATACTACATGGTGATAGTTCTGATTTATGAATATGTGGCCCAATAAGAAAACCATATTTTCTGTTTCAGTTCGAGGGGAAAAATACATCGATAACATCGATAACCTCTCTTGAATTTAAGCCACTGCCTGCTAGACTTGCTAAATAACTAGGCTATAGTTGTCAACTGGGTTAGTACAATAGCCCCTCATGCTTTTAGACTTGATGAAGTTGAATCTTAATGTATCTTGAGAAGAGGCACTAGCTTTACATAAGTCTTTGTCCGCCATCATCTTGCTTTTCATTGTGGAGTCGTGGCACAAAATTCAATGTACCTTGATTTCTGCCGAGTGGAATTTTTTTTGGATACATTCTTCTTTGTTCAGTTGCTCTAAATTTATGAGAAGGAAATAAATACCTTCCAATCATAGGACCAGGCAGAAATTTCAAATCTGTAACCATGGTTGTTTATTTTAAAGATGGTGGATAGAAATTAACAATGTTTGTTGTGTCGCTCTTGTTTAAAGCTACAATGCTCAGCTTTTGTTTTGGGCTGCCATTATGTCTCTCTCAAGGTAATACCACATCTTTTTGTCCTGAGATCATCAATATATTTTTTATTGTTCAATGTATCTACTTCCTGGCAAGTGCTTTCAAGTTTGTTGACTGTTTCGTGTCTTAGAAGTTGTGTAGGAGTATTGCTCCCTCTGCATGAATATATTCACAAACTGGACAATTGTGTTCTTTCGTGTTTTTTGGAGTATCTAGAAATTGCTCCTCAAGAATGGTAAGGCACCTCTATACATATATGATTTTTTCTCGAAAACGCAGGAGAGCTGCGTTCCATTGTATTAAGAAGAATGATGATGGGCAGAGCCCGTACAGCACACACACACCGCACACACACACTCGTTTCTTGATTTACATTCGTGCCTGTTTACAACTGAAAAGGCGACCTGAAGAAACACCTACTCTACATGGAGTGGGGCTGTTAGAAAGGAGACTCCTTTCGCACCAGCCAACTCCCATAGATATCTCTCCTCCTCAGCCTGAACCAAGATGGCAGGCAAGCTAGGAGAGGTCCCATCAAAGACACACCTGTTCCTGTGATTCCAGAGAACCCAGGCGCCCAGAATGATGAGAGAATTCAGGCCCTTTTCAGTTAAACCTCCAATAGCAACACTTGCCAATCTCCACCAATCTATAAATGAGTGAGCATGAGGCTGAGGAGATAAGTTCTGCAAGTTGACTTGTCCTAGGAAGCGAAACCAAAACTGCCGCGCAAAGACGCATGATACCAATATATGATCAATAGTTTCGTCCTCCTGATCGCAGAGCGGGCACTTCGCCGGATGGTTCATCCCTCGGCGCGCTAATCGGTCTGCTGTCCAGCATCTGTTATGTGCTACCAGCCACATAAAGAACCGGCATTTAGGAGGCGCCCAGGTTTTCCAAATCCTCGAGTATGGCTCGAATGTGATCGAGCCCAGGAACATGCTCTCATATGCTGACTTCGCGGAGTAGACACCATTTGAAGAAAGCCTCCAGAAGTGAGTGTCATTGACTCCATGCTGCAGCTCCAAGTCGAGTAAGATATCCCAGAGGTGCAAATACTCCACTATTACACCTACTGTTAGTGCTCCTTGAATATCAGAAATCCACGTCCTATTTGTGAGTGCCTCCTGGACAGTTCTCTTGCTAACTCTTTGCTTAGGTACGATGGCAAACAGCCGAGGGGCAACATCACTAATCCGCTGCCCGTGTAGCCAACGATCAGTCCAAAATAACGTGTTTGCTCCATCACCAATTTCCGTTTGCAAGGCCACTGAAAAGAGGGCACGAACCTTGTCGGGGACCTGAATAGGTAAAGCTGCCCAGGGGCGATCCGGTTCAGTTCGCTCCAGCCACAGCCACCTCATACGGAGTGCCCAGCCCAGCTCTTTCAAACTAGAGATGCCCAAGCCGCCCAGCTCCAAGGGTCGGCATACTTTGCTCCATGCCACCAGACAATGTCCGCCTTTGGCCTCCTTTCGACCACGCCACAAGAACGCTCTTCTGATTTTATCAATCGCCTTTAGAGCCCACATTGGAAGATCAATGGCCATAGCAAGATAAATAAGCATGCCAGTGAGCACAAACTGAACTTGCACTCGCTGTCCCGCTCGCGTCATTAGATCAGCCTTCCATCCAGGCAACTGATCTGCAATTCTGTCAATAATTGGTTGGACCTGATCCCTAGTGAGCTTCTTTAGAGACAGCGGCAGGCCCAGATAACGACAAGGAAAGTTAGAAATGTCGCATGGTAGCATGTCTTGCAGAACTATAATATCATCTTCGTCACATCTGATAGGAAACACATTGCTTTTCTGCACATTATTGCGCAACCCAGAGGCTGTACCGAATAAGTGTAGGATATCCAAGGTGACTGTGATGTCATCCACCACCGGCCGGAGGAAGAGTACCACATCGTCTGCATATATAGAAACCCGGTGCCTCAAAGTTCTTGTAGAGAGGGGCAGGAGCATCCCCTCACTCTCCGCCTTTGTGAACATGTAACCCAGCACATCCATGGCTAGAATAAAAAGCATGGGGGAAAGAGGGTCCCCTTGCCGCAATCCTCGCCGGTGAGAAATAAACTCACCGGGAATCCCATTCAGCAAAACTCGCGTAGAGGAAGTGGAGAGTAACCCAGAGATGATATCCCGCCATATTTGCCCAAAACCCAACTGTTGCATGACCTCCAAAAGGAAAGGCCACAACACGGAGTCAAAGGCCTTAGAAATATCAAGCTTGAGGAGGATTCGAGGTTGCTTCTGCTGGTGTAGAAATCTGGCTGTTTGTTGAACCAGTATGAAATTATCCTGTATAAAACGACCCTTGATAAATGCACTTTGGTTAGGAGACACCATTTCCTGTAATTTGCTAGAGAGTCGATTAGCCAACAACTTGGTCACCAATTTAGCAAAGCTGTGCACCAGACTTATTGGTCGAAAGTCCTTGACTTGGTCAGCCCCTTCCTTTTTTGGGATCAACGTGATGTAAGCAGAGTTCAGCCTTTCAAAATTCATGAACTTCTGGCTCCAAATAGCAGATACTGCAGTCATCACATCACCCTTTATTATGGACCAGCAGGACTTATAGAAACATCCAGTGAAGCCATCCGGACCGGGCGCCTTGTCAGCCGGTAGTTGCTTGATAGTCTCCCATACTTCGGTCTCGGAAAAAGGTATGTCCAATTCGTCCAGATTGTGTGGAGAGATGCCAGTAGCCTGGAGATCAATAGTGTGTTCTCGATCCAAGTCAACACCAAGGAGGCTGTCATAAAACTCATCCACCAGTTTGGCTTTATCTTCATGACTTGTGTATACATGATCATCCGAGACGAGACTGCCTACAAACTTCTTTCTCTTACGGTGACGGGCATGTAACTGAAACAGTTTAGTATTGGCATCCCCATCTCTGAGCCATCCAATTCTTGATCTCAGGCGAGCTATAGTTCGCTGGAGTGAGGCAAGTGCGAGCGAGTGTTTCTTGAGACTACTATACATATATGATTGGTCCACTAAACAGAATATGATATACAGTGCAAAGGATAAGTAGGGTTTTTTCAAGAATGGCTAGATTGTATTCTGTTTATTCAAATATATGACAAGTCTCAAAGCATTAGCATTTGATCATTCACTAATACAAAAATTTCCCTATATTTTTAGCTTTCAGTATTTGCTTCCTCCATGCATATGATGGGTATTTAGTTCAGCTACGCCACCAAATGCCACTGCTCAAATTAATATTGTTGGTTCTCACCTTTCACAAAAAGAACTATACTATTCTATCTTTTCCACTGGTATACCTTTTGTCGTTCTCTTGTTTCCTGGGTTCAGAATAGCATGTAAGAAAAATATGAGATTCCCTAATGTTGAGACATGCTACAGCCATCAGGGGATGTTATTTTTTTTCTTTCAAGCACTTAAAAAACTGATGCAGTCCAGTGAAAGCTTGAGGAAGGGTTTCAAAGACTGTTGCCAATGCAATGATATTGGTTTTGAGTCTACATGCTGTCGTGGGACAAAAATTATTGCTGTATAAGCTGCAGGTTATGTTCTTTTTTCAATACAACTATGTTTTCAAATAGCTGTCTCCTGTTCCTCCCTTCTTGATAACAGGATATATCATGGTGCTGGGAGTATCTCTCGTGCTGACTCCTATCTTGAGAAAAGATCGCTTCATCACAAGTGAAGGTAGGAGCGTCAAGAGAACTTTTGTTTGATGAATTGCACTGAAACTGTTTCGATCTTGGATCAACATTACTAAATCTTATACTTAATTTAAATAACAGCCCTTGCCAAAGGAGTATGAATAAGAGAGCAGAATCTTAAAAGGAGGGAACACAGATCCTTGTCATTTATCCCAAGTAGGTACGGCATTCGATTTCTAATTTCGATTCAGCTGTTGTCAGATCACATAATCATCTTGCTTGTTTCATAGTGTGGTACTTATTTCGCATTCTGCCGAAGTGGATTTCCTCTCCCTAATTATGATTGCACTTTAGATCGTCAGTTATCTTCATGATCGATGTGCATTTTCATTCACATGTACATTTCTTTTTTCAAATAACTTTCTTCTTTTACTGCTTCAAAATAGCGTCTCATTCACATCTACAATATTTCCCTTCTATCTCTTATCTGAATTTGAGTTTTCGGAATGACAAATGACTACGCATAATTGGGGACATAAATATTAATATGATTATGATTGTTCTGCTTTGAAACTCCAACTATAGGGAGCTTGTTATAGAGGTATCTTCATGTTGAACATGCTGCCCTATTCATAGTAAATATGGATACATTCAGCAGGTTTCTGAAAATTTCTTTTCTTTCTTCCCATCTTCGGCGGCCATACTGTAGATCAGGACTCATGATGGCATGTTATCCATAAAATGTCATCCTTTTTCTACTTATTACTGGATTTGAAATATTTCACCGTCTCTGTTTTATGATGTCATGCCTTCTGACATTTGTTTGTTAGAAGGCCTATTTGATATCATGCGCGCGCCCGCACGCACACACACTCGCACACATTTCATGGTCCCTTTGATATCTTTAGAATTGAAGCACCTATTTGGAAAGGTGTTTTGGGATCCAAATCCTTAAGATGTAGTGCGAAATTTGGGTGAATTCAGGAAATTCCTAGATTAGCTCCTCTTTTTCCAATGGCTCGTGTATATTTGAAGCTGTATTCCTAATTAATTCCTTATTAGACTGACAGCTGACTGCATGTTCCCTGCAGTTTTTTTTTTTTGGTTAAGTGGCCTTCCATCTTTTATTGCTTTGCCAGAATTAGTGGGTAACAATTTGGTGCCAATTCTGAAATAGGAATAACGACCTGCTATGGAGGACTTAAATTTCTGTAAAGGCTTCCACGTGTACATCGCCTTTTTTCTTCGTAGTGATATCTTTAGCCTGTGCTCCATTTTATTTATCTTTTTATTGGTATTTTTCTTAACATCTTTTAATCATTGGCTAATGCATTACATAGCTCGATTCTAAAAGTTCATAGATTTACTTTCATAGATGGGTTTTCATTGATACTGTCGGTTTCCTCCTGTATTTGATTCATATTAAAGTGATGCTCTTCTGTTTGATTTCCTGCAGGAATAATTTTAGATAGGTTGAAAATGGATTCTTATCTCCTAAGAACAGCTGCGTTCAATGCATGGTACTTTTGGCTACCTGATCACGTCAGTGAATACATTGATTTCCTAGGCATTGTTCTTCAAGTTAAGATGTTGCTTTGATAAGCATTGACTTCTGGTTATACTGAATAATATAGCTTGGTTCTATCTCTGTATCCTTTTGCAAAGACCTGGAGGTGACTTGCGATGTTTTGGATCTCTTGAGTTCTCTCTCTCTCTCTCTCTCTCTCTCTCTCTCTCTCTCTCTCTCTCTCTCTCTCTCTCTCTCTCTCTCTCTCTCGCTCCCTCCCTCCCTCCCTCCCTCCCTCCCTCCCTCTCCCTCTCTCTCTCTCTCTCTCTCTCTCTCTCTCTCTCTCTCTCTCTCTCTCTCTCTCTCTCTCTCTCTCTCTCTCTCTCTCTCTCTCTCTCTCTCAGTTCAATTGGGTACTTACTTGCAACCTATTGACAGATTGCCAAGGGAAGATGATGGTAGTGACAAGTCTGCACCAATTGCATCGCATCCTCTTTTGTTAAATTCTGTACTGCATCATGCATTCATGGGTCTGACATGAGTTCCATGTCTTATGACAGCATGAGAAATTTTTTATTAAGTCGGCAAGCATATTATTTATTAGATAGGCATCTAGAAGACACCTTGATCTACAGTTGAGAAAGGCGTGAGTAAACATCCAGGCATCGGTTGATGCCATGCCATGCCTTGATTTCAAGTTCACTTGGCATCTTCTTACCTCTACCAAATATATAATTACTTATGCTACCACTTTCATCTATGTTTGCTCACTCCATTGCTGTATAAAAATCCATAGTGATTTCGTGCTATCATAATATACATAGTATTCTTCAGTGTCTTTGCAGAGCAGATAAAGGTAGATCATGAAAGAGTTACTCCTTATTTTGTAAGGCATATGCCCTTCTTTCTAATTTTTTAGTTGTTCGTATTATGCAAATTACCTGCAACTGTGCAGTCTTAGGAAGGTTTGCTTTAATTAACATCTCCATGGAAAGTTCCACAATTCTGTTCCATGTCATAGATGTTCCATCCTTATTCTTTGTAGAGATGGTGGCTTGCCGATGATGTGCATTTTTTCCTTTCTGTTGATATTTTACTGTCCAGAGCATGATGTTAGTTCATAGAGAGATCAATTTTGCTTTATAAGGCCATATTGGGTTGATAGACAGTTCATGATGATATTCATCTATGTAATTGGCAAATATTTTGTGCCATTGCCCAGGTCATAGCTTATTCTAATATTTTTCATTCTAAATGTTTGAATATTTGACCCTTGTCAGTATATGGCCTTGCTATACCGAGTTTTTGCTTCAGAAAGTGAACCATCAACTGATTTTTTTTTTGGTTATTTTCATCTTAGACCAGTTAACAATGTTTAGGATATTTATTTGTTGGTGAAGTTTTTTATGCATGATGTACAACCTTCATCTTTTTTGAGGACTCCTCCTGTTGGTGGCCTCTCTTTTTTCTTCTTCCTATGCATTTTTAAAATTTACATGCCAAACTAAGTCACTGATAATTTTTTTCTGTTGTCCTCAAGCATATTCAGTGTTTGATTGGATATCCTAAAACATTTCTCTCTCTCTCTCTCTCCCTCTCTCTCTCTCTCTCTCTCTCTCTGGTTGTAGTTCACTGAATTTTCTTACATAACATCAAATGTTTCATACTTTATTGAGCCAAGATCACTTCCAGTATCACATTGTAATTTCCAGATGGTGTATATTTTTTCTTATTATGAAGCCAGCATATATTGACGTTTGGCCTTCATTATTGGCTGCGCAGGAATAAACAGTTGTTTCGACTCCCATGCCATCCAATTCATGTACCTGCTTTTCTGGATTTTTACGAGCAATTTGCTACTGTTTCCAGCATTGCTTATTTTCTCAGTTATTCTATTTCCAGTTGCTTTATAGCCATACTTTTTTGGCACTTTGCAACTGAGACAGCGATGAAGTATTTTGCAATCATCTTGAATACAAAGACTCTTTCCGGGAACATATAAGCTGATAAAATTGAAGAGTACTTATACTAATATGTGAAAACACAATGTCCCAATAGTTTAGCTGGGGAGTCTTATAGCTAAATGCTAGGACTATTGGTCAATGAGTAATACATTTCAAGTTTGTTGCCAACTGAGTTGGGGCAAATATGGTCGTTTTGGAGTAAATTATGAATCTTCCAGTGATTTTAGGATTCACGTCTCTATCAGCTAATTAGGTTGCTTCCAAAGTAAAAATACACCAGGAGCCATGGTCATCTTTCTTGAATTTTTATTTACTTCATTTCTACAAGCAAACACACCCTTCTTAATACTTTCAATTGTTGCCTGTTTTGACATGTCAAACGGACACTTGCCACTGGATTGCAGTGGAGATGGTCTCCCTACTGTGGATTGGATGGGCCCCTGCAGCTGCAGAGTTTCGAACGAGGTAATCTCATTTCTTGTGGGTTTGCCGTCTTGATACTGCAACATGCACCACTTTTGCATCGCTGTTGTGTGACGATATTGGTTCCTTTGTGTATGATGGTACCGGAACGCAAGGAAGAATTCAGAGTGTCAGTGCAACCGAAAAAATTAATTCGTGAGGAAAGCAAGGGCTCTAGATGCCCCTTTTTATCCTGCAGATTTCTTTCTATGTTCTTAATGGTCGTCTGCTTCTGTTTCGTGTTGTTTGATGTAGACACAATTATGGTCTAGATGGTCTTGCTGCTATGGGTTTTCTGCCTTGCAGTTAAAATTATATTTTATTCTAATTCCCTCAACATGCTAATTGTAAAGAAGTTCACCTTGTTTCCATTCCATGGTGTATAATGTTCTTTAAAGATAAGTCAGAGTCCACATGTGAACTGCGGTAGTTTGTCCTTTGATGATGCAGAACAAAGTCATTCAGTTAAAAAAAAACCCTGATAATAGCGCGTCATATGCTTTCCTTTTAAAGGAAAAAATGCACGTCATTGATCAGCTTAGTTTCTGAACTCCTATTTAAAAATCTCTGCACTGCTACTCCCATGTTTGTTGATCCGCACTTGCTGCAGGTGTAAAATATGATTCATTTGCGCACATATCTGGTGAACATATTTTTAATGAATTTGAGCTCTTTAAATACTTCCTTGCTTTTATATTTGTCTTTACAGTGTATATGTTGTGTTAGTTCGTACAGACCATTCAAATATTCCGATACATTCATATTATAATCGCTCTTTTATATGAAAGTTTCACTGAACTTATCTGACACACTCTGTCTACATGCTTTGCTTCTATACACTGATGAAGGTTACACTCTTTCCTGAGATGAATCTTCATACATGTAGATACTCTGGATTCTTAGTGATGCAAATTTATTGAGAAAAGGATGCGTGCTCAAGGAATTAAAGTTATGATTAGTTCACTTGCTTCTTTCCTCTCATGCCTACTCTTCCAAGTTTCCAGCTGATATGTATATTTGTAAGGTGTAAACAATTATTAGTTCATCTTTTTTATTTCACTTTTCAGGCTTGTTAAATTGGACATGCATCTATGGATATCAAAGGCCTGCTATCTTAGTTACAACAAGAATTGGCCAGAGCCATTGAGACCTTTTTTCTTTGGTAAGGTTGAAACTTGAAACAACTCACTGATTTCCTATATATCATAATAGCTGTACCAACTGTGGCAAGCAGGGGTGATCCACTGGTGTTTCATGGTGTCCTGACACCAATGATGAATAAGTGTCGATGAGTGTTTGATCATATTTATAGTGTAAGGAGCAAAGGTTCAATACAGAAAGTTTAAGAAGACAGTATCAGGCTGACAACAATGGTTCTTTAATCTGGATCCGCCATTTGTACAATATAGTTGCATACTGCTACTACTGGCGATCAACTCCAACAGAAGACTCTGAGTCCTGTATAGGTGCCCCTTTTGGAACATATCTTAAACATTAGAGCTGTGTTTTCTGCATTTGAGTGAAATAGAAGTTTATATTTGCATGTACCATCTGCAATTCTGCATCCTGTGTTCCATAGCATCCGTCAGTGTTGTGTCCTTAGTTTATCCTAAATTAACCTACTGTTTTATTGGAGTATTGTCGTCTTGTACTAACAAGTCCAGGCTTTGTTAACCAGACCTAACGATATTTCAAATGAATATATAGCTTTGTTCTAGCCCCAGTGTGTTTGCGCAAATGAGTACAGCTATGATACAGTAAAAAAAGAACACATGGATGTCCGGTCACTAAAAACTAAAAAAAAAAAAAAACAGGCATGGGCCTGAGGGAATCCCTGAGACAAAATTCAATTGGAAAAATTATGTAATTCAGGTTGCATATTTCAATCCTGTTATTCCTTTCAATTTTTTTTTTGAGAATTTATTCCTTTCAAATATGGGAACATAGTTAAGCACCCTCGAGGAATATCACTTTTTGTGTAGGTTGGTTCATCTTGAATAAAATGCTCATCGGTGTAATTTTTTTTCAAGTATGTAGGCTTTCTCTGACAAGGCTAGATGCCTCGATGCATGAAATCTGTTGTGAATCAGTGTGTACGTTATGTATCTAATAACGCTATAAACCAATGTATGTTGAACTACACTTCTTCAAGTTTGCTGCGGACTGCCATCGCATCGGAATTTAGTCGGCTCCAATGCTTACTATTGTTCCTTTTTTTATATAAAAATCTCGCTTCCTGCATAGTACTATTCTAAATCATGGTTTCTGTTTTGAAGCTCGTCAAGACTCAACAGACTCTTGTTGGGTATCTTTCCCAACTCATTCAAGTGCTGCTCGTGCACATGATGTCCTTCTGAATATTGGATGCTTCGTTATCTCATCAATAACATTTGGAAATTCTGTCGTCAACACACATAAGAAAGCTCCCCCAGCTCTATCGGTTTGCACTGCAGCTGATCGCAGCTCGAGTCAGCATCCAAGTAATTGGCCTCCCATTACATCTCTGGTCAGAGCATATCATTGAACTCATACTTGGACCATTCTGTGGACTAGATTATCTCTCTCCTGATCTTCACTCCCACCGAAGAATCTGGATACCAACTGATATGTGAATCAAAATTGTTAGCGAGGCAACTGATGGATGTCACAGAAAAGCTCTCATCTACAACATTAGGCTTCAGGTGGAGAATTACAAGTATGGGGTAGGAAACTCGCCTTCTACAAACGAAGATTATACATTGATGCCACTTCTATCAGCTGGGAACCTGAATGTTATATTGATGCCACTTCTATTGATCATGTGCTTATTCAAAGGTACAGCAAATCTGTTGTCATTGAGGGACCTGGTGTATTCAACGAAGCTATCATCGGCCAGATAAAACAAACATGTTCCTTTAAACCTGTTGGTTACCAGATGGCGATCATTTCACCTGGAACAACACTTGACAATGAACTGAATCTGCACACATCCCTTGAAGAAGCTTTTGCGAATGAATACTCGAGCTGTATACGTATGACTCCATGGTCACCCAGCTTTTGGCTCAGTTGACGAAGTACCCATGCGCTTCACCAAGAACTCCTTCAACCGCATGCCATGTTTTTTCATAACAAAGAACATAGTACAGCACCTTCTATCAGCTTATGGACTTGCTGAGTTACTGCCATCACCAGAAACAGAACATAAAAATGCCTTCCTCCAAAGTTGTGAGTGCACACTGTGGTATCAACAGAAGTTTGCTCTGCCAATCAATCTCGTCGTCAGAGTTCTCCCTGCAAACGCATCTAATCTCGACTCGATCATGACGACCAATCTACTCCAAACTGAAGGAACCACGATTGCCATTTCCACCACCTGACAGTTGCACCCATCAACAACAGCCAAAGGTATGTTTTTTTCTCTACATGTGCGATTATAGTGTACCCTACAACAGCCTCTCTTGCTGTCAACCAAGAAACATTACATCTGGTTTTCACATCGGTTTGTATCCAGTCTGCTGAATACTAATACTCTTTTTCATTCTCTAAGCAGGAGATATCCGCAGGTATGACGCGAGTAACACAAAACTACCTCTGCAGAACTTCGGCCATTCAATCTATTGCTCACTAAATACTGGTGGCTACCATGGATCCTCTTTGATCATACCGTGAACAAAAGAAAAATACCCTGAAGCTTAGTTTATTGTATCCTTCCTCTTACGAAACTATGTATGTACCAGCGGCATGTTTTACGCCGCACAGAACAAAATGATGAACTATATCTGCATCGTTGCCTGTTATTAAGTATGACAATATCATGTTGGTTTCAGACACCCCTTCTGTTTTCCCTCCCTTTATCATTGTCGGACGACACTACTATACGCACGTAAAACATGCCTGCTGCACACGTCCTCGGTAACGATTCCTTGGATACATAGCCCGCTTCATATAAACTGCAAGAAATAGTCTCGTGACGCACGAAATGTGTCACTGTCATCAGACCATGATACAATAAACACCATAGTCGGCACCTTCTTTCTTAGATGGAATCAAAAGCATTGACGCAAACAACGTAAATCTTTTCATACTGTCTACCAAACAAAATCACATCCCACTATTACAAAACAGGACGACCTATCTAAACGGCGCGTGTTTCCCTAACCTCCCCTATGATTAACCACCTTTTAAAATCACGATTCCAGTCCTCAACGGCGCGCGACGGCGCGCCGCAGTCCACTAGTAGGGACGGAGGAAGTACAAAAAAAACGCACACGCATACAAGACCCATGTAAGAGCTACATCCCCTCAAGGGCTCATGCTCAACCACCAGCCATGCGAGACGTAAGGCGTGCTTGTCTCCCAGCCGTAGCGTGCCACGCCACACGAGGCCACGCTACATATTGTGGCCCCTGATTTCCAGGCCACAACGATGGCGAGGAATCATGCTACTTCTCACTTGTTCTTTGTATGGCGTGCCTAGCCTTTTAACTGAACCAAGCACCGACATGGCGGCTACAGACATGGCGTGGCGAACCATGGCTAGGAACCAAATGCGCCCTTAGGGCCGAACCGATGTATGGTTATGATGCCAAAAAAAAAAGGAAAAAGGAAGGTGATCTGAGCTATTAAAAAAGGAAAATTGCAGAAACCCAATTATAACCCGATGAGGGTTTTTATATAGCAACCTATAAAACATTTGTTTCAGTTGTATCCATGCAATTGTATATAGATTTTCATATTCTCGGAGAGCTTTGACAGGCCAAGGTGTCTCTTGTTTGCTCTCCACTTCAGACTCTGAATGGTCATCATAACTTGGATGAGGAAATTTTTTATTTGACCTTAGTAAAGTTGCTCGTTCTTTCCTTGGCCCAAACTGAAAAAAAGTTACCTATATGACTCAAGTTGCAACTTTCATTCCTTTCTTAGTCCTTCCGTCAATTTTGAGTGCTAACAGTGTTAAATGTGTGCTGAAAAGACCTTTGTACCCCTGACTTGAATCAAAGTGTAAAATCTCATTTCAGAATTATTTAATTGTTTCGAAATTTCAGAATAACATAAATGTGCAAGATCTTACAATTACACAAAATTTCGGCAAAATTTCGGCAGTTAAAAGTCAAATAACGTTGAACAATGCACTTATGCCGAACAATGCACGTGCTTACGATAATCCACAAGCTAGACACTCGCCGTTACTCTTCACAGCATGCATGACTGGGCACCAAGCTTCTGTGTCGACTGCTGGACCTGGCCGGCAGCTTTACACGCAAGTACACAATGGTGTCGGGAAGAAGTGATGATGAGCAGCAAGCATTGAAACAATCCTAATTGCAGGAGGACCAATACGTGATGGCGAGAAAGCGTTCTTGCATGTGGTGTGTCTGGTATATTATCGTTGCAATATCAAGACCAATCTCAACCTACCTGTCTACATGCATGGACGCGATGACTTACTCACCTGCCCGTTGTGCTGTTTTTGCTTTCTTTCTCTTTGTCCGGTCCAAAGCTGCATGCTTTCACCACACCATGGCCTGCAGCTTCGCCCTCGGTTTCAAGCAAAGCAATAGGGTAACCAAAAGAGCACGAGCGGCTATGCATGCACATCAGGAACCGTTCGTTTCACAAAATCGTTGCGTCCATCCCGGCGGTGATATGCACGCGTGGGCGCGCCGGACCACATCATTGATTTGTTGTTTATTGAATCGTTCCTACATTATTACTACTCCAAGTGTGATTTACATGTCCAAAGTAGATATATCAAATCAACTATCTTTCAGTTCACTGTCTACCAACCGAACATGCCTGCTAGGATGATCGTCAGTGAAAGAAGAATGGCGCCGGCAGGCCAGCATGGCGGATTATTATGTATTCACTTTGTCACTGCTCAGAAACACAAGCAAAAGAAAGAAAAGAAAAGTCAGTGGCATTGCGCGGCCACGACCACCGTGTGGTGATCATCTCGTATGGGCAGTAGTAGCCAGCCAAAGAGCACATCCAGGTGCACTGCACGCGCTAGAACCTTAGCTTTGTTCCCATGCGTTCACCCATGAACAGAGCATATGGCTTTCTTCAAGCGTCAACGGTGTATTCTAGCACGGACGTCTCACGTCTCCATCGATGTTAAGTGTTTGCATAAAGTGCGGCGAATAATAGACCACGCCACTTATTGTCCAGCACTCCAGTGGTGAAATGTGGCTCTCACGTGTGGCTTGACCTAGATAGAGACTCCAATGTCACGGATCACCAACTGCGCCATTCATCTAACAACAAGCTTTCTTCTACAGCGGACCATCAAGATTTGTATATGTACCCTGGTTAATTAGGTAATTGTCCTGTAGGAGTCCCGCTCAGAAGTACATTGACTAACGCTGTGCACATTAGGTACAACATAAATAACTAAATACTAAAACAAAAAAAAAATACAAACATCAACAGAAAGACGACCTAAAGAAGGATATCCTTGCTGCCACCGAATACCAATGATCGATGCATAACACTACTGAAAACCACACGAGACTTAACACATACCTAACTCTTCTTGTCTTGCACACGCAGACACACACATGTCCTGAAATGACCGGCGCTGTTCCATCACCAGTTTAATCACTTTTATTTGTACCTAGCTGGAGGTTCTATCGCCGAAACGATGGCATGAGACGAGTAAAATATCATAACAGTGTCTTCGCTTGCCAAACTGACAGGCTCTTGTATCTTTCTTGCATTCGTCACACTGATCGATATGTAAGTAACTTCTTTGATCTATCGGCTACATTAACAAAACGCATGTTGCTAAGTTTAGTAGTAGTGTCTAACTGCCATGGCCGGCAATTGACTACGAATTCCGATCAATGCTTTACACGATTTCAGACCGGACTAACTTTTCAACGGATCATGTAAACAACAGTAGTTCACTTCAAAAATAAAAAGAAGACAGAATCAAACAAGGGTATCATCATAAAAGTTGCTAGCCACACACGGCTCAAAACACCTTTTAATGGAGGGATGCCTTTGGATAGCTTGTGGACGGTGATCGTAGACAGATTGACCAATCGATGAGGAGAGGCGCCACTTCGGTTTCTAATAAAATTGTGAATATTCCAGAAACAGAAAGACTGCTGGTCTGCATACCCCCCCCCCCACCCCCCCCCCCCCCCACCCCCACCCCCACCCCCACCCCCCAAAAAAAAGAGAGTCTAAGATGCTGCTCCTATATATGAAACGGATATGCATTAATCTCTCTCTTGGTATTAGTGGATCAAGGCATATATAGTTTCTACAAAACTGGATGTGCCCCAGTCTACGCTTTCTGTTTTTTCTCCTATTCCAGTCCGACACAATCCGTCCTTACGTGATTTAACGTACTACAAAGTTCTTCGTAGACATGAACCAAATCAAATCAAATCTAGAACGAAAATCAATGCCTCTCTTTGAGCTCTTTGCCTGTTGACACTGGAGAATCAAGGATGGAAGGAGGAGAAAGAAGCTTAAAAGGCCCACAAATCAACATCACGATAAGTGTACCATGTAGAATCAATTAGATCAGAAAAATTCAACCAGTACGAGATGCAACGATCATTCATCCATCAGGCTCAAATTTAGCATTTCACTCTAACTTTATAGCACTACACCAAAACACATGAAAACTTTAATTAGCCCAGAGATGGTGTGGCAACGATTTCTTCATATCTAATATCGAGGATGTTGTGTTACCTATAGTTCAGATAACTGAAGAATGCATACATGATGAGATCGCCGCTTTCAGAGAAGTGATGATGATCGGTTTCTGGACCATTTGGACACATAAAAATGGTGTATTCTTTGCTAACAAGAATATCTCTCTGAACAGATGGAAAAAAATTGGGATGAATTTGCCCTAACTGTTGTTAAAGCAAAAGGTGCCAAAAAGGCCTTGCTACAAATTGGCTGGAGTCTTTTAGCAACTGCTCCTATTTTTCTTTTCTTTGGCTCTATGGTTCTTCAAGTCATTTTACCATCTGTACACAATGCATTTTGATAGAAACTCGTCAGTAGGGGTCTTCCCTCCTGTTTTTGTGGGAAAAAAGAAACAAGAGCCGTATTAATACAGTGAACATATATTTTATTGGCACATTTGTGGTCCACAGCACTACCAACTTGATCAATCGACAAGAGAAATAAAGTTATCGTAAAAGTAATGAGCCACGTGAGAAGGCTAATGGCTACCATCATGATGCAATGGGGGATTGGTTGCGGGGGCAAACATATACTAGTGATCAGCAACCAAACGCTACTGAAATCGTCTTTCAACCCTTGTTTTGGATCACGTGATCTGATGACCAAACTTTCTCTGCCAAAGTTTACTAGGATAGTATACGGTGAAGCTTCCTGGCAGGCTAGTACATAGAGCAGTGGAAGGAATGCGGAGGGAAACTCTCTATCTGCATGCTGCAGTTGCTGCAGCAGACTTCCATAGACAATGCGGCGCCCATTGGATTTTTTTTTTTTTGTGATTACACAGTACAACGCAGACACTCACGACGCACGTACACTCACCCCTATGAACGAACATACGCAAACCATATCCCTATGAGCATCTTCGAAGCCTGATCCGGCAAATCCTCGAGATTGACGAAAGTCACCACTGGCGCATCGCTGTCGACGGCCACGTCGCGTACCGCTGAAAGCACAAAGCCGTTAAATCCTAGAAAGTTCACTCCCACGGGGAGTCGAACCCAGGACCTCAAAGGTGTTACTCGGGTGCCTTAACCATTAGGCTAAGACCCCTTTCACCGGCGCCCATTGGATTTGGAGTGTTAAGTTCCTCTTCTTTGTTAGTCAAGCAAAACGATGTGGTAAGATCATGACGTGATCCAAAATTAAATTGCCGAACCAGACGGAATTTCATACATGATGAAAGGAACATAATCAGATATGCCCAATATAGGCTAATAATGCGAAGAATACATCAAACATGGATACAGATCAGTTTGAAATAAGTTAATGTATGTCTTATTTGTCTCACCATCAGGTCATTCGACTGCACGATAGTACAGACTATCAAATACTCGACCGGATCAAGGAAATATGATGTATTGGACATGTGTCCTATCAAATTTATGATTTAAATAAGGCTTTTCAAAATATAGATTTAAAAATGAAAAATTATATGTGGAAAGATTTATCCTGAAATACCTCTAACTAATATGGTAACTTGATTATTATTTTTTTTTAAATGATCGTAAATATAAATTTCAGTATAAAATAAACAAAGCTACATGATTTCTGAAATACCATGTCTTTGTTTGCAACTTCAAATATTTTTTACCATTGAGAATATATCATTTAAAATAAGTGATTTTTTACTAGTTTTGGCGTAAAATTTTCAGTTTCTATATTTCTATTGTTTCAAGAAAGACACTTCTGTCACATGGCTCACACTAAGTACATCCACACATCTCCATACATATACAGCCCCAAGATTCATGTTTTTTTTTTAATCTCTCAATATATTTAAGTTTCTCTCATAGTACATACCACGAATTATCAACAACAAAACGTAAAAGATAGGAGTTCTGTTTTGGAAAATATATTTTAAAAAGGAAAAATATAATAAAAAACTAATATTTTTTAGTGGCAAAGCCACCCACCAGGCTACGTAGAGAGAACATGAAGTATTTATGTTGATCTACACTAGCTGAACTACCAATCTGATAGTTCATTCACTCAGTCTTTGGAATTTGAAACATGCCAGTACTACATTAGTAATATTTGTACGATGTTTTTGGTGGTAATTTTGTTTGGAAAAGTTGGAATAGTTATATACCCTAGTTAGGCTATATGAGGAGGATAATGTATTTAGCCAGAACTATGTCAATGCGCTATAGCTTCGGTTGCAATGGTTTGATATTGATAATTTAATGATTAGCACGTTAAGCTTAAGAAAATATGAAGTCTGGCTTTGCAAAAGGTTGATGGCTAATGCATTTAGATTTTCATATAATCATGCAAGGAGAATTTACAAGGAAACAAGAAAACGGGTGCAACTCAAGTGCAAATGAGGTTGTTTCTCCAAACGGTGCTTTTTTTTTTTTGACTTCAAATTCTAGTTAGAAGTCCTGTCAATTTTTCAAACAAATGGTCTGATATATGTGAGGCGCTTCTCCACATTTGAAATGAAACCAAGGGAGTACTCCGAGTGCAATATCACTACGGGACAAAATTGCTGCTACTCAAATGCAGTACGTACTCGATTTTTCAACCCGTAATCATGAACAACTACTAGTACAATTAATCCAGCGTATCACGATCCATCACTGACGATTCAATGGTAAAATGATTGGTCTGCCGACGCCGGAATGATGGCGCCGAACTGCCAAACAGCGGCATGCAGACGCAGTGCGGGTCGACCAGTTTTTACCATGGAAAAGAAAAGAAGAAGAGGAAGAAGAAGAAAAAAAGGCCCCCGAGCCCTTCGTACGTGTCGCTGCTAGTACTACTTTCTCGGTGTAGGCGTACAGTGAGACAGTTGACGAGCCGGAGGAGACGGGCAGAATGATGCATGCAGCAGTGCATCAGCAGACAGACAGCCGCTTGCTTCAAAGGATCTGAACCCAAAGCGGTGAGGCGGCCACAGCTGCGCTGCGTCGTGGGCGTCGTACGTTGAGCACTGGTCTGCCGAGTCAGGGATTGCTCCTCGTCAGTCGCCAGTGTCGGACTGGATTTGCATGCATGTGCCATGTGGATACAGTACTGTATTTTCATCATGGAACCTCGCCGCCTGTTCGAGTTTAAATATAGGCTCTATTCGTTTCTTTTAGCGTTAAATTTTAAAAGCCTCTAAATAAAGAAAATCTAGTATTAAATAAAGTCTAATGACAAAACCTTTTTAAAAGATAGGTACATCGTTACGAGACGAATCTAACGAGCCTAAGTAAGCTATGTTTAGTCTGCTACAGTAATGCTACAGTAACCATCGTCTAACCACGGATTGCTTACCCTCATTAGATTCGTCTCGCGAATTAGACCAGGGGTTCTGCAGTTAGTTTTGTAATTAAACTTTATTTAATACTCTTAAATGATAAGATTCTTTTTTAAAACCCCTCTAAATTTTAAACCCTCATGAAACGAACACCCCCATAGTGCATGGACATGGAGAATTGGAGATATATAGGAATGGAATAACTTAACTGCTGGAAGAGACGAGTTCCTGATCTTCGCATTGAGAAGAGCCACTAGGTTAAAGCATTGTATAATATGGTTGTCCTCAAAACGTTGAAGACTGCAAAATAAAAGTGAGTTGCCAACTTGCCCTCTGTGATCTATATATTCGTTACAGATGTAGTACTTTTTTATTCCTCCTTGTCCATACCATATACACCACCATATAGATGGGACCTAAGTAAGGACCAACATAAGCTCCATCCATGGTACGCCTAAACAATGCTGCCCATGATTCCATCCTCCATAGTCATTGAGCATTTGAAAACTCCATTTTCCTCCTGTTTTCCCAAGCCATCTCGAGCCATAGTATTTCTTGTTTTGTTATAGCTCTTTCTTATCTAGGTGAAAGTGAAACCATTGTGTTGCGCTAACTCTCTAGTGCAGTTGCTTGGTCGCCTGCCTATGAGCAATCTCCAATGCTTGCATTTTCATCTTTTCAAACGACATTTTTGCAGACCTATCTATCCTTCCATCTCAACCTCTTATTAGTGCTCTCGTGGTTTATCACCACAGGGAGCCATTCCTTTCCTGTGTCCAAGTTTTACAACGTGGTTGTTTTCGATGTAGCAAACCAAATCGGAATAGGATGTAAATTTTGAGAGTTCTGCTGTTTGTGTTTACATACAAGCGCGTACGTGCTTAACTCAAACCTATTAGACATCAATGTTTGGTGTATAAGTACCGAGAATCATGAGACAATGCAATTAGAAACGTAAAGTTCCAGAAAGAGTAACAGAAAGCTTAGAAAATATGTGATGGAGGAGGATTTGGCACTAATAACTCACCTCCAGCTAACCCATGCTTGCAGGGCTCGACAGGTATGCACTTGAACTGGCTGGCCCCCTCCACGCTGCGCGATCCATTTGTCCACCATACCACCACCACATTCATGAACCGGCGCCTCAAATATATATAGGCTGTTAAGTAGGCACAATTTATGACGCCACCATGGCCGAACCCATTCTTAATTTATCCCTCCCGCACGATCGAAGTAGCAGCAGTACATCCCTCACGACCGTCCGGATCGCCATTGATGAAACCGATCGAACATCCAGCACGACGCTTTGCAGGTGCCACGCAGCCGCCGCCCTCCATTAATCACGCGCGTGGGGCGGTGGCGCGGCCGGCGCACCGGAGCTGTCCGTGCAACGTGCGCGATCCCCATCTCTCGCCCGGATTCCAACAGCAGCAGCAGCCTCACCACCTGCATGCCGCAGCAGCCGCCGGTTGCGCCCCCTCCCGCGTAAACGAAAAAACAAGCAGTGCTAGCTGTTGAAGAACACCTTGTGCCTTCCTCTGCCTGCATTGCATGTTGCAATATACAAGGCGCGGCGTCGGTGATTCGAAGCTTCGTTCTGCCCTGTCGAAACGAATCGAATCTCCCTCCGCAGTGGATCTTGCGTCGGGGGCCATTTGACCCGGATTATCTTTCTTCCCCTTGGCGTCTGACCGGGCGATTAACATATGCGCGCGCGGGCGGGCAGGCTGCAGGGGAATATCTGCCATGCACTGCACGAACCGTCCAGCTTCCGGTACGTACATCGTCGTTGCCGCCGTCCGTGCATGTTAAACCGCAAGCTTGGCCACATGCTCAATCACATGGCCTCAAGGGCAGCCAGCCTGCGTAAACCTGAGCTTAATCCTATCTAAGAACCAACCAACCACCTAACCGCACGCAGAATCTAATCTAACGCCTCCTCCCTCTCAATTAATGACCCATCCGAACGGCAAAACTAACAAATTGTTTGTTTCTGCGACGATGTCCCGTTCCGTTCCGTCCGTAACTCCGTATCATGATCATTAATTCGCAGCCAGATCAGGCCGGCGGCGGCAACGACGGCATGCATGTGGGACGTACAACGACACGGCCGGCCACCGCACGAAGACTGATAATGCGGTACTATCCGTGTGCTCGGGGACGGCGGCCGGCCAGGGCCAACACCCCCCGGGTCCGGGGGGGAACGATGATCTATCTGTACGGCCATACCGTGATTAATAAGATAATCCGAACAGAGGATGCGACGGATGCTGCCCCATGCAGTTGCATGCAAGCATGCCGCTGTCTCGGTGTCGTTTAATTGCTTCGCTGATCTCTGATCCGGCCCGGGAAAAGAAAAGAGATGCGCCGTTGCCTTTGTCGTGCTGAATACGGCCGGGAAAGGGCATCGCCTGAAAAGAAAAGGGAGCAACGAAAAAGAAAGAAAGAAAGAAAGAAAGAAAGAAAGCGGCGGCAATCTGCTGCAGTGGACAACCGGCATGCACTTCACCTGTTGTGCCTGCTCTGTCGTACAGTACGACGCGAAGGGAGCGGACAATGATGCTGCAGTGCTTGTTTGTTTGTTCGGACCGAACAAGTGACAGGGAGGGAATCGCCGCGACGCGCACTCCGTCCGTCTCGTGATAAGCCACTCGATCACTGGTGGATCACTGCTGCTCTCGCTCGGCTCGCGAAAGCAGGAACACGAGGTGGAAAAACATTTACTGAGACTGTGTCTTGTCGAAACCCGCAGACAGCCGGACATGAGCACGACGGCCGGTTGCCGTCTCTGCTGTCTTTGTAATATGTATACTTAACCGTCTATAGTGCGGGGTATTACTTTGTAGTCCATCGCTACAAGTTGAGAGAGAAAAAGACGAAGAAGAAAGGGTCTTGGTCTTTGTCATTCGCACGTTGCGGCCACCAATTGGCCATGGAGATCTTCATTCAGTTCCCAACCCAACTGCAGAAAACAATCGCTGCATCCCGGTGCGGCGGTTCCTCCTCTTGAGGAAAGCCCATCCATGATAATCCAGTCGTACAAACACTGAGAGCGAGGTGAACCGGGTTCAGTGTGTGTGGATAAGTAGCTGTAGGCCACTCACTCGCCACTCCGGAACGGTCAAGTCCCACGTTATCCGGCACGAGATAAACGCCGAGGAGGAGGAGCCAGCAGAGAGAGAGAGAGAGAGAGAGAGAGAGAGCACAAGGCAAAGCAACGCAAAGCAAAGCCCCCGCTCCAGCTCCTCCACGGCTGCCGACGCGTGAAGCGCGGCGCCTCGCCGGTCGCAGCCCTCCGTCCGGGCCCCGCCACGGCGAGAGCCGAGAGGAGAGGAGAGGTCCGACGTGGGCGAGGCTTGCCGGGCTGCTGCCCACCTCCCGACGCGACACGGGTCCCCACCGTGCCGCCCGAGGCCCCGACACGCCTCGGCGTCACCCTCGTGCCCCTCCACTATATAAACCCGCCTCCCGCCGCTCCCACCACCTCCTCATCTCATCACACAGCCAGCAAGCGGCGACGACCTCTCTCTCTGAGTCTCTTTCTCTCTCCCTCCCTCCTCTACAAACACAAGGCATTGTTTTGTTCCATTCCATCCCACTGCCTGCCACGACTCCTCCTCTGCTCCTGTTCCATTCATCACTCGGAAGAACCCAGCCAAGAACGTTAAGAGAGCGAGCCAGCCAGCTGTCCTGACCGTAGTATGATGGCGGTGATGACGGACATGCCGTCCGCGACGGCGCTGCGCGCGCCGGCTCCGGCCGCGGCGGCGGCGGGGAGCGAGAAGGACGCCGAGAAGCTTCGGTTCATCGAGGAGATGACCTCGAACGTGGACGCCGTGCAGGAGCGCGTGCTGGCGAGATCCTGGGCCGGAACGCCGAGACCGAGTACCTGGCGCGCTGCGGGCTCGCCGGCGCCACCGACCGCGCCGCGTTCCGCGCCAGGGTGCCCGTCGTCACCTACGAGGACCTGCAGCCGGACATCCAGCGCATCGCCAACGGGGACCGCTCGCCCATCCTCTCCGCGCACCCAATCTCGGAGTTCCTCACCAGGTGCACACGACTTGTTCTTTGTTACTACTAGTAACAAACTTTCCGCTCGATAAGAAAAGCTGTTCTGGTGGTGCTGAAAATCTTGGCCTTTTTGCATTGTTACAACTGAAGCTCGGGGACCTCGGCCGGCGAGCGCAAGCTGATGCCAACCATCAAGGAGGAGCTGGACCGGCGGCAGCTGCTCTACAGCCTGCTCATGCCGGTGATGAACCTGTAAGTACTACTGCTCCAGAATCGAGTGATTTGATTTGACACACAACAAAGAAAAGTCATCATAGAAAAAGCGCAGCACTTGTAAGAAAGTACTTGCTTTGTCCTCCTCACTGGGTTGCTAACCATTCATTGATGGATGTGCAGGTACGTTCCGGGCCTGGACAAGGGCAAGGCGCTCTACTTCTTGTTCGTCAAGTCGGAGACGACGACGCCCGGCGGCTGACGGCGCGCCCCGTCCTGACGAGCTACTACAAGAGCGAGCACTTCAAGAACCGTCCCTACGACCCGTACCACGACTACACGAGCCCGACGGCGGCGATCCTGTGCGCGGACGCGTTCCAGAGCATGTACGCGCAGATGGTGTGCGGCCTGTGCCAGCGCCACGACGTGCTCCGCGTGGGCGCCGTGTTCGCGTCGGGCCTCCTCCGCGCCATCCGCTTCCTGCAGCTGCACTGGGAGCAGCTGGCCGACGACATCGAGTCGGGCTCCCTCACGCCGCGCGTGTCCGACCATTCCGTCCGCGACGCCGTGGCGGGCGTCCTCCCGCGCCACGGCGACCCGGAGCTGGCCCGCTTCGTGCGGGGCGAGTGCGGGAAGGGAGACTGGGCGGGCGTCATCACCCGCGTCTGGCCCAACACCAAGTACCTGGACGTGATCGTGACGGGCGCGATGCAGCAGTACATCCCGACGCTGGAGTACTACAGCGGGGGCCTGCCCATGGCGTGCACCATGTACGCCTCCTCCGAGTGCTACTTCGGCCTCAACCTCCGTCCCATGTGCCGCCCCTCCGAGGTATCCTACACCATCATGCCCAACATGGGCTACTTCGAGTTCCTGCCCGTCGACGAGGCCAGCGGCGTGGCGTCGGGGGTGGCGGAGGAGGCGGTGGACCTGGCGAAGGTGGAGCAGGGGCGCGAGTACGAGCTGGTCATCACCACGTACGCGGGGCTCTACCGCTACCGCGTCGGTGACATCCTCCGTGTGACCGGCTTCCACAACGCGGCGCCGCAGTTCCGGTTCGTGCGCCGCAAGAACGTGCTGCTCTCCATCGAGTCCGACAAGACCGACGAGGCCGAGCTGCAGCGCGCCGTGGAGCGGGCGTCCGCGCTGCTCCGCCCGCACGGCGCCGCCGTCGTCGAGTACACCAGCCACGCCTGCACCACCAGCATCCCCGGACACTACGTCATCTACTGGGAGCTGCTCACCTGCTGCGGCGGCAACAACAAGGAGGACAACAAGCTTGACGACTCCAACCTGATCGACCGGTGCTGCCTGGAGATGGAGGAGGCGCTCAACACGGTGTACAGGCAGAGCCGCGTGGCGGACGGGTCCATCGGCCCGCTGGAGATCCGGGTGGTGCGGTCGGGCACGTTCGAGGAGCTCATGGACTACGCCATCTCCAGGGGAGCGTCCATCAACCAGTACAAGGTGCCCCGCTGCGTCTCCTTCCCGCCCATCGTCGAGCTGCTCGACTCACGCGTCGTGTCGCGCCACTTCAGCCCCTCGCCGCCGCACTGGGCGCCGGACGCGCGCCGCGCCGACGATTGCGGCGGTGAAGCGTCACGTTCGCCGCAGTAGAATACTACTCGCTCGATCGCGATTGTCGTCGTAGTAGTACTAGTGGTGGGATTAGTTTTTGATTTTTTTTGGGGCCGTGGCAAGGCCAGGTAGTGCTCTCTCGTCTTAATTAGGCCAGCCAGTCGTTTTGGAGTGTTAGAGGGAGTGTCGAGTACGTGCTATGTAATGTGGGTGGTGTTTAGTGAGTTACTCCTATGTTGTTGCTACTTACCAGCAAGTGCTAGTAGTAGTTTCATGCAAGGAACGGAATGTGATTACTCCATTGACGTGCTGATGAAAATGCTGTTCTCTCTCCCATTACTCGAGTTCACGAACCAGACCATCCACTCGATTCCCTCCCTTTCCCTGCAACACGATATAGTCCACCAAGCTTTCCCTATTTAGGGGCGTGTTTCATTACGGATGATGGACCAGAGCAATGATTAGCCGCTAATCAGGAGGACAGCTACAAGCAAAAGACAAGAAAACCATCCATCGTCCAACGACGACTAGTTGCACAGCAGCGATCCAAGTCAAAAAGGCAGCCTGCAACTGGTAGACTGCAAGTCTGCGACTACCAGAGTCCTGCCGCAGCGCACTCTGTAAAAGTCTTCTTTACAGCTCGGGTTCTTTGGCATCTTGCGTTGCTCTCGCTGTTACCAAGGCATGATGGGTTAGTGCACAATCATTTCATATTAGGGCCGGGGAAAGTACCCTACTGATAGCGGCGCATCGTTGATCACCAGTACGAAACATCGCAGCCCAGCCGCGTCCGCACCGCGCGCCGTGGTCACAGCACAGGTCCGTGCACGGAGGACGGAGCCGCGCCGAACAGGACAGCATCCTTGTCCTGCTCGCCGTAGCGTGTACCTGTCCTGCACTACACGCCTTTCTGTCCCCCGCCACTGCCCGAGCCGAAAGCCGAATCCCTCCGTCCTTTTGCCAGAAAGCACGGTCGTTTTCAGCCCGAAAATCGCCGGACGGACCCCGCCGCGTCGTTTTCCGCGGGTCGTCGAAGCAGGAGGGGGCGAGTGGCTGGCGCGCGCGCGCGCGCGGGGCTCGGGCCTCGGCTCGGCTCCACGCCGATTTGGTTCGGATTTGGCTAAGGGGGTGTTCCTTGTACGGGGTCTAAAATTTAGAGAGAAGAATCTTATCATTTAAGAATATTAAATAAAGTTTAATTACAAAACTAATTGCAGAACTCCTGGTCTAAATCGCGAAACGAATCTAACGAGGGTAGGTAAACCGTGATTAGACGCTGGTTACTGTAGCATCACTGTAACAAAATATAGATTAATTAGGCTCCTTAGATTCGTCTCGTAAAGATGTACCTATTTGTAAAAAGGTTTTGTTATTAAATTTTATTTAATACTTTTAAATAATAAAATTCTCTTTGATGTGACAGATCTAAATGCTAAATGCTAAAGCAACGAACACCCCCCGAGAATTCTCCGGCGCGACGCGGGGACGTGACACGACGCGCGCGCGCGTAGAGGGAGGGAGGTGGATTTTGGGTGCGCGCGGCGCTGGAGATTCGTGGCGCGGCTCGGTTCCGTGTTTTTGCATCGCCGTGGAAAACGGAGGGAGATGAACCAACCAGCCTTTCGTTTCGCCCCCGGATGGTGAGTTGACAGATGATGCGGCGGCCACACGAATTTTGTGTCCTCTCTCCGGGTGAAATCAGGAATATAGGCCACAGTCCACTCAATCTTCTTTCAAAATAATAGAGGGGGATTGGGTAGATTCGCATCAGGCGTATAAGCAGACTTTAACCAGATAGCTACCTGACGGAGTAATTTAAAACCGTGCAGTGAACAAGCTGGTAAAGAAATGTCTTAGCACCAATCACAAGCATTTTCATGGACAGAAGAAGGCTCTTCATCTCACCTGGGTGAAAATGGCATGGATAATCGTTGGACCTTATACTAGCTCCACCACTAGTTTGCCTATGATATTATTTTAGTATTATAGGTGGTTTTTTAAACTACAATACCCTGGAAATGATTTTTTTTAAAGAGAAGAGGAAATATTGCTCAATATTCAAAGCATTTCCTATGCTCAATATTCAAGCATTTCCTAGAGGAGCCTCCTGGGCTCTGTTGGCTAGCTCATTGAGTTGCTAGTCAGGCGACCTGTTGGAGGGGACGTCTCTCCCCTACAATCGCATTTTTTATGAATACACCTTGAAAATGATTAAATGGTACTCTCATCATATATGTATTTTAATTGGACTGTTGCATCATACAGAGTGGATATAATTTAACTGTGTGTATACATCTTGTTCATGCTATCTGTACATAAACATACAATGCTTATTTTGATTTTCTTTTTTATTATAGCTTTATTTGTTTATATAAGTGGATATTATCTAACGACAATGCTGTCCATCTGGTCTAGTTTTGCCGCAGCTTAGTATTCCCTCCGTACTCTTTTTCTCTTGTCGTTAGGACAAGATGTTTGGTTCAAACTGGAAATAAGTTTCTTGTCCAAAAACAAGAAAAAAAGGTAATATTATTTTGATCTCCAAGAAATCTCTTAACTACATTACTTTATTATCCGATGAAGATATATTGAATAGGATATGAAGAGTAGGTTATCCAATTCGATCCCTTTCCACCCATGATCTGCCCATGAAAATTGTAGATAACTCCAAATTTTGTTTCAATTCGACATAGTTTTAGTTAAAGGAATCCCTTAAGGTAAACTTGCATGACGGCAAGGATGTTCGAATACGACCAATCGAACGAAGCAGCCACCGGGAGGCTGCACCAGTCCCTGCCACGATATTGACCTCTGAAATTAGTATGATCACCATCAAAGGACGCCGTCCAAGTACACTGAGCTACACGCCAAATCATTTCGGCTAGCAACCGTAACCGCGATCTGCAGCGGATATGGTCGTCGCCGTCCGCAGTGCCGGCTCATTTGACTGCAACGTGTCGGCTTCCGTTGGGCTACAAGTCTCGAGCCTTCTTCTTCGGATCGAAACGGCTCGTTTTGGAGTCGTCTTGTTTGTGACGTGGACTCGTACGAAGATTAGCAAATCACAGTAAGTAGCCGCCTTATATCTTGCGTCAAAATCATTCAAATGCATCACGGTGACTTGGAGTGTTGAACGTCTGCGTGGTTAAACGGCGGCAGAGGGCGGTTTGAATGGATGGTGTAGCCTGTGGCTGGAGCCAGTTCACTAGCTGCAGAAGGAATCCTCTGGATCACAAAGCCGAAACAGAGGGTGCAACCAACACTTAAACATTGTGGCAAACACAAATCCGAAAACAAGTTGCATGTTTCTTTGATGCATCTGTACGGAGACAGTGACACACACGAGTAGTTTACTATGAATAACAAAAAATGGTACTCGTATTGCGCAGCGTCAGAAATACCTAAAGAACGGAGGAAAAATTTACTGACGGATGAAGTTTTCTCTGCCGTTTTAGACGAGCAATCGAACTACCCAAGAGTGGCTCGTCGCCTCGTCCTCGGCGGAAGGAGCGCACACGCGAAAATCACCGCCAAATTTGATCCGTGGAGCCAATCAAGACTTTGACCAACAGATAGGACGAGCACAGAGCAAAACTGTGTGTGAGCCCAGCTAGATAGGTGACTCGATTGTCTCCGCCATTCTCGGACCGTACAAACGCGAAACGTGGCAAGGAAAATATCGGTGGTCTGAGAAGGCATAGTTGACTCCGGCTTGCTGGTAGGTAGCTAGGGCCGGTTTGCCGGGTCTACAAATTGTGCATAAGCTCTTTCACGCTACATTTCTTAATCCAACTTGTCATTGACTTCGTTTACAACATGATGTCATGAACCTAATTCTTCGACTGATGAGAACTCGAAAGGGTCGGCATCTCTTTTAGATCGAAAAAAATCTTACAGTGCCCGACGCTCGCGTCAGAGGGATTCGCGCGCAGTGTCGCAAACGCACTTGTTGCTGCTGCGTGCCATCGGACCAAGCTGCGTGGCGCCTTCGATTTTGCTGTTGCTGCCTCTCCCACCACGAAACTAACGGGGACAATGGTGCAAGATACCAACCAAGTTTGCACCGTGCTCACGTTTCAGCAACGTGCGAGAATATCGACGATGCGGACTTGTCATGATTGGACACTATTCCGCACACTATCGAAATGCCATCTGGCGCTCCAGACGGTCCACGCCGGCATGGCACGACGGAACTGCGCTACACTACAACAGGCGTATCTATGATAAAGATACCGAATAGAGTCCCACATTCTGCACGCATACGCACCATGGACGTATCTGTGGCTTCTAGCCTCCTATAGAGTGCCGCGTTCTAAAATTTTCTACACGAAACGTTCGTTATTATTATTTTTTTTAGACTCAACCGTTCGTTGTTGGCAAGGAAGGAACAAGCTAGAGTTGAAGCGGTGTACTGCACGTACGTGATTACCAAGCATAATGCATGGAAATGACGTGGCGCTTGTACCTACTCAAATATAGTAGACTGATTAGGCACGTTTTTCCTGTCCTTTTGTCAGTGCGGGTACACCTGGAGGATCGGATCTCCCGAGAGGATTGTCGGTACGCAGTTGCAACAACAAGTGCGTCCGCCTAGTGGGAAAATTACGGAAAACTGCCGGCGGAGCACATGCATGCGTGTACGTACACCTCACGACAAGCAAGATCGACAAGATCCGTACTCCACACACAAGTTCCGCTTGTCGTTTGCTGCATCGGAACCGCACGTACGTGGCCCGGCCGAGACACAGAACCAGGTTTCCCTACCGTGCTTCCGTTCCGTTCCGTTCCGTGCATCGATCGCCAGCTAGGAGCATAGAAGTTTGTTGGGACACGAGCTAATCAAGAGTTCTTTTGAGGGCAAGAGCTAATCAAGCAAGAGTTGCCGCCGAGTTAATTGTTTGTTTTTTGCCCTCGCAGTTCATGGCTGCATGATGCGGAGACGTACAGTACGATAACCTTTCTTTTCTGGGCCATGACAACCATGCTGCGCCTTTTGACTAATGGTCCGTGCCTGGCATCGGCTTGGCAGCAGTTGACTGCCGATGACTAGTTTAGTGCTGCCTCGAGGAGCTGCGATTATACTATCACTTGTTTTTACCTTGGTGGCATATGTACAACCGTACAGGTCACAAACTAGTGTTAGCTGCACTCCATTTGACTATGTATAAAGTATAGTGTATATGCTTCGCTCGGTGTCTGCGAGCAGCAGCCCGGAAAGCAGGGATTAGCTGGGAGTTAAACGTCGTTGACTCCTCAGGTAGCGGAGAGAGAGCGAGTCGAGTCCCTCCCTCCAGGAAGCTGCTTCCTGCATGTGGGAGCTCACTATATTATGTGACTGCTCCTATTGGGGGTGCGCATATCCAAGTGTGAATAATGCGGCCGGTTCATGTGGGCATGCACATTATTCTGGAGAAGGTCGGCCAGCTCTGGCATGGTGTGCCCTCTCGTTTACTTGTGTAATTTATCGAGCTAAGCAACTTGCAACACGAGGCGTCCTTTCGTGGTAGCTGCTTAAGCTGTACATGCCCACAGTTTTAGATCACAAAATAAAACATTTTCATTTCATGGCAGGAGAAGCACATCCTCGTCTTTGGGCCATCATTTCGTTACTCTCTGGGCCAGAATCATGCCAGCCCATATCTGAAATGTGGAAGCGAAGCTCATTTGCAAAATCATCCCAAGCTGCCGTTGTCGCTTGGCCACCTTTGAAATGTGGAAGCTAAGCCCATTTGCAAAATCATCCCATTCCGAACTGCCATTGCCGCGTGCGCGCGCGGGGACGGAGGAGGATGGAAACCAACGGCAGCGCTCACGGTGTCCGTCGGAGGACAAGCTTGAGGTATTGAAGAGTTTTCTTTTTTTTTTTTGGCGGGTAACGTATCAAAGAGCTTGCAGGAAACCAATTTTTTCCATGGTAAGGACGTTGTTGTTGATAGAGTCCAATTCAACTAGGGACGCTGATTATAACAGCGCCCGGTGCAGGACGTTATTTACACACTGACTTACCATTATAATAAAAATTCTGGAATTATTATTTACCAAAAATAAAAAGATCCGTACAGGAAAGCTACTAGGTGCAAGTTCAGTTGTAATCACCGGGTTCAAAAATCTGGAAATACACCGTGAATGACCGGAGGCAAAGATGCTAACAAGCAAAAAAACAACAACATGATTTTCAGTTAGTTCAGTCTGTGAATGACGGGAGGCAAAGATGCTAAAAGCAAAAAAACAAACAACATCATTAAAAGTACGTTCAAAATCGCTCTACTATAAATTACAAGAGCTCGCATTGATAACCAAATATTACAATATGAGTGTTGTAGCTTCACCCTCTCTAGGCTCACTTATAAAACAGAAGCATTGAATTTTTTAATCCAAAATGATATGTGTTAGTTTGGGGGATTTTCTTGTATGCCACCTATAAAACTTCTAATTCCTCATATGCCATCGTTGTCTCAATGATATGTGGGCCAGGATGGCATATAAGGGGTTTTAATTTAAATCAATGGCATACAAGGTATTTTTCTTATTATTTTCTCTTACATCTGAATCATGGTATTGTTAATGCAGCTAAGAAAATATGAAGTTTTTTTTATCGTTTAGGATGTAAATAATAATTATGGAAATTTCATAGTTTTTACTGTGTTATTCCAGTACTATTAATGTCTTAAAAATTCAAACACAAAAGTTCAAATTAGATTTCATATGTTGTTCAAGTATTTTTTTTTTAAAGAGTGCATATGAAATGTTTGTTAATAAGTTGCATGTAATATGGTGAAAATGATGCGCTAAAGTGGTTGAATTAGGTTTGAAGAATGATCAAATAAAATTTTCAAATTGTTTTCTACTTAACTCACGCACATCATACAAACTGATAGTTTTGAGATAATGATAAGGATTATAAAAGTGAAAACGTAAAAGGAAAAAGAACATGCATCCATGGGCTACACTTAGTATCGGCATTTGGGCTGTCTTATTTCCAGAAGTTCTCCCAAACAGCTGCTGGCCCGTTTGATCGTGTGAAGTGTTGCAAATACAGTTTTGATTTTTCATCCCTTGTTTTTTAGATACAAGAAAGTTATATTTTCGTTAAGCAAATGAAAACATCCCATTTTTTTGGGTGAAGTCGCAGTTATGTGGTATTATGGTATATGTTGTTGCCATACTTCTCCCTTCCGACTACCATGACAAGCTTTGCTATCAGGGAAACAAGAGGGGACACAATACAGGGATGAAGGATGATGAACAAGAGATGGACCAACTTGTTTTTTTATTTTTCATTCACGGAACTTTGGGATTTTACTTAGTTATCCGGGGTGGAATAGTAGTAAGATTCTGAATTTTGCGAGTAACCTGTCATACGGTTGGTTTCGGCTAACAGAGCGACATGAATCGCACGTGCGCACTTATCATTCCAGCAAGAACAGCTGTGGACAAATCCTGATCTGAGAGTTCGAACACACAGGGGCAGCCGATCCGATTGTGGCCCTGCACGAATGACAAAGGCTGGCTACTGGCCAGAGCTTCCATTCTTTTTGGGATCTTGGGCTCCTCACTTTTACTGCTTTTTTGCTGTTTGGCTTTATTCCTTTACCGCATTCCAAAGAGAATTTTGCAAGAAAGGAGAAATGCTGCAGACGGAGTAGTCGAGGACAATCTGTTTGAATTCTGCTGCACTGAATCTTAACATGTACAGGCTCGCGTCCTCAGGTCTTGCGTCGTCGGGAGAGAGCTTTTCATCTTCATTTTCATGATAACCGTTCATAAGTTTCTTTGCTGCGGGTGCTAATACTGATATGCATTCAGAGAACGCACTGCGCTATGCTTGCTGTGCAGTTTTGGCCATAGCCGAGTTAAATTCAGAGCAATTTTGAATAGTAATAGTCGGAGCACTGTTGATAGGTTCACTTTCCAGGTATTATTCTCGATCAGGACCGAATCTGGTGGTATCTCTGGTCGGCTGATTTTTGTTCCATTTCATTTTGCTTCGCTGCTAGTACTCCAGGAGTAGCGTACGTACAGCGGGCCGAGAGCGACTAGGAAGTTCAGAGAACGCACTGCACTAATAATCGACTGCCGCATTCGTCGCCGTGTTTAGCGCTACAAGCATGTGGTATTTATGTACGACAGGAACACACGAACGCTAAACGGTCACTGACGTCCTAATTACAAATTGATAAAGCGCATGTGATCCAGACGTATATCCATCCACCGATCGATCGATCAATGCTGAAAACTACACGATTTACACGGCTGAGAAGTTTATCATACATACTGCCTCCTTCGGGTTACTGATCTGCAGGGCGCAAACCTACTCATCGACGGCTTGTACGTACCGGCACGACGCGACGACAAGATCAGCTGGGGCGCGCGCACCGCAGAGCCGCCACATGCGCGTGCTTGGAAGGTGGCCCGGGCATCCTAGTGAGATCCAGGGGATAAGAACTCGCACGCATTGGACGACACCACCATCGCACCTGACACGGCGGAACAGTGCTATGCGCTGCCACGAATAATGCAGGTTCCATCGGTCGGTGCACGCGTGCGTGTGTGCATGTGTGTACACGTACGCGCCTGCGCTACAGCGCCCATGGCCATGGTTATATATGTGTATGTACTTGTACGTACAATCGCTGTTGCACGTTGCAAGTTGGATCAAGAACAAGGGCAAGGAGCCAGTGAGCCACAGAACTCGGAGATACCCTTACTGCTCTCGACGGACGTGTACTCGCTTCGCTTGTGGTAGCAGCCTGAACACGCTACTAGCTACTCTGGCCGCGACACTGACACCCACGTTGGCAACAGTGGGCGCGGTACCATCTTGTTGGTGCAGCACGCAGAAATGGACGTACGGGCCGATCGAGCTGGCCGCCCGGTCGATCGATGGATCTATCTGATCGCTGTGCTACATGTACGGGACCACCACCCGCGGGGTTCTGTGTTGTATTGTGTGGAAGGCAACCTGTGTAGCTCTACGTCCTCCTCACGCTGCAACAACGGTGCTCCTGTAGTTAATTAATCATCCTCCGGCCGGGCTCCGGGGCATCCTGCTATTTTCATTTATCTGAGGAGGCTGTCCGTGACGGCGGCAATAGTGCCGTTTGCTTGAGTACTGCCCAGGCTTCGCGCGGCTGGTAATGGATCGGCGAATCAAATAGCTGACCCTTGCACTGCACGGTCTGTTTTACGTGATAGGATTGGACTTACTTGGAACATTGGACCAGTCACCAGGCACGTCAGTACTTGTTTCAAGAATTTCACGACTGGTTAGGGCGCTGCTCTCCAAGATGAAGTACACAATGCCCACGCAGGTGGTAAACACCCGAAGTGTCGATTTCAACGGAGAAGAGTAAAAGAGCACTGCTCCTCTGCGGCTCTCGAACCGTATACCAGCGGACGAATTGGCCAGATTACAGCTCTAAGGACCTTGGGTCGGCGGATCACGGAAGGATCAGTTGCCAACCAGAGTGGGAGAACGAATGCCCCAGAGCCCTGGCGGAGGCTGATTAATTAACTACAGGAGCACCGTAGCTAAATGTTGCCTCCCATCCTGCTATTTTCATTTATCATCTTTGGCGATTTGAGCGTGTGCGCTCATGGTAAAGCACAGACGCCCGGCAGCCCCAACCACTAGCCATGCGGATGAAAGTACTAACATTACTTGACTCCGGGCTTTAGGCTTCAAAGTACCGCTTTCCAAAGCATGACAAAAATACAAACTCAAAATAATCATACTTCCCCTTCAAAAATATAAGCATTTTTAGTTTTGACGATCGATAGCAGCAAAAAAGGTTTTTATGATCAATAACATAGTAATGACATCACTATATTTATCGTGAAATCAACTATCAAAATATGCCATTTACATTTTAAATAATTTTAAATATATATTGTTGATTAAAGTTGAGCTTTTTTATACCAAATCTGGATATGCTATATTTCTGAATGAAATGAGTATATAAATAGTAGCAATAAACACATGCATGTACAAATGGTACATTAAAAATTTGTACTGCAATATAATTAGGAGTATTCGTTGTTCGGATTTGATTCCATTTACCAACAGCTTGTTAAAGTACAAACTTGATGTTGATTACTCGACGTCGGCAAAAACTTAATTATTTTTATTAGAATAAATTTTGCTTTGAATTGTCAATCTAACATTCATCTATTATGTGATCATAATAACAAGAGGATTCATAACCTTTTAGTCATGTTGTCGGCTCTCCACACCTATTAATTCTCAATGTTTGTCTCTTCATCCGTGTCGAGTCATCCAATTAGGGGTTTAAGATTACTATCCGCCCACTTCAAAATATATTCTCAAGATTGAATATTGTAATGACATAATCTAATTTACTCATGTCAACCGTGGATGAAAACTAAAATGATATGTAAATCTTTGTTTTTTTGCTTCTCTCATATATTTGGAGAAAACACTTGACCCTGCAATGAACAAGTAAAACAAGTAAATTGACATTTTTGTTTGGCCTTTAAACCAACACGAGTTTGTCACAAATGTCGCACAACTATCTAATTTGGAAGCTTAAAGTGCCTTCAAAGAATAAAATATTTATGTAGTATGATAAAAAGAGTCACCCTAACAAAAGATAATTCATCTAAATGGTGATGGAAAGGAAGTGTTAAGTTTTATTTTTTCTTAATTCTTAATGAGACCGTGTAACAATGTTTCTTTTATTGACAGAATGCCTAATTTAATTGGAGATTGATATATGTTTCTTTTAAGTCAATCTTTGAATATACACCACATGTATGGATACAGGTGATGGATAAGAAACTTACATATCAATCTTTGGTTGGACATGCTCCATTTGTCGAACCTATGGCTCAGTCATAAAGAGGCTCTTAACAGGGCACATGTTTTTTTTTTTCTTTGAGAGGAACGCATTTGATGCAGTGTTGGTCCCTAGTACAAAGGAGGAAGAAAAAGGACGCATAAAATGGGTATATAGACCATCGCCGTGAAAATCATTACTTTTATCTATTATCTTAGTATTTGAAGAGAAAAAGAAGCCACCACGTTCGCTTTCAAGGCCACAAAATTACCACGTTAATCGAAAAAAGACAAAATATGAACCGTTGGATTTTATAAAGATTCAACGGCCAAGATTTAAACAAGTATCCACCATGAAAACAACTTCTATAGATCAAACGAGTCTCTATGTCAAACTCAACCATATGTGAAATTCGGACTAAAAAAATACAGAAATTACCAAACTAGATCCCAACCACGTTTGATTGTAAGAATGGCATTGATTTGTCAAGGGCTCGATCAAGAGTGAAGAGTCCCATATCTCTGTGTACGGAATGAAATAGTCCTGTGTACGTCAAAGAAAAGAAGATATTTCCCATATTTTCGGAATAAAATATAAAGAAAACTGGAAGTTTGATTTTCTTACACAGATTGGAAAATTCCCATATTAATCCGTGTCATCACGTTAGGAAAGAAAACGAATTCCCACCCGGTTACAACCCAGACAGTATCTACACGTCAACTCGGATAGTGTCTGTCTAGTTAACGAGAGAAAAAAAATTAAAAGCACACGAACGCATGTTAATCTATATACACGGATTTAGCAGGAAATATAAAAAAAAAAGTCACATCCGGTATTTTTGAAGTCCATGGATTTACCAGGAAAAAAAGTCACACCCGGTTACAACTCAAAATTAATGAAGGTAGAGATTGTTTATATATATATATATATGATGGGTTGCTAATCTATGATTTAGCCATGTCGTGAAAAGTTAAAGGAACAACGTACACTAAAATAAATTTCGAAACAATCATTGTGGATCCTAAGATGCAAATCTCCAGCCTCCCTGATGCCTAAGCGCGACTATCGGAAGCTCTGGTAGCACTCGAATGAATAAGCATATCAGTACTGTAACAACCCCATTTTTTTTTTGGAAACCTTAATCATGGTCTAAATCCTCGGTTAGTGCAAATTGATCACAAATTTTAATGATCATATTGGAGAGAATAAATTAAAAGCAAATCATTTGAAAATAGTCAAATATGAGCTTGAACTAGAACTTCAAAATTTTGTATACAAGTGGTCCCATTTAAAAATTTCTTTGGCATCCAGGGGCAAAAAGAGATTTTTGGAGAGTTTTGTGGATTTTTCTGCAAAAGGAAATGGGCTCAAATAAATCAAAGATCATTTGTCCAAAATCTGTCTTAACTGAATTTTAACTCAAAATTTAAATCGAATTAGGAAAAAAATGCAATGAGGGAAGTTGTTCAGTTTAGTGAGACTTTTCAACCCTGAGTTTTTCAGTTTTTCCTGAGCACAGGAGCATTGGAATTAAATTGTTGCAAATCAGCACGTGGAAAATCATTGAAAATTCGAAAATTCTACTGTAGCGCCAGGTGTCAGCTCCTTCTTCCTCGCCCCTCTCTCTGCCCATCCCGTCGGACTGTGGCCGGCGTCACTCTAGCACAGAGCCGGCGGCCGATTCATCACCCCTTATCTCCTCCCAACCCTTCGGTCAAGAAGTCCTCGTCGCTCTCATTCTCTTTTCCATCAACAACGAACCGCCATGAACCCCTCCCCGTGAGCTCAAGCTAGCCGCCACCACAGTTCCTTTCCGAGCTCGGCCCCAACTGAGAAAAGGTGCACAAGGAGTCCCTCTAGTCTAGCCACTGCAAGAACTTCAAGCTCCCCAACACTGCAGAGAGATCGATCTGGGATTTCAAACATGCCTACCGAGTGACCACCGTCGACACCGCCGTGAAATTCTCCGTCCACGGTGACCTTTGTCTCGATTCCTTGCAATGATAGCTTCCTCACATCCCTAAGAATCCCTTTGGGTCATCTTCCGTGCGATTCCACCACTCAAATCGACGGATTTTGATGATTTTAGGGCGCCTGTTCTTGAGTCCCCTGTTTTTACTGTTCATCACAAAATTCCAGAAAATGTCAAAAATCGTCTGTTCTTGTAAAATCGATAGAAAATAAAATAAAACTCGGAAAAATGTTAAACAAATTTTGTTGGCTTCCCTGTGACTAGATCTACCCAATGGTACAACATAAATATCTGAATGCGTCTTAGTTAAGTCTCTAAAATTCAGAGAAGAGAAACTGTAAGTCATTTTTGTAAAAAGATCTGCACATGTAAAAATTCTGATTTTTGGCACACACACTCCTCATAGGTTCACTGAACTACTAGCCAAACAGTTTCTTGAACTTCACCATATTTCGGGAATAATTTCAGTTTCAAGTTTCTACTTAAATCGTCTTTCATATTTTATTCCTGCACGTTTTGGCACTAAATTTAGGATATATTGCTGTGCCTAGAATTAGGTTGCTAAATAAAAATACAAACTTAGTTATAGATCTTCCAGAAACCTTTTAAAGAATTTAGAAGAAGACCCCTTGTATACCCTTAAACAATTCATAAATCGGAAACGATAAGAGAAAAAAATAATTGTTGTTGAAACCAAAGTACCCAAAAATCATGTCAATCATTATGCAAGCAGGTCATTTTGTGCATAATAACCTCCTCATGATACATTTATCAAGAAAGTTCAATGAACCCTTTTTGTTGACTTTGTACATATCATTGCATTCATTTAGGAACCGACGCCGGACTCGAGGGCTTGGAGATCGTGACCGAGGAGCCCGGAGCTGACGTGAGCGTGACTGAGAGTACTAACCACCAGCCCCAAGGCAAGCCCCGGTGCACGCCTATGTTTACAAAGTTTTACATTTGCTCACATGTACTTCGTGTCATGAATTGTGCATTTAAGTTTAGGAGTTGTATGGAACCGTAGATGCATTTGCCTTACATGCTCCTATGGGTGGGTTCAGTTTTATACAGCTGCGTGGTAGTGCTTGCTAGGCTTAATAAGGTTGTGTTGTCGGTAGAAAATCGAGTGGTATGGAGACCGCTCGATGTAAGTGGGTTGGATTTTCCTTTACGCTCTCACATGATGATGATTATGAATTGAGACCGAACGGGGAAGTTCATGTGTAGGTTGGGGTGACAAGGCTCGCCTTGTTCGCCATAGCCCCGTTTGTGTCGGTTGAGGACCGTTCGTTGTGGCCCCGCTGAGCAAGTTTGAACAGTACCGGATGCATGCTAGTAGAATGGGAAATAGTAAACTGATGTAGCTCGATGTTGTATGTGTTGGACGGTGCTCCCCCTCTCTTTTAGTGATGAAGATGGAATGGTGGTTGCGGGTTTGTGTAGGAAGGGAGGGCACACGGGCTAACCACGGATAGCCCAGCGCGGGTATCGCGTGAAGGACATGTGTCCGGGAGAGGTGAAATCGGCTCGACCTTACGATGTCTTGTGAAAAGTTGCCGTGTGTGACTCTTTTGAGTGTGCGTACGTCGTGTATTCGGGTTTCGCCTGCAGGTGTAAATCGATTCGAATCGCCGTCCCTCGCGGTTATTGAGTACCACTTGTTCACTGCGTCACATCGTAGTAAGAAGTGAATTGAATGGATGAATGTTGCTGAATTGTATTTCAATTAATTGTATTGCAACTTGTTTGATTTAGCCTAGGCGCAAACATTTATATTTCTGCAATAAAAGATATATTTGGCCAAAACATGAAAGAAGGACCAACTCCTAATGCTATATTTATGCAAAGATATATCCTTTTGCCATGTCAACCCTCTGCATGCTAGAAGTCGGTCTTGGAAGGCTAAATTTGACGGGTAAGTCTTGCTGAGTATTAGTTGCTCAGGGTTTGTTGTTTAAATATTTTTGCAGGAGATGTTTTGGCTCAGGAGAATGAAGCATGTTTATGGGCTGAATGTGCTTCATCGTAGGATTAATGAGGTCATGTTGTATATCGCTTCTGCTACGCTTTTCAAACTCTTTTATGTACCAAAAATCTGAACTCAAGTTGTAATAATTAAGTTTTCACTTGCACTCTATTTTATTTATGCTTATGTGTGTGTACTTTTGGATGCTTGCTTCGCCAAGTGTCACCCAATTAAGATACTGGTTAGCCAAACCCCTCATTAATTTGAGGCGGGGTGCTACAAGTACATCACTAGAAAGCATGAAACTACCACTGTCAGTTTATGCTGCGCTCAACTAGCTTATTTCTTCACCATGCACTGGCGTCACCGAAGATGCGCTATCGAGACTCGATCACCTGCCTATGCGCTGACACCACTTTAGCTTTAGTTACCACTCACCAGGCATTAGTGCTCGCCATGCATGTAGACAATTAAGCCGATATGTTGATCTTTGCAAGGACCCGTTTTATGGTCGAAGACATGAGAGGGCCAGTTTGATGGACGAAGACATGGTATATATGCACATGAGTCAATGGTAGTTATACTACAACTATGTGATTAAGCAAGAGTAGTTCTCCATCGAGCAACGAAGCAGTGGCGAAACTAGCGCTACGAAGACCAGAGTGCCATGTGACGATGATGTTTCCAAGATATCACTTGATAAAAAAAAAGTTAAAATAATATTACTCTTAAACTAGCCGCGCTATTAGCGCGGGCCATCTTGCTAGTTGGGAAGTATTTTAGCATAGAATTCTTTTATTTTGATTCATCAAACTTTGGAGACATGGAAATTCTATGGGCGCCCAAAGTTGTATTGGGCTGTTGGAAGCCGGCCCGTCTTCTGTTATCCCGGCATCCCGACATCCTACCACGCACCTTTCGCTTTCACTCTGCGATCTCACTCCCCCAAGTGGCTTCCCTTCCTCTGCCCCGCTTCTCTTTATCTTTTGTTCTCTTCTCCCAGCTACCACCAAGTCCCCGTCGCAAACCCCAAACCCTGTCACTTGTTTAGCCGCACTTTGTTTCAGCTTCTTCCTCCCCTTGCACTCCACTCCTCACGCTCGTACTCAAGCAAATCCTCCCTTTCTTTCTTTGTGCTAATTAATTGGCATTTCTTCCGGGATCGGAGCAATGGAGAAGCAGAGGAAGCAGGGGTTCTTCTCGGCGCTCAAGGGGGAGGTGGTGCGCGGACTATCGCCGGCGAGGTCCCGCGGCAAGTCACCGGCGCGGATGCTGCTTCCGCGCAGCCGCAGGACTGCGGCGGCGGAGGCGACGCCCGAGCAGCTCGACCAGTACGTGCCGGAGCAGTACATCCCCCACTCCGGCAGCCTTCGGCCCGGCGGCCAATTCCTGGCGCCGCTCATGGAGGGCCCGGACATGGCCGAGTGTGAGATCGTCTCTGAAGATTCCGGCCGCCGAGACGGGTTCGGACAGTGGGTCCGCGGCCACCTGTCCCGCAACCCGTCCATGGCCGGTGGAGGAGGCGACGGCGGCGGATCGTTTCGCCGCTCGGATCTCCGCCTCCTCCTCGGAGTCATGGGCGCGCCGCTGGCGCCTGTCCCAGCGTCTGGCGGCGAGTCGCTGCCTCACCTCTCCGTCAAGAGCACCCCCATTGTTCGTACACCTCCTCTGTTCCGCTGAATTCGATCTCATCCGCAAATGCGGCAACTTGTTTTGTTTTCAGTTCTGACGCCGCCGGACCGGATCTGTTTGTTACGGAACTGCAGGAGTCGTCGTCGGCGCAGTACATCCTGCAGCAGTACGTGGCGGCGTCCGGGGGCGCGAAGCTGCTTCGCTCGGTGCGGAACGCGTACGCGATGGGGAAGGTGCGGATGGTGGCGTCGGAGTTCGAGACGGCCACGCGGGTTGTCAAGACCCGCGGCTCCGGTTCGGGCTCCGGGTCCGGGTCCGCCGCCGCCTCAGCCGTGGAGCAGGGCGGGTTCGTGCTGTGGCAGATGTCCCCGGACATGTGGTACGTGGAGCTCGCCGTGGGCGGCAGCAAGGTCCGCGCCGGCTGCAACGGGCAGCTCGTGTGGCGCCACACGCCCTGGCTGGGCGCCCACGCCGCCAAGGGCCCCGTCCGCCCGCTCCGCCGCGCGCTCCAGGGGCTCGACCCGCTGACGACGGCGGGGCTGTTCGCGGACGCGCGGTGCGTCGGGGAGAAGAAGGTGGGCGACGAGGACTGCTTCATCCTCAAGCTGTCGGCGGACGCGGACACGCTGCGGCAGCGCAGCGAGGGCCCGGCCGAGATCATCCGCCACGTGCTCTTCGGCTACTTCAGCCAGCGCACGGGGCTGCTCGCGCACGTCGAGGACTCGCACCTCACACGCATCCAGCCGCACGCCGGCGGCGACGCCGTCTACTGGGAGACCACCATCAGCTCCTTCCTCGACGACTACCGCGCCGTCGACGGCGTCATGATCGCGCACGCCGGCCGGTCCGCCGTCACGCTCTTCCGGTTCGGGGAGACGGCCATGAGCCACACCAAGACGCGCATGGAGGAGGCCTGGACCATCGACGAGGCCGCCTTCAACGTGCCGGGCCTCTCCACCGACTGCTTCATCCCGCCCGCCGACATCCGCCGCGGCAGCTCCGTCGTCGTCGCCGAGCTCCCGCCGCGAGGCGGGGAGCAGCGTGCCAAGGCCGGCGCCGTGCACCCCGCGCGTGTGGCCGCGATGGAGGACAAGATTCATTGGAGGATGCAAGTCTGAGGGGATTACGGGAGAAATTACTTGATTGGATTCTTGTGAAATACTACTACAGTACGATTAGTTTAATTAAGCAACTACTCCTAGTTAGAGAGAATTCCACCAATCCAACCTGTTCATAGTACCAGTAGTAGTAGAAAACAAATCTCTCCACATTTACTAACTCCATTCTACTATATATCTAGTGGCTTGTACTATGCCTGTACAGATGAGCAAAGCGTCTCCCCCTTTTCCATGTTAAGTTGTACTACTGCAAGAGTTTTCGACACAATTTTACTTGCATAATTTCGAGATGTACAAATTGGAGGAGCCTCTTGCACTTTCACCATCACAGTAGGTCGATACCTAGGATTCCTAGCTGGTAGGTATGTTTTGCTTTCGTTCTCTCTTTCGTTCCCTTGCTGCCAAGGAAACAGATGGAGTTGTACACTTGTACTGGTTCCGATTGTTTGCTTAGAAACTAACCAAGTATCTTACCACTCTTTCCAGGTAGTACTTGTGAGAGTTACTTGCCACATTCCTTGTGGTGGTGGATACACACAATTGCTTTGAAGTTAACCAAAGCTTCTTGTGCCAAAACTACTTTTTTGGCCTGTAGCACCAACCAAACTGTCACAGTCGGCACAGTACATCTACTAGCATTGGATGCTGAGGTCACTAGACAGTGGTAGATCAGGTGACCCGCTTGCTCGCTAGCGTGACACTGCCCAGTGTACTGCTGTTTACCGTGTCTCTCCAAATGCATCACGAGCAAGCTCGCTCATGATAACCTCATGGTGGCGAATATGGCATGGCCAAAGTTGAAGGGGATGGGTGGGCCCCACGTCCTGGAAGAGCTGCCAGTGTGCCGTTGGCCTCTGCTGTGCGGTGGTGGCATCTGTTGCGCTGTTGCTGAAGCAGGATTTTTATGTGTTCGCCTTTACTGACCAACGACCTCTGCAGACCTGCAGTGTCCATTGTCACGGCTGTCTTCTAGGAGTAGATGAAAATCTGATGGGTCTTGCAATGTCTTATTGTAGCTACCGCTCATGTTTCCATTTCTGTTTCGTAGCGGCACATGTTCGTTGTTCCTTGCAATGCCTTGTTGTAGCTACTGCTCATGTTTCCAATTCATTCAGTATCTAAGAGCTAAGCGATGTGCATGTGATGGGTGTACGTGATGAACTGAATGTACAAAAATACGTGTTTGAAATCCTATGAACGAGTTGCTGGTCTAAAGGCTCACTAGGCGGTGAGATTTCACAAGTCATTTCTTCAGAAAACACCTACAGAAACGACACCTATGCTTCACATGGCTGATGCTAGCGTTGGACAGGAAACATTGCTGCTGTGATCTTGGAGCAGAGCCGCCTGTCCGACTGGCATCTACTCCGAGGTTGCATCGTCACGCATACGTATGTGGTCAGGTCAGGTTTGCTACTCCGAGTATCTTTATATTCTGGGGAATAACATAATAGATGTCATTTTAGCTCTTAACACACAAATAAAAAAGATGTGGAAAAGTTAAGTGTCCAAAATCTAGGAGGAGAGAGAGATAGATTTTTTTTTATGCGAGGAAGAGATAGAGATGTATTGAGAAAAGAGAAAGAATTATTGAAAAGAGAGACTGATGAGCAATTTTAGAAACATTTTGAAGTCTAAAATGACAAGTAAATTGGAAACTTGCACTCTTAAATGAAAATTCTAAAACAAAATGGATGGATAAAGCATATTGTCATATATCACCATGCACAATTTAAGGTGCAACAATTACTTGTATAAGTTCAGCAAAAAAATAAAAATCAACATTTAAACAATACTAGCAGGCTGCCGATTTGAAATGAATAGTTACGACCCACAACTATTCAAGCTGATTTTTATTTCTTTTTTGTTGCATCTTGCATGAGTAGTTGTTGCATCTCATATTTTTCATGATGCTTGATGAAAACATAAACTGTCCACAAATTATTTTGATGGAATTTTTGGAACAAACTATTTTGATGGATAGGAGCAACTTTGTCTTATACGGATTATACTATTCATACATTGATTGACAAACTTTGTTCAGATATTTAGTTTGGTTAACCGAGAAAGGTATCACTAGATTAAATTAATAAAGCCATCACCACGGTCTAGTAATATTCTAAACCGTCCGACTTCTATCCTCCTCAAGGTTATGTTCTTCTTTTGATAACCTGATGCCTCGCCCTTCAGATACATCCATCTCGTGTTGTTCTCCTTTTAACACCCTCGTGCATGGCTTCAAACCGATCTCACACTTTACCTCTTTACTATCTTGTATACTTTTAATTACTTCACTCGAAAAAGGGAAAGGAGAGCATCTGTGCTCGATCCTATGCATATCATCACGTCCAATGAGAAAGAAAGCATGATGCAGGCCAATTGATTCTTTTTTTAAAGCAATTGAAGGGGCAAGCCCCTTAAGGTAGACTTATTGTTAGTTCTTCACCTCATCTAAGAATCAACATAAGAGTTAATTTTGATATTAAATTAGTGATTGGTACCGCATGTTTGTAGCTCAATAAATGATAGAGAATGCCTCTTAACGAGGATCTATCTCTTCTCTCTCTTTTTCTTCTCTCCTCCATGTAGGGTTATGCGTGGATTAATTTTTAGGATACCTTGTGACGCTCTCAGGACACAGAATGTAAGTACCTATAAGCTCATGATGTAGTAATGTAAACTCTACTGATCTGGTGTAATCAGTGAGAGCTGGTCCCTAGCGTTTGGCTAACCAATACTTGTCTTCCAAACAAAATATGCTTTGAACTCTTGATGCTTGAAAACTATCAACATACTAGATTGTTTAATTTGAGACAAAATATTTGCGCACAAGTCTATCACACATGGATAATTGCAACTGTGGACGTCCCAATTCCATGTGAGACAAAATATTTGCGCACAAGTGTATCAAACATGGATCATAGCAACTGTCGATGTCCCAATTAATTATCATGGTTGCGTCTTTCGAAGTGTCGATATATGACGATCTGATCGATCCGTTCCTGATGATATGCTTGCTCTTTTCATGCTCCTTTGTTTGCATATATACTATTAAGTATTAACAAAGAGGAGAGGTGGAGATCTTGATCTTCTTGGTTTTAGTTATCTATCCAACCTGTCGGGTTGTAGAGTTGCTTTTTGTCAATCTTGCTTTAGATTGGCATCTGGGGTATCAGCTTTCATTAACCAACCACACTTGAGATTTGTAATGTTTGTATCCTACTGATGTTCTCAAGAGAGAAACAAAAGGGTTGGTGAAAACTATGTGGCTCCTAGAACACTGGCACAGGCAATGCCAACGTAGAGCTGGAGCTGCCTTGTTTTATTCATTGTGGGGACCGGCTTTAGTTTATGCAGTGATCAAATAGGTTTAATCCCCTGGCTTGATTCCCTGAAGGATTCGCAGCTAATGTCAGGCCATAGCCGTTTACGGATGGACTCTGCCTTCACAAATGCTTCGTTCACGCTGACGAGGTAGGGACCCAAGCGTTCTTTTTTCCAAGCATTCATGCAGCACATATTACAGTATATAGTAGTAGCAGAAATACTCTCATATCTACGGTTGGTAGGTGTATTTTTATATCCATATCGGAACGTTATGGGCAGGAGCCAAGCTAGAAAAAAATACCACTTGTGTCAGCAGGTCGATGAGCTTGGTTGCCAGTGTTTTGTTGCCTCTTCTGGGGTCAATGCTTGAAAATACGAGGCAAATACATGGGCTCGGCAGCAGGTTGCCAGTGTCAGCTCTGTAGCCTCGACCCTGGTTATGTATTTGAAATACACAAAGGGGAACAGTGCGTGATGTTTCATGTTTCTTATACAATCTGTGATAACAGAGTACAAAAGTACATGTATCTATTGTAAGTTTGGGAATTTAAAATACTTGAAATACAGAGTTATTTTAGATGAAAGAAAAAAAATCTCTTTTATTCCATTCATCAAGTTTTTTTTTTAGGGAAAATTCCATCATCAAGTAGTACCGAGTATTACAGTTGGAAATGGCCGGGAGAAGGTACTGCAGCCGACTGGGCTAAGCCGTTGAGCCCAGCACCAGAGAATTTGTTGGGCCAATTTTAGCTTACCCCACTTTATAGCTTAACATTTCTAGTCCAGTTGGCCTTTTCTGATGATAAAGAGCTGACTGACTGCGTTTTCATGGGGAAAAAATGTAGAGCTGATTTGCGCCTACCTAAAAGCTTATACAAAGTTAAATCTCAAGAGGCATGACTAGGTAATAATTAGCCGAACGATATCAAATGTTTGTTTCTCTTGGGGAATGCCTTTTCATAATTGTACACATACTACATCAGGGATCTAGAAACATTTTGCTAGTTACCAAGAGTCCTTTTTTCTTCCAGTTTCATGCAGCAATGACGTTGGCATGATTCTAAGGAATAGTGATTCGAGATGCATATTACCATATTTAACATATTTTATCCTAGCTTGACAAAGACAGATACCTCTGTTCTAGGAGCGGGCAGAAGATGACCTTCATAGTTGATTTTGGCTTTTCTATCAAACTTCTTAAGTTAGCCTGTCTCATGAGTCGAGTGGTATAAACCCTTTTTTTTCTTCTTAAGATGTTGCAAAATTCTTCCAGAACAACTTGATTGCTTACGTACTTTGCAATCTTCGGCTGTTGAGTACGCTAAAAAGAGAGCCATACTTTTCTCACCCTGATTTCCTTTTTTTCCTTTAGGCCCTAAAGTTTTGAAAAATACTAAACTCTCCTCTCGTAGCATGTGCTTTCCCACTGCTTTGCTCTAAGTATTTAAAATCACTCGGTTTTTGGTATGCCATCAACGTATTTCGGAAGTGGAGACTTCCATGATTCCATCATGCTTTCCCTTGAGGGTTTTGACTGCCTTCCTGACAATGACATGACATGTGCACAATATTTATCGAGGAGAGCTTCATAACCACGTGGGAATGTTTCTAACAATGATTAATTAGTCCAAATAGTGTAAACATAATTTCAACTTTCAATTACTTTTTTTTTTCAAGTAGACGTATGAAGAATGCACACTAAAGTTGGAATGTATTTCACCCAGATGCATGGTAGCTAGGATGTTGTTGGCGCTGTGTCACAAGTCTTAAGAGGAGTGTTTTCGGAGCCTCAGAGGATATGAGGCAGGCATGGTGGCATTGTGGAGAGCTTTACCTTGTGTCGTCCGATACTAGAGAAGGTGTGGAGAGGTGGATTGAAAGTGAAGGAGGAATTTTGAAATAACGAACTAACACACACTAGATATATAGTGAAGGATCAAATTCGGCAGCTGAGAGTTTTTCCAAAGAAAAATGTTTGGCACAACGAGATTTACAAAGTTGAAATAGGAAGATCGTACAGATAAAACAGGAATAAATGAATATATAGGGCGGTGAAGAGGCCAAGAAAAAAAGAAGAAGAAATGAAGCAGAAAGAAAGGAACTAAAGTCAATGATCCACGATTGTGAAATTGGAGCTCCCAAGTTCTAGCAGACACCAGTGATTATTTGGCGCTATTTTTCGAATGGCTTAATTAATGATCCAGACACACCAATTTCTTCTCATTTGCCTTTTGCATCCATTCCACCATGGACCGCCGTAGTTTTTCAGGTGCTCTTGCAACCCACAAGTTGAGAAAATTTGTGAGAACATGTGTCCACCTCTCCAGCTTTGGGTCCTGATTATATTGCTGCACTAGAGACATTTTTGTCTGATTTCCATGGACATTTTTCCGCGGCATCGTCTTCTTCACCTGAAAGTATGCTGTGCCATGATTTGATTTCCAAAGTATCTGATACACCGTTGCTTCGGCCTTATGGTAAAGGCAATGGAGTGCCTTGGGTAGCATGGTCTCGTCAAATTGTTGCAGGCTAATGTTTGTCTGTATACTTTGTTGCTCCTCGCCGCGGATCACCTCCACCAAAGATGTGGCGGCTTTCGGGATAACGTCTCCCAAACAGCAGTGGGGTGTAAACAGAAGGCCAAGTTTCAGATTTGGCAAATCCTTGGAAGAAGTTGTTGGATTTCGAACCTGAACACCAGAGCTCCTCTGCTTGTTGTACTCGGACAGTGGGATCTGGCACTGCCAATACACCTCGATGACCGATTCAAGAGGAACTTCTTGCTTGCAGGGCTCGTCAAGATGGCTGCAGCACAATGGGTCTGGGCGAAACCATCGGCTCATATCGCTGTGGATGCTGTTCCAATGTTCTTTGTTACTACAATCAGCATACGACACCCAGGTGAAGTCCTGAGTTGGCAGGTCAGCGAGCTGTCTGGCAGCAGCCTCAGCCGTGGGTTTGAAGTGAGGCGTGACCAGCAGCTGCAAGCACTTGATGGTGATCCCAACAACGTCCGTGCTCTCGGACAGCCGCAGCATGGAGCCAATGCACATGTTCTTCTCCGGCTCGTCGTCGTCCTCGTAGATGAAGATGAGCTTCGCCTCGATCCCTCGCCCTTCCAGGCTGACGGGACGCACGCAGAACAGGTGGTACTGGCTGCCCCTGACGAGCCTGTACCGCAGCTCGTCGCCGGCGAGGAGGCGCGCGATGAGAGGGTCGAAGAACATGTACCGCCGCGGCGTGCCGCCGAGCTCCACGAATCGCAGGAATTCGGTGGCGCCGTCGGCGAACCATTCGAACCTTCGCACGGCCGGGTTGCCGTTGCCGGAGCCGTACTCGTCGCTGCTCTTGCAGGCGCTCAGGACGGAGGAGACGACTGACTTGGTGGCGTGGGCGAGCCGTCTTGGGAAGGACGACGACCTCACCACACGCTGCTTCTCTTCGTCTTCCACAACGCGTTGCTTGCATCTGCGCAGCGTGTCGTCGCATTCCTGGGCGGCACGCTTGAGCTTGTTGCGCCAGCGGAGCAGCGACGCGTCGCCTATCTGCCACTTGTCGGAGGTCTCGAGCGCGGCCTCCAGCCTGATGTGCGCCATCTCCAGCCTATCAAGATGCTCCTTCCCGCTCGGTTGCCTCTCGTGCCTGTCGATCATGCTGGATACGATCTGGTTCACTACCTCCTCCGCAACCGCAGAGCTCACAATCTCCGCCATCAGTCTTGGAGAGAAAATTGCACGACTGGTTTGACTGAATGGATGATGCAAAGAGTATAGTAATCGGAGCAATATATAGGCAGTTTGCAAAGGGAGCACCGGGGAAATTAAGCGGGTCATATTCTAATTAAAACCGAGTGAAAGGCCTGGACCATGCACCGACGTCAGATTCAACTCCAGATTAGTATATGCGTGCAATGTGGTGGTACTAACTGAATAATAATTTTTGGTAGGGCTCCATCAGATGCTGCCATTGACAGATTAAGTGGACTTTGACAGAGACCAGAGTGTGTTTATGACCGAGTCTTCATCGGCAGGCAACTTCCATCCACATTGGCACATGATGTTAGTGACGAGCTTTCAGACGAGGTCTATAATCACAACCATTGAATAGAAGATCTTTTTTTTTTTTTTTGCGAGGGATCGAATAGAAGATCTACATCGGATCCCGAATCATGGAAAGTGACACACCATGGTAGGTGCAAAGTTGCAAATTAGAAGCATAATAATCAATGTTGCTGCGCCAAATATCCATCCCCGTGAAGAAAACAGAGACTGAGAAGGTCACGGCTTTCGCTCCTTAATTCAAGAAAACAAGTTCAGAAAAAACTTAAACAAGTATGCGGCGTTTCATACTATTTGAATTCGAAACTTAAGGTTTGCAAAAATGGGAAACTATACCCAAGCAGTAATGATCCTTCGCATATCCTGGTACCAGTGTCTGGATCTTGCGTGTAAAGCCAATTCTACTCCAAATATATGTTACTGTTGGAATACAACGGAATTTATGAACCTGGAACAAATCATTAGTATTTGGCATACTCCCAGGCCCAGGCCCAGGCCCAGCTGATCTATAGCGATAACAATGGGGACATAAAAGATGCACTTGCATGTGCTCGCAATCCACCTAAACAGCGAATGGGATGACTTGTTTATCAAAAGTCGCATATAACGCGGCAAAAGACAAACTTGACCGGAGACTCTACGCGTGTTTACAATATGTACATGCCGGGCCCTCGCCAAGATGGATCACTCTGCTTTGAAAGTCGAATGGAGAGACCACAAGATGGAAAAGCCAGTCCTCTGACGTAATTGACGGGAAACATCGAACCTGGCTGTGCTGCTCCAGCTCAACATTTCTAGTAGTATCATACATTTAACAGTTTTTTCCCCGACGCTCTGCGATTACCGTATCCACGGCACGGCTTGTTTTGCACCCAATTCTCCTCCACCGGACTTCCCGAGCCGCCAACGGCAAGGAAACTGCTCCGACCTCCCTGCAGAAGATTGTGATTCGCCTGTTTGTTGCCGAGCTTCCGAACGACGGGGGCGCTCACCCAGCCGCCGCCGCATCTTCGCGAGGAGGACGCGCTGCCGAACTCGACGCACTTCAGGAACTCGGCGGAGCCATCGGCGAGCCGCTCGAACCTCTGCACGGCGGCGCAGGCCCGGGCGACCTCGTCGCTGCCGCCGCGGGTGAGCGCGAGGAGCGCCGCGACGAAGGACGCGACGGCGTGCGCCACGCGCCGGTGGAAGGGCGCCCGCGCCAGCCGCTCCCTGGCGGCCTCCTCCTCCAGCGCGCGCAGCTTCCACCGGTGCAGCGCGTCGTCGCACTCGTCGGCGGCGCGCCGCAGCTTGCGGCGCCACCGGAGCAGGGACACGTCGGTGGCGTGCCACCGGCCCGACACCTCCAGCGCCGCCTCCATCTTGATGTGCGCCATCTCCAGCCGCTCGACGGCTTCCCATGTGCTCAGCCGCTCCCTGTGCTTGCTGATGAGGAACGAGGAGGTCCGGTTCACCACCTCGCCGACGACAATGGACCCGATCATCTCGGCCATCGCGGTTTATGGAGCGAGCGATTAACTGATGAGTGAAGCGCCGGATCGAGGTACAGAGAATTCTCGGAGGCGACGAGGCTACGGGAACGTCATGTGAAGAAGGGGAAAGGTGAGCTCGATAGGAGAGGTCGGACGTGCAACCTGGTCATGGGTCAGAGAAAATTAGGCCGTGTTCGTTTCTTTTAACGCTAAATTTTAAAAGTCTTTAAACAAAAAGAACTTAATATTAAATAAAGTTTAATGACAAAATTTTTTTACAGATGGGTACATCTTTACGAGACGAATCTAATGAGTTTAATTAATCTATGTGTTGCTACAGTCATGCTACAGTAATGCTACAGTAACCATCATCTAATCATGGCGTAATTACCCTCATTAAATTCGTCTCGCGAATTAGACCAGGGTTCTATAGTTAGTTTTGTAATTAAACTTTATTTAATATATCTTATCTAGAATTTAAACCTCTCTAAAATTTAGACTCCTATGAGCCGAACACCCCCTTATTCGTACACGCCATTAAGTTGACCGTTCTTTCAGAAACTAATAAGATGGAACAAAGAAAATAGAAATATTACGCGAGCAGCCATTTTTTAGCTCCAAATCATAGGACTCGCTGGGCCTAACAAGTGTCATGTTAGGTTGTTGTTGGGTTGGGCCGGGGTGGGTGCTGGATTCAGGCCATTTGTTGCTTAACTTGAAATCAATCCTTATTGTAAATCAGTTGCTTGGACTCGTTTGGGTTGACGTTGTGGTCGAACAAAAAGTGCATTGTTCCTTGATCTGCAACTGGTTAATAAGAGTTTTCACAGTACTCATTATTTTTCTATCGTCGCTTGATCCGGTCCTGTGCTTGAGGTGTAGTGGCGAGAAACATGCCTATCAAAGTCTTGGACTCTTTGGGAGCACGGTCAAGTGGATGGAACCAAGCAAGCATGGACCGGCCTTTTGATATTGGGTGATGAGCTGAATATATGCTAGTGACAAATTGCGGATTGCATGGTGAAACCAGAACGGAATATGATAAATGCAGTCAGATTTGCGAAAAATCCAGTCGACTATGCAGTGATATCAAGTTTAGTCGTCAAAATATACTTTTAAAACATGTCAAAATAAAATGTCGATGTCGGAACAAGGGGTAACATCACAAAATATCTACACGTACAAAGGTAGGGGGAAATGTTCAATACATGCTGGTCTTTTATATCACATTTGACAACGTGGAGTGCTCTTAAGGTAATAGTGGTAAACATAAGCTTTAGTTCAACAAACTAGGGTTAAATCTCGAAGCTAGAAAGTTATAGGCATATATAATCACAATTGGAGTGAAACTAGGGGAAAAAATACAATTGCTCAAAATTCAAATTATTACTAGGTTCAATGTTGAATTGTTCTTTGCCTTTAGGTCGAATCAAAACATCATGGTATTAAGTGCTATATATAATGCCCAAAAATGGTCAGTGAACAGTCTGAGTTATTCGGTCGCAGTTTCTATGCCGGAGAGCAAGATTATGACAACAATGGCCTGGCGTTGTTGCACAGGTATTCTAAATCATGGTTATGACGACGAAAATCATACCATAGCCGATATGCCTGTTGATGGGTGGAAAACGATGTCCTTGCTTCCGTTGTGCTCGTTAGGGCACACCGATCTCAAGACTATTGATCTTTTTTTTTTGAACGGGACTATTGATCTTTTTCTAATAGTCCATGTCCATGTCAGGTCAGGTAGTTGCTGGAAGTGGACGCGGCACGTACAACGCTATACGTAGACAGTCTCATAAGCCGTCTTATGCAACGCCACGTAGGATTTTTTATGAGGTGGAAGAGAAAGAGGGAGGAAAAAGAAAGAGGCGGTTTTTTCGCGAGGCAATCACCTCAAACGCTAAAATTTAGGAGTATGAGACGACTTACACACCATTGTACAACTTGTAGTTGCCATGCAACTCAAAAACATTTCTTTTCTCATCCATAAATTAAGGGAAGATGCTATTTCTACTAGACAACTAAAACAATCACCTATTGTATCTGTTGTCTGATAAGCAATCTGAAAATTATATGACATGTATGGAGCGGTCTCATAGACAGCTCCATTGTACCTGCTCTAACAACAGCTAAGGGGTCCCCCGCCGTCCTTTCTAAGTTTTGAGTGATGGATCTTTGCATGCATGCATGCATATCTTGTCACCATAGTTTGAGGGCTTAGGTTCTACCTGATTCGTATCGTTATCAGTTCAAAAAGAGAAAAAAACGAGAGATTCGTAACGTTATTCTCTTTTCATTTTCTCTTAGGGCATGTATGTAGGGAAAATTGAGTCTTGTCAAATAGCAATAAAGGAGCTAGAACCACAGACGGTCATCATCACCGGCATAGTAGAAGCCTTACAACATCTTGCTGAAGTTCAGTTCCTACTTGATTATACAAAGGTTTAAATAAAGGGTGGGAAATACGATACAAAACAAAGTGGAGTTTGATCCCGATCAGAGCAGCCTCATCGGAACAAACATATGAAAGGGAACTTTTAACTCCCAGCATCAGAACTCTTATATCTGTATTTTGAGAGATTATTGAAAGAGAGCGGACACGAAAGAAAGAAAGATAATGTGCGACTGCTCATAGGTCGCCCTCTCCTAACCCCTAGGTAATAACAAGGCATAATTAGTAATAAGAGACGAACAGGTAAACAAATTTTGACTTATCTAAATTTCATTTGTTGTTAACAACACAAAGCATTTTCTTACTAGTTGAGATATTCAACAAGCCTAGCACTTAGCTTTTAGAAAAAATAAAAAAGAGAGAGATAACAACTGCAACACTGAGACAGTAGGTTGCCTGTTGCAATCAGATGATCCGATTCTTTTGTCGTATACTCTGTTTGTCTACCGAACAGAACCCAACTTTTCTATGTGTGTGTTCTCGAAAAAAAGGGAGGACAGATTCATGCAGAAGCGCACACGAACAGTTTAATCCATGCTTCATGGAAAATGAACAAAATATTGACAGCTCCACCGGTCCACCCCTAATTGCAGTCGATTATGTAGTTGCATGAGATCAACTTGGGATTGTAAGGCACACCGGCAATTCTTGAAGAAGAAAAAAAAGGGGTTTTATGTCATTGAAGGCCTTGAATCAACAATGACCGACGCTCTCTGCATGCATGTGTGGACAGAAGCGATTATTCTTTTCGTCACGACGCAGCATTCCATCACATATTCTCTCCGAGGATGACAGTAACGGTTCAACAGCTGTCGATCCTTCTGGCAAAGCAAGTCTAGGTTCTTTTTGGTCCCTCGTTTGTTTTTTTTTTTTGGCTTTTGGTCCACATGGTAATGATGCATGCATCGACTTTGCTAGCTTATTGTCATTCGCTTTCCTGCAGCCTAACCGACATGGATTACTCCAATCAGAGTTCTGTATGTATGTACTCCCTCCGTTTTTAAATTGTTGTCGCCATTGATTTTTTTTGCTATCTTTGACCATTCGTCTTATTCAAAAAAGTTTTAAAAATATTATATATTTTGTGATGATTTGTTTTATCTTCAAAGTAAGTTTGAACCTAACTTATAATTTTGCATATTCGAACAACTATTTTGAATAAGACGAACGGTCAAACGTAAATAAAAAAGTCAATGACGACAACAATTTAAAAACGGAGGGAGTAACTAACTTTGTACACTGACATTGTAGCGACCAGCAAGTAAACGATTATGACTACAAACTTGTTACGTGTTTCGGCAGAGAAAATAAGTGTTTTTAGTAGTTCAAATCGAAACGTGCCACACATGCCGCCGGCCGAATCGTCATCTTTGGCAGGAAGCGGGAAGCACCGACGATTGCATACCGAACCTCTGGTGGCAAGTAATTGGCATCGCGTCCACTCCAACCAACAGAGAACTGAAACTGCAAATAGTTTTCAGGTATTCACACAGGAATGGCGTACATGCAAAAACAAGTTGTCTAATTATGAGATATTCGAAATGTGAGGGCAACTGGACGACAATGCTTTCAGTCAAGTGAATGTACGTCTGGCATTGAACCTTTGTCTTGCATCAACAAGCAAACTACGGTATATCCTGCTTCCTGGAGGGAGTTACACTTACAGGTGTTGCTTTGTTGCCTCCTTGGCGGTCTGGCTACTCGATCTCGCTACACACCGACAACCTACTCCTACAGCTTTGTCGGAAGGAATCGCCGAGCTAATCGCAGCACCAAACCAAGCGCGTACTTGTGCCGTATAACACGTTCCGCGACAGTCGACACGACGCGACGCGGCACCAGTCCTCGACAACTCGTTAAACCCAAGCAACAGCAGTTCGGCACGGCGGCACGCACGCACGCACGGGCGTCGAGTTTTTACTCCACGCCGTCCGTAAACGTCATGAGTAGCGAGTTACTCCCCGAAGTAACCAACCACACTTGGCAACGGCTCCGCGTGTCCGGCGTACCAACGCGAACCCGAGGTGCTCCGGCTGGCAAGTTTGTGGCGACGATCCTGGAGCGACTGCATCTTCTGGTCGCGTCAAGGCATTATTTGTCCCCGGAGACTCCGCCGACAGTCGCAGCAACGGCACCCGACACCCGTCCCCAGCGCGTTCCGGCTCGCCCGTTGCCCGGCCCTCGCCATCCACGACTCCCTGCCCGTACCTAACGCGCCAACGGCTCGCTACGGGACGGCGCACGCAGGCCTACGCGAACGAACGAACGCGACCCACCTCGCCCACCCGTGCATCGCTCCGCTGCACCGGACGCCCTCGAGTTTCCGCCTATTTATCCCGGCGCCGCCCGCCCTCGAAGCATCATCTTCCACCGCTCCCATTTTCCTTGCGGTTGGTCCCTCCCACTCCTCCTCTCCCTCCCGTTCCGTTGCCACTACTCGCACACACACCGTTCGCAATGGCGGCGCGGTCCGCCGTCCTCTGCACCGCGCTCCTCTGCCTCCTGCTCGCCGCCACGCACTCCGCCGCGCAGTCGCCGGCCGCCGCGCCAGCGGCCAACGCGCCGCCCAAGTCCTCCAAGGCCTCGCCGGCGCCCGCCGCCGCGCCGACCACCACACCGGCCGCGCCCAAGTCATCCCCCGCCACTCCGGCCCCGGCAGCGGCGCCGACCACCACCGCCACTCCAACGCCGGCTGCCGCGCCGACCAAGTCCAAGGCCAAGGCCCCCGCGCCCGCGCCGCCCGCCAAGGCAACCGCCCCGGCGGCGGCGCCGCCGAAGAAGGCCGCCGCGGCTCCGGCACCCGTCGCCACTCCTCCCGCGGCGAGCCCGCCCACCGTGGAGGCGCCGGCAGCCTCTCCGCCCGCGCCCGTCGCCGAGGTGCCGGTCGCCGCGCCGGCTCCGGTGACCAAGCCCGCTGAGGTCCCCGCGCCCGCGCCGCCCAAGAAGAAGAAGAAGGAGACCAAGAAGAAGAAGAAGAAGGCCCCGGCTCCGGCCGCCGAGGCACCCGTCGCCAAGTCCTCCGAGGCGCCCACCGCCGAAGCCGAGGCCCCCGGACCCAGCGGCGACGCCGCCGCCGCCGCTGACACCGCGGTATGCTTGCTTCACTCGCCATTCCTAACTCATGATTAGTGCAATTCATGCTATTGTCACGTCAGATCATTTCCATACATGTTGCCAAACTGCTGAGCATAGCTTGATAGCAGTGCAACGTCGCGACGTGCGCGTCACCCACCGTCGGTCGCAGAATGTAGTACTAGCCGTTAGGACATGCCTCTGTTGGTACTACCAGTTGTTGTGCATTGTGCTTGGACCACTCACTCCTCCACCGTTTAACCGTGTCTGGTTGGTTGGTTCTAAACCTTGTCAGTTGCCATTAAACCTTGTGTCAAAAAATAAAAACGAAGCAATATGGCCAAAACAGAGCATCCTACTCTGCAGGTCTAATTAACCAACAAACTGCTTGTATCGATCCTCCCATGGTGGATGATGCCTGGTAGTAGTGCTCTTTGCTCGTTCGTTTGCAGCCTCGTGTAACTTTTTGCTGTTGGGTGTTTGTTCAGGCCTGCGAAGTGAGACACACGACATCAACTTGACAAACTTTTTTTTTGCCCGTACTACATTTGTTTCATATGATCGAGTTCACATTATTACTAGTTTAATCGTAGAGGTATATAACAAATTAAGTGTGCTAACTCTGTCAAATTTTGTTGTGTCCTGCAGAACGCCGCAGGCAGGACGACGGGCGTCATCGTGTCCGCCATCGCGATGACGCTTGGAGCAGCGGCTCTGCTTGCCTAGAGCAAGAGACAAGTCCTACGCGTGTGATGCTGCCGCTACTGTTCCCACTGGCCATTCTCCCTTTTCCCGCTTTTCCTTTTCCGTACTTTGTAAAAGTGCTACCGTGCTGGATTTTCTTGTCTGTACCGTTTAGTAGGGCTCGCATTTGAGTCACTTGTGCGGATTCTTTTACTTAGATCAGAACAGATGATATGAGTGAGTGATTAGAGAGGGGACGAAGGGGGAGGTAGAGAGGACTTCATCTGTAATGTTGATATTCACCTATATTATATCATTTATTGTTCCATTTCTAGCCCTTTTAATGCATTATAAATTTTTAAAATTGGCCATGTCCAAAGGTCTGCTTGAGTATTTGAGTGATCAAGGTGGTTGTTACTTGTACCAATGGCGCTGGGCTGAGTGTGGCGTCCTTGCATGAATGATAACGAACTTGGGCTTCATGGCTGGACACGCCTGGCTATCAACCATTCAGTTTACTACATTTAAGAGTCTGATCAAATTTCATCTCATTTTCCATTGGATTTTCATGATCTTTCGCATATAGGATCAGTACCATCCAGCGCCACGGATGCACCACCATTAAGGACCACCCTCGTGATAGTGTACGTACAAGATTTTTTTTTTTTGATCAATGTACGTACAAGATTTGTTACGTTGTGGTCTGGTTGGTCTTGGCTGCTGGTACCGTCGATTAATCGCAGCACTAGCTAGGTACTTGCTCCATGTCCTGCCTAGTGCAACCAGCGCTGTGTCAACAGTTCAAATCGGCCTGGATCCTGTACGTACACAGCGGCGGAGCTACTAATAACAACAACTGACTGCGCCAGGCTATCCAGCTCAGCTCCTTGTTTTTTTTTGTTGTTGATTACAGCTCAGCTCCTTGTTGCAATCTTGTACTATGATTATGAACATCTTGCAGCGGCGAAGCTAGCAGTCCGATGACCCGAGTGCCACTGTCTAGGTGGTGCCAACAATTGTGTTTGGATAGTGCTATTTAGGTGAAAGATTAGTGCAAATGACTAAATTTAACCTTTTACCCCGGTGCCATGGCACTCGGAAGGCTTATGTGGCTTCGCCACTATCTTGCAGCATGCGATCCTTTAATTAAAGAAAAGCTTTTTGGTTATTCCTTCATAGGCCTAGACATTTGGTTAATAAGCTTATTACAGTTCACTTTTTTCATCTATTTTTTATTTAGTAATAAATAAGAAAACCTAAATTAACATAATATGTTTTGTTTCATTACTTTTGTTTTGGATTTTAACCTAAGTCTTGGAAATTACCCGTCTTTCTGGTAATTGTTTTTACAATATCATGTAGAAAAACAATACAAATGTGATAATAATATATCAAATAAGTCAATAATATTAATATATCCAATACTGAATGATAAGAACAATTATTGCACCAATCCTCCATGAAGAATGATTAAGTCATACGTTCGATAGCTTCAGAAATGCAATGGCAAAAACAAAAGCTTCAGAGAAGTTCATTTTTGATGAGAAATTCATTTTTTGGGGTATTTCAAGTTTCCATACTAAAAAACCAAGATGCATACTAACCTGTCCACCTGAGATAATACAGTTTTGAGTCTAATTTTTTTTAAATGAAAGGAAATTCTATTTCATCCAGCAAATGAAAACGTCCCGGCCTCTACATCACATGATGCATTTAGCCGTAGTTTTGAGTCCAAATGACCAAGGAATACAAGTGACAGGAAAATTAGATGTATTATTTATAGAGCATGGACGATATATCAGTGTTATATATATAATGGTACGACACGGGAGTGGATTAGCTGTGCTACGGAGCCAAAGGATCAGCTTACAGGCAAAGTAACATGCAAGTGAATTGTCCGTGCTACAGAGCACCCAGCTTAGGCAACAACCTTTGCTGAACACAAGAACAACGCATTACAGAGGAACAACACTCCCGACTGATAGTTGATATCATTCTGAGCATGGTAATTGACCAAACACAACACAACATGCATGTTGAAAACTACGGCAAACAGATTAATTAAAAGGTCATCAAGGTACAATCTTCCGAGCCTTCATCTTGTCGATCCACCCGTTGAAGGACTTCACCGTGTTCCGGAACCCAAGGAATCCATGCTCCTTACTCTTGTTCATGCTGTCCAAAAGCTTCCAGTTGGCACCGAGCTCATTGACCAAGTTGTCGACAAGCCACCAATTGGCCACCTCACAAAGTTGTGTCTCCAAGAGCTCATTCTCCTTGACGATCTCCGCCCAAACCGCCTCTTTCCCCACCATGGCCTCTGCCACCTTGAACCGGTTCTCCTCTCCCGTGTACCCAGTCCACTCCAACCCGAAACGTTCAGCGAGTATCGGCCACAGCTGCTTCCACCTGTAGACATCCCCGTTGCAGCAATTGAACGCCTCATTTTTGGCCATGGGTTCCAAGCCTGCCCAGATGTGTTGTTCAGCAACGAGGTCTGCGTCGGAGGCGTTGCTGCACTCCTCCCAGGATGCAAGGGACCCCGGCCACCGCAGCGTGGCGCCTTCCTTGCGACAGATGGCGGCGTACACGCAGAGGCTGCATACCGTGTTGAAGAAGCTTCGAGGGGAGAAGCCGAAGATGAGGCTGGGCCGGTGCACGGACCAACCGACGTCGCCGCCGCGCCGGGAGACCTCGTCGAAGAGGATGTCCTCTTGGGGCAGTCCAGGCGCGGCATGTCCTCGGTATAGGGCGGCTCGGGCTGGGCAATCTTGCCGATGAGCTCGAACAGTCCCATGTAGTGCTTGGTACCGGTCTGAAGGCTGATGTGGACGAGCCCGGGGCAGTTGGTGACGACAAAGGAGATGACATTGCGGAACATGGCGGAGTTCTTCTCTCGGTTCTGCGCTTCGGTTGAGTGCAGCATCCAGGCGACGTAGAAGACGTGGGTGATGTCCGTGAGCTGCGTCAGGGCTTCGGCGACGGCAGTGAAGTCGGTGAGATCAACCTGGATGGGGATCACAGAGGCGGATGATGGCTTGCACCAGGGCGGCAGAGCCCTGCGGGAGAGTGCGTAGACCTTCCATGGTCCACCGGGTGTGTCTGGCTGAGGGAGTATGTCGACGAGGGAGGTGCCCACTATCCCGGGATTCATCCTCTCCGCCCACCGCAACACCAAACCCGTCTCCGCCCACCCCCTTTTTCCTCCCGCCTGGGCCTTAGTTGGGCTTAATTCATCTGTCCCGTGCGCCGTCGGGCCTCGAACTGGAATGGCCTTTTGCCTGCGCGCACCCAATCTTTCCCCACGCACGGGAGACTCGCACGCCTGCCGCTGTGTGTTTGTCTTGTTCTTTTAGCCCATGTGCTTTACTATTCTAATCTGAACCACGTAACGAGCATCAAGGCCGTGTATAGCAAACACGTAAGGGAAGACAACAAGCAGTTGCTTTTGTTTACTTTCGTGCCTGGTGCGTGTTGTGTTCTTCTGTTCTTTTTTTTTTCATTTTTCTGACCCACGTGTCATTAGTTTTTTGTTGCACTGTTGTATATTATCGATTCTATTAAGTTTTTAAGAATTTCCACACTTTTTTCAGGCATAGAAATTATTTGTTCCAAACATATAGCTCATTTGTTCCAATAACCTAAACAATTTTTAACATACAAATAAATTGTTTCACCATGTTAAATAATTTGTTTAACAAAACTAAGTATTTTGTTCCAAGCATGTCTCGAATGATTTGTTCCAAGTAATTAAGTACGTTGTTATGCGAAGAGAACTTATTTGTTCCAAGCTTATAGACGATTTGTTCCAAGCTACTAAGTATGTTGTTCCACCAAGAGAATTTGTTTGTTCTAAACATGCAAATGATTTGTTCCAAGCCACTAAATATGTTGTTCTATAGAGAACTTGTTGTAAGCATGTCTTAGATGATTTGTTCTAAGTCACTAAGTATGTTGTTCTACCAAAAGAACTTATTTGTTTCAAGCATATAGATGAATTGTTTCAAGCCACTAAAGATGTTGTTCCACCAAGAGAACTTATTTGTTCCAAGCATGCGGAAGATTTGTTCCAAACCACTACGCATGTTCTTCTGAATAATGTAATTTTGGCTTGTATGATTTATTTTAAAAATTCTTATTTTTAAAGTTGTTCCCCCGTGCTATTTAAAATTGCTCTAGCAACATTTTTAGATTGTTTCACCCTATTTTCTAATTGTTCCATGTGCTATTTGAAATTGTTCTAAGCTATTTTTCAGATTGTTCCAGATAGCTAATCCTATTGTTCCCATAGCTGATTTAAATTGTTTCAACTCATATATGAATTGTTCCAACTTATTTTTTATTTTTCTACTTAAATAGCCTAATCATTAAAAATATTGTTTCAATTGCTGGTTCATATTGTTCTAAACGACTATTCAAATTGTTGTATATCCTTTTTCCATTTGTTCAATCGACTACTTTTGATTGTTCTAAACCATTTTTGAAATTGTTTTGGGTGCTATTTTCAGTTGTTCCAGATGTAGTTTCGAATTGTTCCAGGCCACTTTTCAAATTGTTCTGGTGCTATTTTCACTTTGTTTTATTGTATTTTTGAATTGTTCTAGGCCATTTTTTCAAATTGTTCCAGGTGCCTTTTAAATTATTTCAGTTGCATTTTCGAATTGGTCCAAACACCAATTCTATATTAGAGCCCCAAAACACATCAGATCATGACAATGGCTTGGCTCACGGAATTTTTTGATCCAACGAATGTGACTGCTGCTACTTTTTTTTTGAGATCCTGCTACTTTTATTCCCTTGCTCAGAACTGTACAAGTCCCGACTGGAGCCAACGGACACCAACGTATTTTTTCTAGGAACAACGGATGCCAACGCATGGGTACAGAAACGTGTGCCTGTCCTCGGCCCAACGCATGACTCCATGCAGGCCGCAGCGCGCGCATAAAGGCCCAGTAAATAAAGAGTGCGGGAGTGCAGGAGAGGGTGGGGTGGGCGGAGGAAGATTTTTGGTTGAGCAGGGCGGAGGCGAAAGCGACCCCCCACTATCCCGGCGGCGCCGACCACGAGCGCCACGCTCTGGAAGGACTGCTCGAACACGGCACAGACGACGTGTTCATCATCCTGGCGCTTCCTAACCGCTCCAATCCCGCGTGACCACTGCCAACTGAAGCTCATGGCTGCCCGTCTGCACAACATTGTGTTTCATGAGATTAGTGTGGGAGAACTGTAAATTAAAGTGTATGTGCAGATATATAAATTATATGTATATAAAGCGGCGTTTATGCTTCCTGAATAGATAGATGCGAAAATCTTCTTTCACAAAAGGTACGAAGATCTCTGTGCTTGCTTCTGTCTATTGTTCCGACATTTTTTTTTGTGTGGAACCTATTGTTCCTACAGTTTTGCGTTGGCAACATGCTACTCCATCCGTCCAGAAATATAGTGTACATCTAATTTTGTCTTAAGTCACACTTTTCAACTTTGATTAATAATATCTAAAAATATATATTATTTCAAAGTAACATAGTTATATATTATGAAAGTTCATTTCACGATGAATCTAGTAAAAACATTTTCATGTTGTTAATCTTTACGGTTTTGTAAATATTATTGGTCAAAGTTCAAAAAATTTGACTTAGAACAAAACTAGATGTACACTATAATTCTGAACGGAGAGAGTACAACACAAAAACCAAAGTTTGCACAAGCTTATTAGTTCCGTTGGTGAGAGCTTCCTTTGATACAGATCCGACAATCATCAACTGCCATCATCTAAACATGGGTGGACATCATTTGCGCGGCTAGACTTACTATACTATTTAAAAAATATATCATTGTAGAAAAAGTAACATAATTTAATATTATTATTTATTTTATACTATGTATTTATAAAATACTAGAAATAGATTTGAGAATTTCTCATCATCCTTCAATTTGAATGTGAGATGAGTCATCATTTACTTGGTACTGTGTCTTAGCTAACCCCTTGTATTTGATTTTGTTTTAAAAGTGAGGTCGGTTCAAACGTGCCATGCTAAACAACTAACCTATATCATAGCAGTAAAAAGAACGGGTCAAGCTACAAAGAAATCTTTTGAAGAAAATATGCCATGCTAAAAATAAGAGAATTTGCAATGCTAGCTAGACATATGGCGGTGTATTTTTATATTTGTGTATTTAGAAATATAAATTAAGTGTATTTTGGATATTTTTATTATTCCAAAATTTAGCTATTTTGGACTCATGGTATAGTGGGTAAATTAGAAATAAGAATTAAGGATATTTTTAGATCTTTTTATTATCAGAATTAAGTTATAATTTGGACATATAATGGCATGATGAGTAATTTATAAATAAGTGTGAAGGGTATTTTTGATTATTTTATTATTCGGAATTGAGCTGTTTTTTTTACTCATAATGGCATGGTGGGTAATTTAAAAAATAGGTGTAAGGGGTATTTTGAGTTATTTTTTATTATTCCGAATTTAGCTATTTTTTGACTCATAATGGCATGGTGGGTAATTTAAAAATATGCGTGAGGGGTATTTTGTTTCTATTTTTTATTATTCCGTATTTTGCTATTTTATAAATTTTTATAGGGGGTTTTGTGACTAATTTTTTCATAATGACAGTGGTGGGTAATTTTCTCTTTTTATTTTCTCTGGAAATTTCTCTGCCTTAAGAGCGAACGTGGTGGCTCCGTTTTGTGGTAAATTATATATATAATAGATTGATGTAGTGGAAAAATTGATGATTTAAACTGTATCTCATCAATTCAGTGATCACAGCTTGACTGCTACGGTATGTCCGTAATTACCACTACAAAAAACACTCAAATATGCAAACCTGCTGCAGAATCATTGCTCGTGGATTTTAGTCAATGGCGGTGGAGGAGATTCAATATGTATACTTTAATTGATTTGTGTTCCCACATAAATTGATTTGTTCGCTTGTGTTTATTTGAACAGAAATCATTTGTTTGCTTGTAACACTGCCGAACTGGTGCACTTAGAAGTCATTCTGTGCAGTGAGATTTCAATTTAGCAATGCCGACTAACTCGTCTTCAATAGCGAAAATGAACGAAAAAAAAAAGGCAGAAGCTTAAGTTTGAAGAGCTTAGTCGTTCATTTGGTGAGATCTCCCTTGATGCACCAGACCTTACAACCAGTTTTTGTCATGAAGCTAAGGTGTGGACGAAAATTGGATGTCATCAAATGCAACTGCAACTGAATGAAAAATTGTAATATGAATCGATATAGGTGAAAAATTGTTGCTGCAAACTGTATTTCATCAATCCAGTAAGCACGGAGTGATTGCTAACAATATGTCTGTAATTATTGAAAAACTCAACTATGCAAACCTCCTCAAAAACCGTTGCGCGTTGATTTGTTGGATGATAGTTAATTTTTATACCGGTACAGTGTATGATGATTTGTCTTTCGTCATAAATTGATTTGTTCGCTTTTGTTTATTTGTAACCACTACTCGTGCCAAACTGGTGCACTTAGAAGTTGCTCTGTGACGTGAGATTTGAATTCAACAATGTCGACTAACTTGTCTTCAATAGTGCTAATGACCAAAAACCAAATGCAGGCAGAAGTTCAAGTTTAGAAGAGCTGGTTACTCCACTCTGTCGCTAAAAGCCTAAAACACTATCACACATGAGCGCCTTGAAACTAAATTGCATGGTGAGTTCAATAACTTAGTGTTATGTCACACTTTTTTGCAAAATGCTCAAATGGATAACAGATTTTGTTTAAGCATTGTATTTGAGCTCAAAAGTGGATTCTATGGCTGGGACGACTATGTGTCCACGGTCGGCTCCAACGTGCATGACTGTTTGCACAATTTCGGTTGAGCCTCTGGCTTTCTTTTCTTTTCTTTTGGTTTTTTTATATCCTTGCCAATATAAATTTCATAGTTTGAAAATATGCCATCGAACTTCCTCTTGTCGGACTGGTTCCCTTATAATCTTTCCCGGCTTTGAAATATGCCAGCTCCACGGTTTTTGACAATGGGAAATACTTCTTCAAGTGCGGGACAAATGTGCAGGTTAGTTGGATTTTGTTCGATTTTCACATGGGTTCGTTGCCAGTTGGCACTGTATTCTTGGATAATGTTGGTTTTGTTGACAATGGTAGGGCAAGCCGTTAACTCGTGACTTTTACAAGTGGGAGAACAACTACAGGAAATGGTTGCGGAAGACATTGCCACTTTGCCAGAAGACGATTTTGTGCCTTGTCAAGAAGAAGAACTGAAGCACCAAATGTTGGTGTTGACGCATGACCTCAGACTCTGGTTGAACGTCCATGCCTGGCTAACATCTTGTCAAAGACCCAGAACACAAGCATCTGATTCGTTCCCCAATTGATCTCAGAGCTTATGCTTCTCGTAAAGAAATCCAAAGATGCACTACTGCTATCAACTAGCAAACTCGAGTAAAACCTTTCGTATACGCTTTGCTACCATCGGAGTCAATTGACAAAAAATCTTCAACCTTAACCTCTATTGTATACCGAGAACTTTTACAGTCCTCCATACTAGCTAGTATTCCTCCTAAAATACTAGCTAGTATTGTGAGGGATAGTTTTGGAATTGTAGATTATTTTGATTAATTTATGTTTAATGTCCTTAATAATAATTGGGGAAAAATAAAAGTGTCTTAATTTGGAACTGATCGGATCATCTGAACGTATGCCGCCCCGTCGCCTTGAATGTACGCAGCCAGATGTCATCGACCGCCGCCGGAGGAAGTAACTACGTACCCTCCGTCGTGCGCCTCCATCGTCGTCGATTCCGTTCACGTAGCTCATCCAACGCTGCCCCTAACCAGCTGATCCTAGCGTATGGATTTGAATGATCGATAGCTTTGTCAATTAAAAACTAATTGAAGATCACGTAATGAACATCCGGTGACCACGAATAGATCGCGATGTAATTAGATACAAACACTAACAAATGGCCGATTAGACGAAAGTTGCTGTACAGAAATCATTAAAAAGCAATTAGGCCACACGCGCATGCTCCGCCTTGCCGCACATGCCTAATCTGTACCAATGAATCCTCAACGGTGATGGAGATCCCGCTGGTTCTGCGACCGTCGTGGAGTGGTGGTAGCGCGTAGCGGCGGCGGCTAGGGTTGCGAGGGAGAGCCTTGCCGCTTTTGGCCTCATCGTAACAATATAATTACTAATTTGCTATGAATACTAGTTAGTATTGGTAGGTGAGAGTTAACGGATGTGAACCGTCGGATCATAATACTAGCTAATATTGTTAAATAATACTAGCTAGTATGAGGGACTGTAAAAGTCCTCATTGTATACCAGTGCCTACCATCAGATTTGGATGAATAAAGGAGGTCTGGGACTAATTACAGCACACGGTCTTTACGAGAAGAAGCGTTGGTTCTCGCTGAGGCCATGGATTTCAGTTGACGAGCAGAGGAATGGGGGCGCTCTAGCTCTGTTTCGACCTGACGGTGAAGGCTAAGTAGAGCACAGCCAGGGGCAAAACCATAATGCACACTATGAATTAACAAGCAGCAAGTAGAGCACCTGAGTGGTCGACGGCGCTCGATCGATGAGCTGATGAGGACTACGCGGGCTTCCGAGTCGGGCCGGCAAGCTATCTAAAACTGCACCAGGTGCAAAGCTGCGTGAGCACCGTGGGCAGCCGCCGGCGACGATGGCGTAAAACTTTTTGGTTTAGCTGCCGAGTATCCGAGCGGCATCCAGCGACTGCCCCAAGAGGTGGTATCGTATCGGCTCCCAGGCACGTGTGAGGCCGGTGCTCGATCTTGGGACACGGCGTCCGCGGCGGACGCGTATCGACTGACCTGCGTGTTGCTTTGCTGCAAGCACGTGCAGTAGAGGTGCATCCGCCGTCGGCTGCATCCGACTCCAGCGCCCCTCCTGACTCCAATCGATCGATCCTTCAAGCCGGTCAAAGCTGCCATGCTTCTCACGTGGCCTGATGCCTGGACAAAGGAAAATATTGCAAGTGAACCGTGAACGAAAGTGCCTTGTAAGCCGGTGGCACAATACAACAAAGGCAGCTAAGCCGGTGGCACAATACAACAAAGGCAGCTATTGAGTTGTTCTGAAGATTTAGAAAAGAAAGATATCAAGTTTCAATCACATTTTCTAATTCCATCCCGTTGTGAGCTATGATGGCACTACCATGCAGATGCCTTATGTAGTTGTAGAGACAAATCTGGCAACAACAATACAACTGTTACTCCATGTTTTGATTTGTATCTCTTAATTAGCATTGATTTGTAAGTGAAATGAAAAAGGCAAATGAATTTGGGGGGTGTGCGTGTCACCACGGCAACAACAATAACACTTCAAACTTTAAAACAGGCAGGTTTGATTTAGCTTTTCCTCTGTGCGTGTGTGTCCACGTTTCCTAGCAAGAGGAGAAATCGGGCAGCAAAGCAACGTAGCGCTGGCTGTTTTTACTCAAAACGGGTCGTCTACCGCTCTGATTTTCTACACGCCATGTCTACATTTTGTCGTGAGTAGAGTCAGCTAGCTGTAAGGAAACAGGAGGTAGGGGGCAAGAGGTCAAACAGTGGAAGGGGCTGGGAGTCTGGGAAACTTACCACGTAACCGTCAACGAGGGCGGAGGGCTCCTGCCTCCTCGACTGCATTGCTGGGACCAATCTCGTTTTGACTGAAAAAACCGAACCGGACCGAAATGGCCGGTTTACCCGAAAACCGAAAATATCGGTCAGAAACTGAACCGAAATTAAATGACAAATTTTGAAAAAAAAAAGGTCGAAATTTTCGGTAAACCATAAAAATTCTGATAAACCGGACAAGAATTCCGGTAAACCGGTTTAAAGACAAAAAAATGAAAATAAATGCAAAACAATTGAAACAAAAAGTATGTTCAAAAACTAGATCAAATTTGCAGCCCAATGGTGGAAATGGAACACGTAGATGCGATCGTTTGTTTTGTCAAAAAAAATCGAGGAAGGTTGCTAGTTTGAAATTTTCTTTTTTCTTCTTCTTCTTTTTGAACCTAGAAAACTTGCGTGGTTTTTAACCCATCAAACGATCGAATTTTCGTGTTCTGTTTTCACCATTGTGCTGCAAATTTCATCTAATTGTGTTACATACTTATGTTACAATTTTTTTAAAATTTTAAAATCTTTTTGAATTTTGAATTCAAAAACTAGATAAATCGGACCGGGCTGGTTTTCCGGTTTTCACGATAACCGGTTCGGTTTATTGTGGTTTTGTAAACCCTGGCTCGGACACCAAGGCAGCGGTTGGGCGTGCCAGCGGGAAGGAGAGGACGCTGAAGGAGCGGTGATGTGCGAGGCAACTGTTCTGGCACGTTGGGAAAATTACGCTGTCAAGGAGATGGGCCGTGTTATGGTAGCATCAAGTTTGGGCTTTAAGGGCCTTTGGCAGAGCTTTTTGCCTAGATTCTGTTTCTGTTTTTCCTCAAAAAATGCCAAGCATCCAAGTCTTGAAACGGATTCCGCAGAAAACAATAAGAGAATCCATTTCAGTTTTCAGTAGAGAAGCGTAAGAAGCAAATACTAGCTTTTTATCGGATTCCCACCACAACCCAGGCTCACCAATATTTGGAACAACGTCTGTTTTGTTTAAAAATTCCGTGGACTACAAACCGAAATTCCAAATTGCAAACCGATTACACTATTGTAATTGTAGCGATGTGATCTTCGAAACTAGACCACACTTGACTATATTTTGCAAACTTTTTTTTTTGAAAAATCTCAAACGTAATATTATTATTAGTCATCTATTTAATATTTTATTTGTTAGTCCATTTTCATCTCAACTTAAGAGGTACTGCAATCATTTGACATGCATAATTTATTTTAGCAAAATCAGGATAAGCTATTTTGTCAAACAGCTTCACTAGATAAGTTGTTTTGATAGATAATTCGTTATAAGCCATAGAAGCTATTTTGCCTTAAAATCCGGCGCAAAAGTTGTTTCATGCATAATCCGAAGCCCTGCCTAAGGCCCTAAGAATGGGCTGAGTTGCCTCACGTAAATGCAAATTCCCATTTTCTAGTCTGGATTAGAAAATTATTAGGAGCATGTCTGAGGAAAGGAGACGCGGGGGGGGGGGGGGGGGGGTGGGTGGGGGGGTGGGGGGGGGGGGGGGGGTGGGGGCGGAGCCTTGGGCACAATCATCCCACTCAGAACAAAAAGGGAAGAAGAAAAGCGAGACGCGCGCGCGCCCATCAAGATGAACTGGTGTTCATGTAGTTCTCATACAAAAGTCCCCTGTTCGAAGCATTGCAAATACTTTCAGCCATCGTTAATTCACAGGTGGTAGCCCGTATTTCTCAAATATTTAACTGAGCTCACCATTCAGTAAGGCATTCTAGGGGGCGTTTGGCAAGCCGAATCGTTTCTGATTCTGGGGTGAAACAGCTGGAACGGTTCCAAAGACTAAAAACTCGAAACGTTTCTCCACCGGATCGATGCGAACGATTCTATTTTTTGGCCTAGCGACTCGAAACGGCAAAATAGGTGTTTCGCTTGGTGGAACGGTTCCTAGTTCGCACCCTCTCTCCAACTTTGATAGTATTTACGCCAAATTGCCACCGCTCCATCGTTTCTTTCCGCAGCTCGCATCAAGGCGAAGCACCAGAGCACGCCCCGCTGCAACTGCTTTGCCGCCGCCGCCCCCAACCCAACGATTTCAAGTTTTGTTTGAGAGAGATGATGGAGGAGGCAAAGAGTGTTCGATTTTGCTTGGTTATTGTGTGTTTGTTCAATCAAAGCGTGGACAATCTGAGCTTGAGCGGTGCTGGCCATGGCGAACTGGCTAGAGGATGACGAAGACATTTTTTTTTACATCGGTTTCAAGAAAGAACGATTCAGTCTCTTTTTTTTTTTTTTTTTTTTTTTTTTTTTTTTTTTTTGAGATATATTCAGTCTCTTTTTTTTAACGAAGAAAGAACGATTCGTGTTGCTAATGGGCTGGAGGAGCCCAATTATGGGCAGCCCAGTTCACCGTGACCTCTTTCTTTTTTTCCTTAATTTTTTTTGTAATTTGTATTTGTACTCATTCTTGTGTATTTGGACTAAAGGGTATATTGGACAATCTAACACTTCCACTCTCATTAGGAATCTGAATCCAGCCATGTAGCCAAACGGTTCTACAAGTGATTCTGTTTCACACTGAGAAACGTTTCTAAGGAGAAACTGAAACGTTTCTGATTCTCAAAGAATCTGGAGCTGTACCAAACGCACCCTAAAGTGCTGATTAAATTTCACAGGAACCGTTACATTACCATACACACGTAAATATACAAATATTAGTATGACGGTTATTGATCACCCAACAATGATTGGGAGTTAGGACCTGCCCACCTGAGATTATTCTGAGTCCAAATGATCAAGGAATACAAGTGACACGAAAATCCGGTTTAAAGTGGACCATTCATCTAGAAAAAGAAAGAAATGAAGGGAAAGGCAGAGACGTGACTGAAATTGTGAAGAGCAAGGCAGACCAAACTTCTGAAGGTGTTATTAGAGACTTATTGTTGACAGAGTACGAATGATGCATCAGTGTTGAGTTGTTGACCATTGGTAGGACGCTTGAGTGGACTAGCTGTGCTACGGAGCCAAATGATCAGCTTACAGGCAAAGTAACATGCAAGTGAAGTATCCGACCCATGTTGTTAATATCTGAGCAAGGTAATTGACCAAACACAACGCAACATGCAAGATGAAAAATACGACAAACAGATTAATTAAAAGGTCATCAAGGTACAATCTTCCGAGCCTTGATCTTGTCGATCCACCCGTTGAAGGACTTCACCGTGTTCCGGAACCCAAGGAATCCATGCTCCTTACTCTTGTTCATGCTGTCCAAAAGCTTCCAGTTGGCACCGAGCTGATTGACCAAGTTGTCGACAAGCCGCCAATTAGCCACCTCACAAAGTTGTGTCTCCAAGAGCTCATTCTCCTTGACGATCTCCGCCCAAACCGCCTCTTTCCCCACCATGGCCTCTGCCACCTTGAACTGGTTCTCCTCTCCCGTGTACCCAGTCCACTCCAACCCGAAACGTTCAGCGAGTATCGGCCACAGCTGCTTCCACCTGTAGACATCCCCGTTGCAGCAATTGAACGCCTCATTTTTGGCCATGGGTTCCACGCCCGCCCAGATGTGTTGTTCAGCAATGAGGTCCGCGTCGGAGGCGTTGCTGCACTCCTCCCAGGATCGAAGGGACCCCGGCCACCGCAGCGTGGCGCCCTCCTTGCGACAGATGGCGGCGTACACGCAGAGGCTGCACACTATGTTGAAGACGCTCCGAGGGGAGAAGCCGAAGATGAGGCTGGGCCGGTGCACGGACCAGCCGACGGCGCCGCCGCGCCGGGAGACCTCGTCGAAGAGGATGTCCTCTTGGTCGTAGTAGAAGTTGGGGCAGTCCAGGCGTGGCATGTCCTCGGTGTAGGGCGGCTCGGGCTGGGCAATCTTGCCGATGAGCTCGAATGGTCCCATGTAGTGCTTGGTTCCGGTCTGAAGGCTGACGTGGACGAGCCCGGGGCAGTTGGTGACAACGTCAGAGATGATGTTGCGGAACATGGCGGAGTTCTTCTCCCGGCTCTGCGCTTCGGTTGAGTGCGGCATCCAGGCGACGTAGAAGACGTGGGTGATGTCCGTGAGCTGCGTGACGAGCGCGACGCTCTGGAAGGACTGCTCGGACGCGGCGCCGGCGACGTGTTCATCATGGTGGCACTTCCTGTTCCTGACCGCGCCAGTCGCGCGTGACCCCTGCCAACTGAAGCTCATGGCTGCCCGTCTGCAAAACTTTGTGTTTCAATAGATTAGTGTGGGAGAACTGTAAAGTGTATGCGCAGATATCAATACATGTATATAAAGCGGCATTTATGCTTCCTGAATAGATAGATGCGCAAATCTTCTTGCACAAAAGGTACGGAGATCAGTGTGCTTGCTTCCGCCTATTGTTCCTACAGTTTTGCATTGGCAATTGCAGGGTGGAAGAAGCCTTGGTTCTCGCTGAGTCCTAGGATTTTCAGTTCACGAGCAGAGGAATGGGGGCGCTCTCTGTCTCGACTTGACCGTGAAGGCTAAGTAGAGCACATCCAGGGGCAAAACTATAATGCACACTGTGAATTAACAAGCAGCAAGATGATGCAGATGAACTAGATAGCAAACGGGGCTACTAGCTAGCAGAGTACCTGTCTGGTCGACGGCGATGGATCGCGATGAGCTGATGAGGACTACGCGGGCTTCCAAGTCGGGCCTGCAAGCTATCTAAGGGCTCGTTCGTTTCGGCCCGGAACGGCGCGGAACGGCCCGCGTTCCGTGCGGAACGATTGGGCCCGGAATGAAATTTGGTCCGCTCCAAAATGACCGTTCGGTTAGACCTGACCCAGAATGAAAATAGGCCGGAACGACCCTTCCACACCCTCCATCCACGCGGAACTGGGCCGTGTCCTCGACCCTCCGGAACAGAAACGTCTCGCGGGAGGCAGCGGCGGCTGCGACGCGAGGCGCGAGGCGGCGGCGCAAGGCGACGGCGCGGCGGCCTGACCCATCCACGACGGCGACGACGACATCCTCCACCCGGCGTCCTCCGCCTCCTGGCTGCTTCTCTCCGGTAAACGCTCCACTCAGGTGCTAGTTCCCCTCTCGTCTCTGCCCTAGGATTCTTAGACCTTGAGGACAGCAAGATCCATGACCGGGTAGGATAGGTCGCCATTGCATCTCTTCCGTGCTCCATCTCGTGTTCAATTTCATCTTTCCATGCTCAATTTCGTCTTGTGGTGCTCGATGTGACTGGTGAGATGCAAGTACCTTTGGGTTCTCAGCATGAAGTGTTTGATCTGAACTGTAGAACCAAATCCCGCTATGAGTAATGCATAATTTTGGCTCATTCGTGTCTCGATTACTGACGTAGTTGATTGATCCCTAACTAACAGTTGCTTCTGAAATCTGAATATGAGCCTATCATTCAGCAATTTCGTGTCTTCAACTGCTATAGGATTTATCTTCCCAAGAAAAGATGTCATACAATTACCTGTGCAACAGTTCTTGTTTGTTTCATCCCTATTTAATATATGCTTGGCCTCAATTGAAAATCTGTACAAGTTAATGTTTGTCTAAACTATCAGTGCGACATTTATTTTTCCTTGCCTGCTTGTTTGTTCTCGATACTGCATATTGCATAAAGCTAGTACCTGTAGTGCTTTTCTATGCATAGCGATTGCTTGCTTAATGGCTCACTGCATGATTAGTTGTAGCATATAAATCTTTTGCATGTATTTGTTGATCTGAATTTATCAGGGCAGCATATACTGAGATGTGAGATTTATTATACAGCCTGCAAATATTCTTGTCTGTCCAGCGCCTTCACTTTGTTTACTTTTCATGAGCTGGTGTGAATGTTTTCGTTTGTGCATAAAGCAACCTTGGACAGGAGAAACCCAATATTTTACTTGTTGCCCTGCTTTCAGTTTCAGCTCTCCATTACAGTTTGCTAGCATTTAATTTATTCTAGTCTTTTTTTTCAGTCAGCTCTTTAGTTTCTAGCTGATTATAAATTATTTGTAGATCTGCAATGAGCACCTCATTGAGAGATCGTGTTAGAAAGAGCAGGGAGGAAGAAGACGATGAAATGATGATGTTCGTTTTTCCTGCCCTATACCTCATGGGTTCAAGTGGAGGAGGGGAAAAGAAGAAACGTCACACATCGGAGGAAACCGGAGAGCTCAAGGTTCGGCGGTTGCTCGAAGGACATGTCAAGAACTGCCAGGTGACGTTTAGGATGGAACCTCATATCTTCAAAGCTGTGGCAACTTACCTTCGAAGGACAAGACTCATATGTGATACTAGGATCAAGGTGGAGGAGAAGTTGGGTTTCTTCTTATACATGCTAAGTCGCAATGCCTCATATGAGGATCTTCAAGTGACTTTTGGTCACAGCAATGACACCTTCCACCATCACATAAACCACTTCTTCAACAAGGTCATCCCTGAGTTGGCTCATCGTTTCCTCCGCGCTCCTGATCTTGATCAAGTGCATCCTAAAATCCAAGATAATCCTAGATATTACCCATTCTTCAAGAATTGCCTCGGCGCCATCGATGGAACCCACATTCCCATTTCCATATCCTCTGAGAAGGCTGCTCCTTTTAGAAATAGGAAGGGCACCCTTAGCATCAACGTGATGGTGGCTTGCGATTTTGACCTTAACATCATTTATATTTCTAGTGGATGGGAGGGGTCAGCTACAGATTCTAGAGTCTTAAGATCTGCTATGAGCAAGGGCTTCAAGGTACCTGCAGGCAAGTTCTATTTGGTAGATGGAGGGTATGCTAACACTTCATCTTTCCTTGCACCATATCGAGGGGTCCGGTACCATTTGAAAGAATTTGGGGCTGGCCATCGAAGGCCTCAAAATGCAAAGGAGCTATTCAATCACTGCCATGCACTATTGAGAAATAGTGTAGAAAGGGCTTTAGGGGTGCTTAAGAAGCGCTTCCCCATCCTCAAAGTTCACACATTTCACATGATGGAAAATCAGGTTAAGATACCCGAAGCTGCTGCAATCTTCCATAATCTAATCCGAGCACTTGGCGGAGATGAGGAATGGTTGAATGATCAGCCGGATAATATCCATCCATCAAATTTTGTTGCTCTACCAAATGGTGATCAAAGCAATGACCAAGGCACCGCTGAAGGCAATGCTTTAAGAGACACCATCGCCCAAGAAATGTGGGTGCAATACCAGCAATATGTAAATTAGTCCATGAATAAGGTATGACCACTTTTCTTCCAGGCTGGATAAATTGTAGTCAATGATGAACCTCATTTTGAATTGATTGTTAACAGATTGATGTTTCATCACTCACTTTTTTCTGTTCTATCCAGCGACACAATTTTGGTTTTACAAACCAGATAGAATAAAAATTAAATTGAACTTCAGTTCTATGTCGATGGATTAAATTGTTTGTTGATATATTTACTGAATGTTCTGAACATTCTGTGACCGGACTGTTTGAAGATATGTGAAGAAGTATTTGGTATTACAGAGCTGTCTTCTTGTAGTTTTTCTAGATAAGCTTCTAGGAACTGCAGTGCCCAACTCATACAGCAACTCTGTAACAATTCTCTTTCTTATAATTTTGTCCTCAATGCTTGCCATGACCCAGTAAGTCACTGCATAATCCCAATTAATGAGATCTAGTAGTAATAGTTGTATTTGCAGTACTGTTGTCCTTGTCTAGCTGCCTCTTTGAAGCATCTTGTATTTTCAGTGTTGCTTGATGAATGTTTACCAATATATATCTTTGGTTACAGAGGCTCATAGAGTCATAGTTTAGGGAACTTGATAGTAATTTAGCTGCAGTGTAACTTGTATTTATTTTGCGATTCTTAGCTATTATGCTTTGTTCTCAACTTCTCATGAATGCAGATGTGGATGGCTGATGGAGGAAATGATAGGTCAAAATCATTCTTGAAGCCAATTGGCAGTGTCAGCAAGGAGAATATTCAGCTTCATTGAGAAGTAGAGAGGGAAATATTTTATTTTATGAACCTTGCAAAACAATGCATGTAATGATATACGTATATCCATGCTGCTGTTGTGAACAATCGAGCTTGTGTATTAGTTTCCACAGAGCCCCTGATAGCCATGTGTATGTAGTTGAATATTACTCGTTCGAAACCCGGTCTGCTAGAATCCTTGCCTACCGAACATGTTTTTTTGCGCATGAGAACGGTTCCATGGGGAGGATTGAAGTGCCACAGGGTTTGAGTGAGACAGGCGGTTCCACTTGATCCTGGCCATGAATGAAACAGTGTCCTGAATCAAAACCGTGTTGCCGAACGAGCCCTAAAACTGCACCAGGTGCAAAGCTGCGTAAGCACCGTGGGCAGCTGCCGGCAACGATGGCGTAAACCTTTATGGTTTAGCTGCAGCTCCAGGCCCCCAGCTAGTAGCGCGAGCGCACGGCGACCGAGTATCCGAGCGGCATCCAGCCAGCGGTGGGCTGTTTGTTTCTTTTAGTGTTAAATTTTAGAGGCCTATAAATAAAGAAAATCTAGTACTAAATAAAATTTAATAACAAAATCTTTTTACAATAGGTATATTTTTACGAGACGAATCTAATGAGCCTAATTAATCTATGTTTTGCTACAGTCATGCTACAGTAATATAAATAAGTAATTAAAATGACACACCTTGCATTTGTACACTTGTTGCATGAATCTTTATATATGTTACAACCTATATAAAGACTTAGTGTCGCAAGCGTACGAGGAACACGTACACACACTGTTTCTACCTACACACATGCAAGGATGCATTTATCATGGTTTAGCATATCTCATTCACATCAAAAACCTTAGTGCTCATACATGACCCCTAATAGCCTCTCTTAAGACAATAAGACCTTCCTAAAATAAAACTTAATGCATCATGTATGATTTATGTCTTTTGTCTTTCTTCGGTGTTCTAGCTGTTCTTATTGGAGTTCAATTGGATCTTATTGGTTCTTCTCGATCTTATTTTCTTTTACGGTAGTTTGTTTATACGGTATATTTCTATGCGCTAGCTTACGTGAGATTCGAAGAAGAGCCAGAAGAATTCAAAGAAGATCCAAAAGACCCAAACTTCAAGGACGAGCCGAAGAGCCCAAGACGAAGGACGAGTCAGAAGATACGAGCTTCTAGGAAGGAATCTGAAGACCCGGATTACGAGGACGTGAAGAAGAAACCTGTAGTGAAGGCAAGCTCTACTTCTCCTTGATCATGATTGAACCTACCGTTTTCGCAATGCACCTATAGAGCCTACTCTAGTATTATGCATTACTTGTTGTTTTACTGCTTGTGTAGCTATGGTCCTACTAGTTTATTGATATTGATGTCTGTTACTTAGGCGTTAATATCTGAACCCTTGATTACCCTTGTTTACCTATCACCTTGATAACCCTAGGATAGTTCCATCATTTCTATGATGCAACTTTTACCTTGCTACTAGAATGCTTAGGGCCCCTGCAATGTTTCTACACTGCTACACCTTACTCACATATATGTTTTACAACTGTGTTAAATGAGTTTGGTGGTGTGTGTGATATCTAGGGTGGGAGTAGCACAACTGTGTTAGGTGATGATGATGATGGTGACGGTGAGGATGGGATGGGTTGGATTGCGGGCAAGGCCACTAGTGGATTGTTGTTGGTATAATAGACCCCTAGTGTGGGATATGGTGCTTGCCCGGCCATATAAGGACCGGTTCTGACGCCCGTTAACATAATGATTCTCGTACAACCACGGAACCCCTATGGGAAGGACCTACCCTATCTTCATGGTACTCTTGCAAATGCCATCTGGAGGCCAGTCGAGGCAACGAAAGCTCGGGAAAAGGACATAGGAAACGTACCTATGATCCGGCTCGCGGAACCCGCTATAGGTTACGGGAGTGCCGCCCGTCCCGGTATGTGTTACAAGATCCTGCTATTTGTTACAGGAGCATGACGTACCCTTTTACAGGTGTACAGTGCCAGATGTGACCTTCATGTCACAAGCCCCTGAGTGTGATTTCGTGGTGGAATTGTGAGACTACCTGGAGGAGATGGACTAGGCGTTATATACCCCTTGCAAAGGGTGCATAGCCCGTGAGAAAAGATGTACAACCTCTGCAGAGTGTAAAATTCATCCAGATGGACGTTGTCACGGCATATGACACATTATTGTTGCGCACGTATGGATTAGCCGCATCTCTCTTTTCTTGGCGTGTGAGTGGGTTGTAGTCAGCCCGTGTTTTGGAAGTGATGGCAAGTGTGCCGGATCGGTATGATCCTCGAGGTCAGAAGGCCCAACTAAAACTTCGGAACTGGCGGAAATGCCTATACCCTTCAGGGCCAACCAACTAAAATATTGACAATCAATTCTCTGTTTTATCTATGAATCCTTGTCTTGCTTTAGTGAACCCTGCATAAAGTTTACTTTCTGCAAATGAACCATAAAGCCTGCTCCTTGCTAAGACCAAGTATGCATGTATATATACCCTTGTGTAGTGTAGGGCTTGTTGAGTACCTTATGTACTCACGCGTTGCGATTGTTGGTTTAGTAGGAGAAGACTTCGTAGAAGACGATGACGTCTGGGTTTTCGGTTCTGCCTCTCAAATCTGCTTGTGGCTTTGGGTCATAGTTTCCGCTGTCTGCTTTACCGTTAGTGGGTCGGATGGACTTGGATAAGTTATAAATCCTAGTCGTACCGCCACTAAGGGTCCTATCTCAGGTATTATACTTATTTACCTATTCGAAGTATGCTTTTGACTATTATATCTGTGTTCTTATGCGTATCAGCTACTGATCCAGGGACTGATATAGGATGCACAACATATTCCAGAAATAAGGTATGACAATCACATTGGCGTTTATCGAAGGGAAGAAAAGGGAAAGTTGGGCAATGTGTTGATCCGACATCGATATTGCCGTCAATCAAATAGATCGATGATGTTTCTATTAGTCAAATAGTTGTTTGATGCTGAAAACACAAATGGCGAACTCATCTACCGTATTTTGTTACTGCTAGCTTGTGGCGATTGATAGTTTCCTTTGGTGCCGGAATATTCTATCTTGCCTATTCGTAAAGCTCTTGAATATAAACCTTGGTTGACAGTTTTTACGTTCCTGTCAAGAGATAATTATAATAAGCTCATCTGTTGTCTAGTGCTGCTGTTGTTGTACCATTGCTTATTATATTACTTGCATAACACGATCTAGTTGGCTGCATCTCTGAAATTGTTGGTAGTTCCGAATCAATTGCTTACGGGTTGTCATAACTGAATATAGCTAATTGGTTCAGAAAAAGTTCAGAGAAAGATTACCTTGCTGTCTCGTACGTACCGTGAAAGATTTGGACAACTCTCGGACACCGTGGTCGTGTCCTTATCAGCTATTCTACCGGTCCTAAAGGCAAGAATATATTCCGGAGGTACATGCAAACGGACGTCTCCATCTTCTAGCTACTACTAGATGCCATAGCCTGCAGAGCCGGCCGTCCCTCTTTATCAATCAATGAGACAATGTCCACACTGCGTTTAACAGTCCATCAATGACTCTTGATCCGCCCCACGCTAGCACATACCGGAAAGTCACTAGCAGCGAGTTCGGTCAGCGATGGTCATCTAGTATTAGGGAGCTATACAGGTATACGGTCAGCGAGTGGGCGTTCGGTCATACCTGATGTTTCGGTTCGGTTTTTTCGGTCTTCTCAATTTTCGGTTATTTAGAATTGCTACCCGAAATGACAACGAAAATTTGGGTACCCGACAACTTTGAGTACCTAAATTTCGGTTCGGTCTTCGGTTATACCCAAACTACCCAAATTAGCATTATTTTTCAGAGAAAAAATAAAATAAACTTGATTATACCCAAAATACACTATGCAATCAACTTGATAATGAGTTACTATTATATGATAGGAGAAACATGAATATGATGAATGAGTAACAAAGGATGTTATGTGACTATGGTTTGAGTCTATGTGCTAAATTCTAGGGATGAAAGCGGTCGGGAAACGGTCGGAAAAGGGCTAAATCATTTTCAGTTTCATATTTTTTTCTCGGTAACGAAACCGATAGCGGTACTTGCGGAAATAAATACAGCGTCGGTATTACGGGAATATCAAAAATGAAATTACCACGATAGAAATATGCGGTATCGATTGAGAATCGATAATAAATGTCGGTAACACAAATCACAATCAATTCGTTCTGTTTTCACGTGATAGGAAGGAGCTTGATTTCTTTCCCTCATTACATTAGGCTTTTCCAGTGCAGCCAATCTTTTTTGGCACGTTGGAAGGGAATGCTAAGATTAGGTTTAGATCAATCTTGATTTATTGCCTATTTTAATTTAGAATATAATATATATATTTGATTGACTAGACTAGGGTAAAATATCAACGGTAATTTCCGGCTTAAAACGGAAATTGTCGGAAACGGTCGGTAAAGTCTAAAATCGTTTTCATTTTTGTTTCCACCAAATATTTTCACTTTTGTTTCCATTTTATCGGTATTTCATTTCCAGCTACTTCGGTCGGGAGAAGTCGGAAACGAATCTCGATTAGCCGATAAATTCCGTTTTTGCTTTCATCCCTACTAAATTCTACATCATCATATTAATTTAGGTAGTTTGGGTAGTTCGGGTACCCAAGGGTATTACCCGAAATTGAACAATAAAATTCGGTTACCCAAGGGTACTACCCAAACAAGTACCCGAAGACCGAAATTCCGATTTTTTTGGTCTCGGTCTCGGTTTTTTCAGTTTCGGTGTTTGGGTATCGGTTTTTATACCCATTCCACACTCATTCAGGCCACCACCAAATTGCTGCTCCCTCTGCACCTTTTTCGTAGCGACTATTCAGCTCTCGCAAACCCACGCTACCTGGACACATCAAACATGTCCTTTTCTCTCTGTGTTTGCTAATTGTTGACGTGATGAACTGTAGAAACGTGTGTAAGCAATTCGATTCCTTTCCGTTTAGCTTAATCACTTTTTTCGTAACCATTTTTTCTGGCTTAGGCCTTGCGATATACATCTTGTATGTAGCAGTTAGCAAACATAACGTGATACTAAAAAAATAGTAATTACCGGTGGACACAAGAGAGTATTAACATGCCCGATCATGAGTGGAAAACATACATACATAAACGTGGCGAGAGAACACGATGCACGCCAAACTCATGGAAAAGAGAAAAAACAATGAACGAGCCACGTACAACAAACAAACTAAACTACGCCAATGCGATGAGCATGCATCCATGCTGCAGGAAAAGAAAAAAAGAATAGGTACAACGGGCAACGACCGGTTTTATTCATGTGCTACCTCCTCGGCCTTGTCATGCAAAATAGTGCGCACATCTTCAATTGTCAGCTGCCGGTGGCATGTGTGGAGGCGTGCTCGGCGGGTGCTCCGGCTTCGGTTCCGGTTCAGGCTTTGGTTCGGGTTTGGGCTCTGGCTTGGGTTTAGGCTCTGGTTTCGGTTCAGGCTTTGGCTTCGGTTCAGGCTTTGGCTCTGGCTTTGGCTTCGGTTCAGGTTTTGGCTCTGGCTTTGGTTTCGGTTCAGGTTTAGGCTCTGGCTTTGGTTCCGGCTCAGGCTTTGGCTCTGGTTTGGGTTTAGGTTGAGGCTTGGGCTCGGGCTTAGGCTCCGGCTTTGGCTCAGGTTTGGGCATGGGCTTGGGGTGAGGCTCAGGCTTCGGTTCAGGGTGTGGTAGAGGCTCCGGCTTTGGCTCAGGTTTGGGCATGGGCTTGGGGTGAGGCTCAGGCTTCGGTTTAGGGTGTGGTAGAGGCTCGGGCTTTGGCTCAGGTTTGGGCATGGGCTTGGGGTGAGGTTCAGGGTGAGGCAATGGCTCAGGTTTTGGCTCGGGTTCGGGCATGGGCTTGGGGTGAGGTTCAGGGTGAGGTAATGGTTGAGGTTTTGGCTCGGGTTTAGGTTCAGGTTTGGGCATGGGTTCAGGATGAGGTTGTGGCTCAGGTTTAGATTCTGGATGTGGCATTGGCTTTGGTTCAGGCTCGGGTTTAGGCTCCGGATGTGGCATGGGCTCTGGTTTAGGCTCGGGTTTGGGTTCTGGCTTGGGTTCTGGCTTAGATTCGGGCTCTGGTTGTGGCTTCTCAACGGCAGCACGTCCAGGCTTGCGTGCGAAACGCGCACCGTGGCCAAGACCGACGCCTGCGGCGGCCGCTTCGTCGAAGGCGATGGCAGCAGCCACTGCCCCGAGGAGCACCGCGAGGAGGAGGCAGCATGAGGAGAGGCGACGCGTCGCCATTGCTGCCGTGCGGCAGCAAGCTCGCTCGGTTGCTCTGCGCCTGTCTTGCTCTCTCTCTCTCCCTCTCTAGCAGCAGTCGAAAGCACTCGTGTGTGGCCTCTGTGGTGTCTGTTTGGATGAGTTGAACGCCGTGGGGGGCAGGATTTATAGCGGCCGCGAGCCAATAAGCTTCCGACGTGTTCCGCCAGTTCACGTGGCTCCTTTATACGCTTGGCCCCGCCGTGTCCCGCGGTAGCTAGGAGCGGGTTAATATTCAACAGGCAGCAAGTAGTACGTAACTTTCGCTTTTACCTTTTGCGCGTCCCGGTTGTAATCACGGATAATCCTTGCTTTGCTGCCTGCCGCGCGAGTCACCACATCGCAGCCGGGCGAGAACGTGTTAGTTTTTGTCACAGTAGTGTTGAGCTTGCCTTTGACGCACGCTGGTGTTGCCGCTAATGGCCGGCACGAGATCTATCATTGCATGGCCCCCGTTTTGTCCCTTTTTTCTTTGCTTTGACAAATGACAACTGAAAGATTTTCTGTTGATGACCAAGTGACTGGCTGACTGACTTTTTTGCACCGCCTGCTCCGACAAGTAAAACTATCGGGCTGGTCACGGGAAGCGAGTGGTAAAGGACCGCGCGTTCGTACGGACGGACCGACTCTTGTAGATCTATGCCGGTAAGCAGTTTCTAGATAGACGGACGGATGGATGGACGAACGTGAGCCAAGCCAAGGCGTGCCCACCTCTTTGGTCGTCGATGAAATCGTAGGGCAACACATGCACACCAAAGCGAAAGGTTCGTACGTATCGTACCTACCTGCCCAATCTCATCCACCTTTCAAAAACCAAACGGCTCGCCGGGGGTGTATCATTATTTAGTATTTGGTTTGGTGATTAATTTGGCTGGTAAAAAGTTGATGATGAAGTGATGGACGAGACGAAGCCACGTATATGGCACTCATGGTTGCAGCAGCAAAGGTTGATGATGAGCTTTGCCCCCACATGCTCTGTGCATGGAACAGCAGATGCACGGCAATCGGCGAGCGGCCGGAAAATGTCCTTCCCTTCCTTAACAAGGGAAGGAAACCCGGATACGCACTCCAACTCGATCCCCACCGTCACTCCCCAAGCGATGGGTCAGCAGACATACATCCATTTCACGGACGTAAGCTAGTCGATCAAGTCTTAAACCGTATTCAATTGTGCAGAAACATCTCCGTAACCTCCTTGACGCTTGTTTCGTTCCGCGCTGATTTGGCCCCTGATATGAGTAGGGATGAAAACGGAATGGAAAATTTCCGTTCCATTCCGTTCCGAATACCGTATTATTCCGATCATTTCCGAAATTTTCGGAATTTCAACGAAATTGGAACGGAAATGAGTTGAGGTTGGTCGGAATCGGAATTGGAAATGATTTGCTAGTTATTCCGATCATATTTCATATTACCATATTTTGGTCGGAATTTTTCCGTTTTTTCCCGAAGTCAAACCGATCGGAATGACCCAAGCCAATTACAATAGCCTAACAACCCAATGCGGCCTCCAACTCCAACGAAGCGCGGCCCACGCCCCGTCCACCTCAGCAGCTCCGTCGTCTGCCTCCATCCACCGCTCCACGCCATCGTGCTCAGGCCCAGCACCACACGCGCCTCACTCTCACTTGCATCCCATGTGACTTTTTGTTGACGTGAGAGTGTTAATCGTATATATCTATTTAATTGGGTAACAAAACCATTGATTCACATACAAAATACGATTAACACAACTATGTTGTTATCTTCCGACTTGAAATTTCATTTACCGATCATTTCCGGCATATTTCCGTTCCGATTTGTTCGTTTTCGAATGTCCGATATTCCGATTCCGTTTTCCGTTTTCGTTTCCGACCGATCAAGAAAATATGAAAACAAAAATAATTTGGGTGTTTTCCCGATCATTTCCGACCGTTTTCATCCCTAGATATGAGTGAGGATGTCTAATGAAAACCAGTGCAAGTTAAAACTACTACTGGAGAAGAAGTGATCGTGCAAGCGGTCATACTACCTAGCAATATCCAAACCTGTGGTCTTGGTTGTGAAACTGTCTTTAGGCCTGTAAATTGTGACTGTTTCGCATATATATTGTTCAAAAAATATTCTAGTCCACTGCTTTCTGAAATCCAAGAGACTCCACACAGACACAGATCTCAAAAGATCTATACTCCACTACTAGTTCCTTAATAAATATCTACCATAAATTGTAAGGCAGTGACAGGTTTCAGCCCTAGGTTTCAGCAGTAGTTTATGGCTATGCAGCCACTGTCGTCAAGGATAGATCGATGGATACTGGGATAGTAGAGGCGACGCGAAGCGACCCGACTCTGTTCACACGTCACACTCAGGCGGTGCCGGGATGAGCAGGCGCACGGTACGGCCAATCGAATCGAAAGATTAGTTCCTTGTTCCAGATGGAGATGGATACTGCTTAGCAGCAGCTGTTATTCTCTTCGTTTTCTAAGGTGCCAACTGCCAAGCAGAGCCTTATCATCAAGGAAAGTTCCTTACTCAAATGTATGCAAATACTCTTCAGCAGCTTCATTAGTAGCTCTCCTTGTATGACCGAGTAGTAACCTAAAGTACCATGGAGATGAAGGATCGGGGTACCTGCTTTTTTTTTGGAAGTATAGACCGGCTACAATGTTTAGTTGTTATAGCTCTGTTCAATATCGCAAACTAGCAAAATATTATCAGAGTGTACATGGGAATTTTCAAGCAGGCAAGCGGCTAGACAAAAAGATCATCCAATTGTTTCCCCCTGCTTTAGATGCATATTTTGTTGGCCTCCTGCCGATTCTTGTGGCATAATGTTCAGCTTAATCTTCTCCACCATCCGCTCCCGTTCTGCCTTCTTCTCCTTGCTTAGCATTTGCCATCTATGCGACGGCCTAGTTTGCCAAAGAGTCCAAAAGGTGGTTCCAAGAATGAAAAACATGTTTAGATTTCTAGGCTCACCCCCTTCCCTCCCAGAGAAATCTAGTTGAATTGAACACATACTAGATGGAACATAGCTTCAGTTAAAAAGAAATATCTTTATAGACGCACCAGATAAATCTGGATATGGGCTCGGATATCTGAAAACATGATGTGATTCACATACTCGTTCTTATTCCAGAGTTTACAAAACGCACTTCTCGACCCATTTTTTGAAGTTAGTTATTCCGTGGATTCTGTTCGAGTGAAAGAGACATAAGAAACTTCTCACTTTCCATGGAAGTTTAGCTTACCAAACATCAATTCTCATATACAGTATCTAGCACCTGGTGAGATAGTTCTTTCTAACAAAACAACATGTGGTAAACTTTCCAGACATGTCCAAGGTAATCTCACACTGCTATCATTTAGATCCACTGTTGATAGCTTGTTCGCTAGCTGGTGCCATTCTTCCTCTTCTTGTGGTCCTAAATTTCTTCTGAAAAATAAGTTGATCATTCCATTTCTCAGTACTTTATCTGAAATATCTCCCTGTTGATTACAAATCTTGAACAGCCGACGAAAATTACCTGTTGCATCTATAGAAGACAAGAATTGAAGAAATCGGAGGTGCAGAGCCGAGTGCATGCCAACCAAAGGAAGAATCCTAGGCGCGCTTGTCTTCTTGCACCGTGCAGGACCACCATCCGTACCCATTTTTGTTCCGGCGGTCACGCGAGCGCCGGCGTCTTGCTCTATCTTTAATTGTCTTTTGTCTAATCCATCAATTCATGGATCAATCCATCGATTTCTTCTTTCAATCAGGTCGTCAACAAGGTAACGAAGGTTCATTTTCACGTTGGGATATCCATCGTCTCGTTCCGCCGACATTGACAATACGTTCCAACCGCATGCCTAGCTAAAATACACAACTTCAGTACTACTATCTCCTAACTACTAGTAGTAGTCCTACCCTACGGTCCTTATCGTATTCTCGTCTCTTTTAGAAATTCATCAAACTCATCACTAAATTTCCAAACGACACGAACAAAAGACAATTCTTTTTGTTTTTAACTTCTGAAAGCAGCAAGATTCTTGTGCCATGCACGATAACTAATAAACAGCTTTATTACATTTCAATTAATTAGCAGCAAGATTCTTGCGCCATTTTAGAGCAGCATGATAGTCAGCAATGTTAAGGGTAATACATCTGGTGATGGATGATAGATTTAGAGGAATGGCCAAAGGTGGATAATGTTACATGGTACAAATTGGTCGAAGGGGTGCGAAGAAAGAAAATGCATGTCTCATGATTTTGAAAATAAAAGGGAACCTTACCTTACCTACCAGTACTTGTTGTAGCTTATATGGGGTTACTTGTATCATTTGCGTCGAATTTCTTTGAGTCTTGGATAGCAAAAAGGCCACACGCCTGGACACCTGTAGGTCCACCTGTCCTCCCTTTTCTCTTTCTTTTGCTCTTTTTGTGGACACCTGTAGGTCCACCTATCCTCTCTTTTCTCTTTCTTTTGCTCTTTCTGTGATTAGCATATGTGTGATACGTTTGTCTTTTTTTTTTACATTACACAGTACAACTCAGACACTTACAACGCACGCACACTCACCCTACATACGCAAACCCTACCCCTATGAGCATCTTCGAAGACCGAGCCGGCAAATCCTCCAAATTGACGAAGTCACCACCGACGCCTCGTTGTCGACGGCCACGTCGCCTACCGCTGAAAGCACAAATACCGTTAAATCCTAGAAAATTCGCTCCTACCGGAAGTCGAACCCAGAGAACCCAGAACCTCAAAGGTGCTACTCGGATGCTGACAAAAGATTGATCCATCCTGTGTATCTTTGCACAAGCAAGGCCGAAAGCAGCCCGTGCGCGTGCCGTGATGAAAACATTTCATCGCGATAACCCGGGCGCGCCGGCCTGGTCGACCAGGGTTCAATCAAGTTTTAATGAGAAACGCGTGCACTTTAGTCAAGACCAAGTCGTTTCTTTCTGTCAAAACCAATTAATTGGCATGACTCTGCAACAGGTGCCATCGCTTGCAAAGGAGAAAAAAAATAATAAAACCCTGATAGAAAGAAAGGATTAAGACATGAATCTAATCTTTAATTACTAGTATAAAATTTGATGTGAAGCCTACCTGCCTGCTTGAGAGAAGAGGACATGAGACCATCTATATCTCCTTTGCCGTGTCACGTTTCACGTCATACATACATACATACTCCACCAGAGGAGGAGAGCAGCAGGAGCCGCTCAATGTACGGTGCGGTGCCGTGGTCGAGCGGCGCTGCATACTAGTGCTGGCAACCTGAAGGTTAACCAGCTGCATCCTTTAGCTCTGTTTCTCCGTCTGGGGAATGAGGCTGTATCATCCGAGATTCTGACGGGGACTTTATCTATGCTGGACGCAGGAATATTTCCTACCTGATACTAGTAGACTCTATCATGCATAATTGTTGCTTGTTTGCAAGGTGTGTCCAGGCCGCTATCGTCTATCGACCTTGGGATCGGTAACGTTGTGATTGAGACGGATGCACTCACGGTGAAACTAGCCATCCCTTCAGATGCATTTGATCTGTCCATGGAGATTGGTATACTCGCTGAGCTAAGAGAGCTAGAAGAACTTGCAATTTTAATAGTCCTTCAGCAGTTCATGTTCCTAGAGAATGCAACAGAAGTGCATATGCTCCGTGGCTGCCCTACATACTATACAAACTTATGTTCAGAATGCTTCATATCTATGAAAGGGGTCTTGGCTAGTGGTTAAGGCATCCGAGTAGCATATTTGAGGTTTTGGATTCGACTCCCGGTGGGAGCGAATTTTCTAAGATTTAACGGCAATTGTGCTTTCAGCAGTAGACGACGTGCGTCGACAGCCGCACTCGGCAAAATAAAATACTTTGCCGATGGCCGGACGCGACGCACTCGGTAAAAATTGCAACGGCTCTCGGAAAAGACCACACCCTCGGCAAAATTGGACGGCCGTCCAAAATCCGCGACGACGTCAGCAGTGTGGGCCCGGACTCCGAGTTTGCCAAGAGCCCTACGCGGACACTCGGCAAACTTTTAAGCTCTCAGCAAAAACGGCACTAGGCAAAAACAGCACTAGCCGAGTGTTTGGGGGTTAAGCTCTCGGCAAAAACGGCACTAGCAAAAATATTCACGTTTTGCCGAGAGCCACTCTTGGCAAACTATATTTCAATCTATTTTTTCATGCATTAGATTAGTTCAAATCAAAAAGTTGTAAACTACAAAGTTGTATAAAATCTCGAGGCCTACACTTTCTATTTTGGTTATTTCTCCGTTCGACAAAGCGGTTGTAAAGTTGTTCACAAACTCTATAGGTCCCGTCAAGTTTCTAGAAACAAGAAGAGGTACATTTAAAATTTGTGAACAATGTCAATACCCCATTTTGTCGGATGAAAAAAATACTAAAATAAAAGTGTGAGATCTTCACAAGTTACACAACTTTGCTGTTGAACACTTTTTAATTTGAATAATTTATGTGAACAAAAAGTACATTTGAATTTCTCAAATTTGAATTTTTCAAACGACCTCGGCCAGAGAAGTAGTACAAATAAAAGTTGTAGCTCTCTACAAGTTACAAAACTTTCTAGTTGACAACTTTTTATTTTAAATCAAATTTTCAATGAAAAATACGTTTAAATTTCTCAAATTTGAAATTTAGAATTTTGAAAACAATATGGGATGGAGAATTTGTAAAAGTAAAAGTGGTAGATATAAAAAAGTTATGAAACTTTGTATTTGATTATTTTTAAAGTTGAAATCAAAATGCGAACGAAAATTACGTTTGAAATGAAAGTTTAAAAAAAAAGAGAAAAATTTATTTGCCGAGCGCCACTCTGAGGGCTCTCGGCAAACATTAATTTAAGTAAAAAGAAAAGAAAAGAATTCTTTGCCGAGCGCCAGATCGCGGGCACTCGGCAAAGTATGGGGATTTTAACGTAGCCGCGCGGCTTCTTATTCCCCCTTTCTTCCTCCTTGCTTCTCTCTTTCCTCTGCCCGCGCCGCCGCCGCATCCCGCCTCCGCCCCTCTCGCCATCGACCCGCGGCGCCGCATCCCGCCTCCGCCTGCATCCCGGCTCCCCTCATCCCGCCTCCGCCGCTCCCACCGCATCCCACCTCCGCCTCCGCCCGCCGCATCTTGCCTACGCCCGTCACGCCCGCCGCCGCCCACCGTGCCGTCGAGCCGCTGCTCCCCGCGCCGTCGACCCTTCTCCACCTCGCCGCCGTCGACCCTCCTCCACCCCGCTCCGGCCCTCCTCCACCCCTCCCCGACCCTCCTCCACCACGCTGCCGTCGCCCGCCGCGCCCCCCACCACACCTACCCGCCACCGGGGCGTCCCGGCTTCCTCCTCCTCCACCCCGCTTCTGAGGACGAGGAGGGGGAGGCTTGAGAGGGTTCTAAGCCTTCTGGTGTCCTTTCTCGTGGTCCCGCACAACTCCCGAGTCGATTGATTCCTGTGGATACACGGCCTGTGATTCGACCCGTACTGCCTAGGTACGTAACTTTAAATGTTGCCGATAATTTCTCATTTTATTATATGTTCAAAATCACAATAGAAACTAACAATTTGTCATTTTCACTTGGCAGGAGTTGGGAGGTGATCACTCCAGGTGATCACGATCGCCCTCCCAATGGCATCCTTGTTATTTTGTGCAGGCAATGTTACCCTGGCGTGGTGCAGTTCAAAGGCAAGGTGGAGCCGGCCTTGACGTGGGAGCACTACAAAGTTGCTCAGGATTTGCCAGATTCGGGTGGCAGGTTATTTGCCCACAAGGCAGAGCGGGTGATGATGGAGCTGTGGGTAAGTCTTCGTTGCACTGCATTGGTCAATACATCACTTTTATTGGATAATATTGAAGTAATGAAAATATGCATCGCGTCTTTATGCAGGATTTCTTCAGATGCGAGCTAGGCATGGAGGACACGGCGGCTCGTGTGGTGAACAAAGTATGCTGCAAACTCGTTTCAGACATGTTTTACGAGGCACGGGTCCAGGCCGTCATAACCTACTACGATTAGGCCCTCAATACGACGGTGAGCAAAGCTGAGGCACGAACCATTCAGCTGACCCAAGCACAATACCTTCTATTAAAGATGAATACTCAACTATTCTGATATTAAATACGCTTATTGAACTTCTCATATTTATATACTTGATGATGTGTAGGTGCCTCCGTCATGTTTGGCCACCCATTACGACACATGGGACTTTCTGGTGAGGAGGTGGTGCGACCCCTAGTGGTGGGAGGAGACGCACAACGGTGCCCGACAGCGGCGTTTGCAGATGCCTGGGCCAGCACACCATCAAGGCAGGCAAAGCCTTAGCCAATTCGCAGCTAGATGGGTACATGACTTCATTTCTTCATTGTAACACTCAAGTTAGCATAATTTCTAATCATCTCTCTGTTTTCTTTGCAGTCAGCGTCACATGGTGGCCAGCCTTGCGGCCAGTTCAAGGCGTTTGCTTTGGCCCACAAGGGCAAGGCGACCTCCGACGTTGACCTCAACCCGGAGGACCCCTCCTCGGCGTACAGCAACGCCATCGTCCACAGTTGCATCAGTCAGTACACATCAGCGGCAAGGGAGATCCATGGGCAAGATTGGGACCCGAGCACCCACGACCTTGATGGAGAGATCGTGATGAGGGTGGCTGGAGGCTAGAAGCATGCCTGGTACTGGATTGGCGACAGCACAATCGACACGGCCTCTACTCCGACCCACTCCCAGATCTGAGCAAAGAGCACGGACTCAGTGTTGACGGTGTAAAAACCATGAAATTACCGTCAACATATTGGTAAATAAAAGGCTAATCACCAAGGTTCTATGCATAGTAGTTAGGAATTAATCTACTTCCACTAGTTTTGGTGATTTTTGGATGCAGGAGTGAATTATGCAATAAAGTGGGCCTGCACCGAGGAAAAGGCAGGCTGACCGGCCCCACCATAGGCCGGCCGGCCCCACTTGTCGCCCACTGGCCTCGGCCTTCCTCCAGCAGGCTGTAAATGGGCTGAAACGTCACAATTCAAAGCCCATGCAGCAGAATTCCACCGACATGCCATCTGGTGGGCTGTTTGGGCCTCAACTTGGCCCTTATTCCAGTTCTGCTGCCCCCACGAAGGAACCGACCTTCGAACTGACACTAGGAGGCAATCTGGAGCGGCCACGCAATAGGCGGTGGCGAACCGCCACAATGGACGGCTGGCCGGCCCCCCTGGGAGGCCGGCCGGCCTGCCTTGGCGGCCCCGCCACGTCTCCTTCGCCTACATAAGCCCCCCCTGTCCTAAGGAGGCTATAAATAGCTCTGGTGTCCGCAGGAATAACTCGCACCTCACTGATCCAAGAGATCAATTACTCATTTGTGTAGAAGTAGAGTTAGTATTGGGAGTTAGAGTAGAGTAGAGTAGAGTGAGAGCTCTTCTCGAGGTTCGGAAGTCTTCTCGGAGTTTCGGTATTGTTCTTGTATCTTAACTCTTGTAGAATTACTCTTTTCTTATTTATATAATTATTTCTATAATTATTTAGTTTATTCTTTATTTATTTCTTTTAGTAATTCTTTTCTATTTAAGTTTATTTACTTAGTTAAGCTAGTGCTCATAATAGTTTTGTTGTGGGTTTCGTGATTGTGTCTAAGTAGTATGAGTGAGTGCTTTGCCGAAATGGAGTTCGCGCTTAGTGAAAGCTATGCTACATTCTTAGATAGGGCTATTCTCTCGATCAAGGGTAGTTTCTCTAGGATAGTTGTAAGCGCGGTATTTAGAGCTATACCTATGCACGATTGGCGTTTGTCTTTACGGAAGACGGTAGCCTCACGTGTGACAGGCGTGTTCAGGCCTCTGCAATCCGCCACGTTCAAAGACAAACCAATCGGGTTCTCAATAGCGATTAGATCCCAGGGGAACCTGCAGTATTGGGATTCAGTACCAACCATGGCACGATGGTCGTGCTCCGAAACAACATGACTTAAGTGTGCATAATCTTTGCTATAGTACATAACCTTGTAGAATTAATTGCTAGAAGTAAATAGATGTAAGATTAACATATAGGAATCTTCGTCTCTATCTCGTTGTCCTCCCAATGTAACTTCTACTATACTCTTTTATTTTCTTGGATTATATGGTTCCACCCATATATCATGTACCCCTTTTACCCCCGTCTTAAGTAAGGCATTGTTATTTCACACAATATGTATCTACTTTCTTACATTTCAACTTCCTATCGCTCTACTTCCCTGCGGAGATATAAATACGATAACCCTGGAATACTCCAAGGTGAAATGCTACAATGGTGATCCGTACGCTTGCGGAATTAATGAAAATTATATTACGCATATGAACCGCCAACAAGCATTTCTGGCGCCGTTGCCAGGGAAGTAGCAGCTAGGATTTTGAATTATAACATTGTATACTATTGTGAAAGTAACTTTACTTACTTTTGCGGGCTTACTCTTGTCTGTTTTCTTGTTGTGGACTTTTAAACAGGACCGTGCATAACTGATTTTGACCTACCAGAAAACTTCCACTCCGACCCAGAGCAGTTCTTGAGAAGGGCGAGAGCAAGACTCACCCCTCCTTCCGCACATACGACGTCCAAAGCTCTGGCTGTCAAAGGATCCTCTCCACCGGTCATTGACCCACCCGCCTCAACCTCAACCAACAACAACATGGGTGAGCCAGTCGAGAAGTCGATCCATGAGTTCTCTGCACCAAACATGGAGAATATCCGCGTGGGACACCTCCCGCGCATCAACAACAAGGACTACGAGCTAAAGCCGGCCCTGCTCAACATGATCTTGGCCAGTCCTTTCTGTGGCAAACCTTCGGAGGATGCAAACTCTCACCTCCAGAGGTTCCTAATAACATGCAACACGTTTGCACGCAACGATCAATCTCAAGAAGAGATTCGCTTGCAGCTCTTTCCATTCTCACTGTTGGGGAAGGCTTTGCAATGGTTCTACGTGAACGTTGAGGCTCTCAACACCTTGGAAGCACGCTCAAACGGCTTCCTCGCTAAGTTCTTCCCGCCGGGCAAGACAACTGCCCTGCACAACAAGATTACGGGCTTCCAACAGCTTGTAGATGAGTCCATCTCTGAAGCATGGACGAGGATGCAGGACTACGTGCTCGCATGCCCACATCGTGGCATGGAGCCATGGCTCCTCATCCAAAGTTTCTACCATGGACTGAAGCCTACCGCAAGGGAGCACCTCGACGCCGCTTCAGGCGGCTCTTTCTTCTCTCTTAGCGTGACAAACGCTAAGAAGTTGATTGCGAAGGTGGTGACCAACAAAAGCCACGACGAACGCCAAATGTTCCCAAGCAAGAGTCGAGGAGTACATCAAGTGGAGGCTTTGGACATGCTTGCTCTCAAGCTTGATCAAGTCCTTGAGAAGATGAAGACTCCGCAAGATCTGCAGGTTGCGGATTCCCGCGTGACGTGTGAAGAGTGCGGCAACACAGGGCACCTGGGAATTCATTGCCCCAACGCCATGGAGGAATGCAACTTCCTCAATAATGGCAATGGATTCCGTCCCCAGAACAACTACGGCTGGAACTCCAAGACCGACCGCTCCTTCAACAAACATCAGGGAGGTAATGGTAATGGTAATTTCTCTCGCTATGAGCCCTCTATCAAAGATCTAGTGCTTGGCCAGGTTAAGATCAATGATGGCATTAGTAAGAAATTTATTTCTACTGATAAGGCCTTGGAAAGCATAGATGCTAAGCTAGAGTCGTTCAGCACTGCACTGCAAAACCAGCTGAGCCATAATAAAATGCTAGAAACTCAAATTGCACAAATTGCTTCAGTTGTACAGCCTCCAGGATGAGTAGACTCCCGGGGCAGCCCGAGGTCAACTCCAAGGAGATTGTAAGTGCAGTGACAACCAGGGGTGGACGTGGAACGGTGGACCCACCATACTCCGAAGGTGCAGCGAAAAAGACAACCAATCCACCTCCCAAGGAGAAGGTCACAAAGAAGGTTCCTGAAAAGAAGATCCTTGAAAAGAAAGTTCTTCAAGAACAGGTCCCTGAACAACAGGAAGCCGCAGGGGAGAGCTCCGCCGAGGAATTGATGCAACCTCTAGCCGTCGAGCAAGCTCCACCAAAAGCGGCCCCTCATCAGTACTTCGGCACAACAGGCTTCCCTTTCCCTAACAGCAGGAAGAAGCTAACCGTTGATGAGCGTTTTGATAAATTTGTTGAGTCCATTAGTCATATATATGTGCACATCCCTTTGCTTGATGCCATGCAGGTCCCCACCTACACTAGGTATTTCAGGGATATCCTCAACAACAAGCGCACAACTCACACCTCACTGATCCAAGAGATCCGTTACTCATTTGTGTAGAAGTAGAGTTAGTATTGTGAGTTAGAGTAGAGTAGAGTAGAGTGAGAGCTCTTCTCGAGGTTCCGGAAGTCTTCTCGGAGTTTCGGTATTGTTCTTGTATCTTAACTCTCGTAGAATTACTCTTTTCTTATTTATATAATTATTTCTATAATTATTTAGTTTATTCTTTTTTTTTAGTAATTCTTTTCTATTTAAGTTTATTTACTTAGTTAAGCTAATGCTTGTTGGCGGTGAATATGTGCATAATTAATTTTCCATTAATTCCACAAGCGCACGGAACACCATTGTTGCATTTCACCTTGGAGTATTCCAGGGTTATCGTATTTATATTTTCCTCAGGGAAGTAGAGCGATTGGAAGTTGAAAATGTAACAAATTAGATACTATCATGCGAAATAACGATACCTTACTTAAGACGGGGGTAAAAGGAGATACATGATATATGGGTGGCACTCACCGTATAATCCAAGGAAATAAAAGAGATAGTAGAAGTTACATTGGGAGAACAACGAGATAGAGACAAAGATTCCTATGTGTTAATCTTACATCTATTTACTTCTAGCAATTAATTCTACAAGCTTATGTACTATAGCTAAGGTTATGCACACTCAAGTCATGTTATTTCGGAGCACGGCCATCATGCTAGGGTTGGTACTGAACCCCAATACTGCAGGTTCCCCCTGGGATCTAACCGCTATTGAGAACCCGGTTGGTTTGCCTTTGAACGTGGCAGATTGCAAAGGCCTGAACACGCCTGTCACACGTGGGGCTACCGTCCTCCGTAAAGACACACGCCAATCGTGCATAGGTATAGTTCTAAGCACCGCGCTTACAACTATCCTAGAGGAACTATCCTTGATCGAGAGAATAGCCCTATCTAAGAATGTAGCATAGCTTTCACTAAGCGCGAACTCCATTTCGGCAAAGCACTCACTCATACTACTTAGACACAATCACGAAACCCACAACTAGACTATTATGAGCACTAACTTAACTAAGTAAATAAAATTAAATAGAAAAGAATTACTAAAAGAAATAAATAAAGAATAAACTAAATAATTATATAAATAATTATATAAATAATAAAAGAACAATTCTACAAGAGTTAAGATACAAGAACAATACCGACTATTGCACGCCCGTCTTAAGTAAGGCATTGTTATTTCACACAATATGTATCTACTTTGTTACATTTTAACTTCCTATCGCTCTACTTCCCTGCGGAAATATAAATACGATAACCCTGGAATGCTCAAGGTGAAATGATACAATGGTGATTCGTGCGCTTGCGGAATTAATGAAAATTATATTACGCATATGAACCGCCAACACTCAGCCCTGCCGATACGCCCACGGCCGACCGCGACACAGATCCAAATTGAGCAAGTTCAGGTTATTTCTGTTTCATTCGTCGTTCATTGATTTTGACGTATGTTTGCTTTGCATTGTAACATTGGGATGTCATATTGTAAGCGACGATGGAGGCGAAAATGGAGAAGTTACGGGAACAGAGGGAGAGGTATGAGCAGCTAATGAGGTCGCAAATGGAGGCGATGTTCACGTACTTTCAGAGTACCGGGGCGCCGCCGCCACCTCCAGGGCTATTCCCGGGACTAGGCGGCGTTCCTCCTCCCGTCGGCAATCCTCCTAACGTCGGCACTTCTCCAGCAAGCACTCCGCTGAGTCACTTGAGATACTTGGACTTTTATTTTTTTCCTCGCAATAGGATATCCAATGTCTTAGCTTCTATGAATCTTGTGTCACATGCAATCTTTTGTTTTTGCAGAACCCATCCGCAGCATCCAACTTTTCGATCTCGCCTACAAGCCCTTGGACGGCGTGACCACATCAATGAACTTGTAGTTGAATTTCTATTTCATGAACCAACTATCCCTAGCTTGCATTTCATGGACTTTTAGTTGCCGTTGTCGAGCACTTTGTATTTGAACTATGTGGACACTTTGTATTTGAACTATGTGCCACTTTCTGTGTGGACTTGAGGTGGTTGTGATGTGGTTTAGTGTTTGTGGTCATTTTATATGCTTGTGATGATGATGGTGATGATAAATATGTGTATCTGATGATGCTGATAATATATCTGTCATTTATTTGTGATTGTGGTCCAGGTTGTAGCAAATTTAAACATTTTATTGCAATCTGGAACAATATTTGCCGAGTGTCCAGGGTTTTTGCCGAGAGCCAGGCTAGCACACTCGGCAAAATTACCATTATTTGCCGAGTGCTGAAGCCAGGACACTCGGCAAAATTACCATTATTTGCCGAGTGCTCTGGCGTCAGCACTTGGCAAATATATAAGGTTTGCCGAGTGCCTGACGTCAGGGGCACTCCGCAAACCCGGGCTGACGGCCCAGCCGTCAGCCCACCTTTATTTTACCGTGGGTTATATGGGCACTCGGCAAAGATTTTGCCGAGTGCCCGACATTTGACTTTGCCGAGAAAAATTTGCCGTGAGCGAATCCTTTGCCGAGAGTGAATGGGGGTTTGCCGAGTGTGCCATACACTCGGCAAACGCTCTGTTTCCCGTAGTGGTTAGAAGTACAAAACCAGTGAGTATGTCACACAATAATCCATAGATCTTCATGAGAAGCGATATACATATACACACAAAAAATATCACCAACTATTTATGTGAATTTTCATGATCAGCGAGCCAAATTGTCGTGTGCTCAAAAACCTCTCCACTGTTGTCTCTATGGTCGCATCTTGTATCACTGTGGTGCGCTGCTGCGTCTATGCCCCACCTCGTTCCATTGTACATGCTGCTTGTCGGCTTGCATAGCAGTGTCGTCACTCCTAGCCAAACGCCCGATGTCCTTCTCTTACCAAGACACTACAGCCCACCATCCGCGTCGTCGGTCAGCCCCGCACAATTGTCTATTGTGAGGTGGGCAATAGCCGCCTCCCCCCCCCCCCCCCCCCCCCCCCCCCCCCCCGCGCACACACACACACAAAAATGGTCATGAAATAAATTGTATGCATGTTCAGTTCACAGTTGTAAAATGGCTTGTTTCCTTTGAAAAATACTATTTTACAATTTGTAGGGTCATATGTCGCACCTTAAAATTTCAGTTTTGGGATATTAGCCATTTTACAATAATAAATACAAATCTCTCAACTTTACATATTTATATTTGATTTTTAAAGTAAATTGCTTACATTTAAGCAAATTTAAATATTTTTCTACTTTATGGCAACACACATTATTGATGACAACAGGCCCCGGGGCATTGACCAGCAAATAGATTCCTTTTTCCTTTTTTCCTTATACAATTCATTGATTTTTAAAATATAATACATATACACAATATTTAGAATAACTAGATTCTTTTTTTTGAAATATAAGTGAAAAATTTGGAAATACTAATACAACATTATTCAAACATTACGAACCATAAGATTCAATAACTTAAAGTAATTAATTCAACATTTTAAAAAAAAAACAATGCTGAAAGTATACATTAAAAGTGTTGAAACAATACAAGAAAAATGTTGAAAGGGTACATTAAAAACGTTTGAAATTCAAAATTCAAACAGTACAAAATAAAATCATATGGGGATCAATTATTATGAATGACTATACTCAATAATTTATAAAAACTAGTTTACCATTTTTAATCTACACTGGAAAAGCACTTCCCATCAAAACCTGCCCCCACCCCTTCCTCTCGCTACCAGCAGCCTCCACCGGAAACCTCTATACTGCCCTATCTCCTACCTCTCCTTTCACTGGCAGAGCGATAAATCCTCACTGGTGGAGGAATTAATTATCTGTAACAGAACATTGCATTGAATTTTTTTTACTGCAAAAAAAAAGAAGAAGATTAATGAATTTCCACATACAAAACAAGGCATTTTACTATTCTAAAAATGGATGTCCACTTGTGGAGTGATAAATTATTATTGTCAAAAAAATGAATTCCACTATTAACTAATGACGATTACGTATAGAAAAAGAGTGTAAAATAGTGGAGCAATTTATTGTCACGAGCAAAACAATATTTTTCTACTTTCATAACATTGAATTTCATGGGTGGGAATACATTTCACTATGAGAATAATACAAAACCTAGTATGGAACAAAAATGTTTTATTATTGTGTATTTGTTCACCGGTGGAAAAATACAAAACATACCACAAAATAATTAAATTTCAATATCAGAGTACTAATCTTTCATTGCTGGAACAAAACAATAAATAGTGCTAAATAAAGAAGCTCCACTTCTAGAACAGTCCAGAAACAATACTAAAATAATACAAGATTGTGAATTTAGATGTTGTAACAATATGAAATATAAGAAGTTTACTACCAGAATACTTAGGCTAAAAACAAACGCCTCCTTGACTCCGCCCCTTATTATGAAGGAATCAGAAATAAAATATTATCACATCATAAGGAAAACCAGAAATGTTATTATGACCAAAATGTTCCGGCTCTAAGTTGTTCTAGCACCTGACATATCAAGAAAATAAGAAGAAAAAATTAAAAGAAACAAAGAAGAATGAAGGAAAACGGAGAAGAAAGGTAAAAGAAAATAATAAAAGGCTAGCACAACTGTTAGCGGGCCTAATTTATACTTTGGGCCACAAAATAAACATGTCTTGTTGAGCACTTGAGCTAGGAGACATCACATCATTGCCGTTTGCCGCACAATCCCCCCGGCTCAGTAATTCAAGCCTTCTAAGAAAAAAAAAATCAAGCCTTCTAATAAGTTTGTAGGAAAATTTATTTCGACATCAGCAAGAGCATGTCCCACGAGATGATTTGTTGCCGCAAATTCATTTTAAAATGCCTGTTACCTCAGTTTCCTCTTCTTTTAAACACATCTGAAGATAAGTAAACAAGAAACATAGGGGTAAGGTTTGCGTATAGGCGACGTGGCCGTCGACAGCGAAGCGTCAGTGGTGACTTCGGGAATCTGGAGAATTTGCCGGCTCAATCTTCGAAGATGCTCATAGAGATAGGGTTTACGTATGTGCGTTCATAGGGGTGAGTGTGCGTGCGTTGTGAGTTTCTGAGTTGTACTGTGTAATTTCTAAAAAAAAAGTAAACAAGAAACATCCTGCGTGTCAAAATCATAACATTACTGCAATTCTCTATGACGTTGATGGATTACAGAATCGTCGTTGGACAAGGTTGGACATCGGCACCTCCTACAAAAATGGATTATCACAAACGTCTCAAGTGGTCATCTCTATCTGGATGAGAAGAAACCTGCAAACAGACACCGAGCGCTTCTGCTGCAGAAAATATTACTTGATAAACAGACAAACCGAGTTCCATGATTAAAGAGCAGCCTAGCTGTTCCGTGTTTCTTTCTACGTTGCCGGACGAATATTTGATCCCAAATCAGATTTTCAAGAGCCAATCAGTGAGTATGGTCAAAAGATGCTGTCAAGTTTCAACAACCATTCAGAAGCGAGCGCACAACAAAGACGTGCCTCCCTTGAGCTAGAGCTCACTAACTGAATGTCTGAAACTCACCAAATCGTTGTGAAACATTGAGGCCCAATAAAAGAGAACAAGGAATGAATGACTGAAATAAAGTTAAAACTGTATGAAACGATGGAACATTGGACCCGAAATTAGTAGTATTGTGTAGTAGATAATACTGTATAACATTTGGTGCTTGTAAAGACCAACTTCCAGGAAATATTTGGAAGAGATCCTTTTTTCCAGTGTTATCACTCCCATATTCGCCAAGAGAACAGATAAACAGATGAAAGCAAGACCTATCAATGCTGATATGAAACATTTTGGCGCCATATACACAATGAGGTTCTCTAGCATATTAACATTTACTGACAGAAGGAACAGATTGATAATCCGAAACAGAGGTTCTCTAGCATAGTAACATTTACTGACAGAAGGAACAGATTGATAAAACCTGATCGCTTACAAGAGTGTACAAATGGAGAAAACCTGATCGCTTTAACAACCGATTCAAAGATAAGGCAGTGCTACTATGAAAAGATTCAATAAATGATTTCAATGAAACCAATAATGAGGAAGAACAACTCATTCACAATTTTTTTATACTTATTTGGCCCTAGTATACAGAATTATACAACATGCAACCTTTGCAAGACAACAATGTATGAAATGGAGCTAAATTACAAGAGAAGTGGAACTTGAACAATGAGCAAGATAATAAGATGCAGTATGATATAAAATAGCAGGAAAGAAATAATAAATTGCAGGCATTAAGGTACAATCTTGAAAACCTTCATCTTCTCAATCCATGTATTGAAGGAATGGACCGTGTTCCTGAAGCCGAGGAAGCCATGCTCCTTGCTCTTGTTCATGCAATCCAAATGCTCGCTCTCGATGCTGAACATGGTATCGACAAACCACCAATTGGTGATCTCGTCAAGCTCTGTTCCAACGAGCTCATTCTCCCTGACAATCTCTTGCCACACCGCCTCCTTCCCAGCCATGGCCTCTGAGAGCTTGAACCTGTTCTCTTCCCCTTCATAGCCAGCCCATTCCACCCCGAAATGTTCGGCCAACGTCGGCCACAGGTGCTTCCACTTGAAGATATCCCCATTGCTGCAATTGAAGGTCTCGTTCTTTGCGAAGGGATCGACGGCGGCCCAGATCTCGTGCTCGGCGATGAGATCCGCGTCGGAGGCGTCGCTGAACCCCTCCCAGGCCTTGCGGCACCCGGGCCATCGCAGCGTGGTGCCCTCCTTCCGGCAGATGGCCGCGTAGACGCAGAGGCTGCCGATGACGTTCATGGCGCTCCGCGGGGAGTAGCCGAAGACGGTGGTGGGGCGGTGCACGGACCAGCTGACGGCGCCGTCCCGGCGGGAGACCTCGTCGAAGAGGATGTCCTCGAGGTCGTAGTAGAAGTTCGGGTAGTCGAGGCGCGGCATGTCCTCGGTGAAAGGCGGGTCCGGGACGGGGATCTTGCCGATGGCCTCGAACGGGCCCGTGTAGTGCTTGCGGCCGGTCTGGAGGCAGACGTGGACGAGCGCCGGGCAGTTGGGGACGACGACGGAGAGGACGTTGCGGAGCATGGCGGCGTTGTACTCGCGGTTCTCGTCCTCGGTGGGGCGGTTGGCCCACGCGACGTAGAAGACGTGGGTGATGTCGGTGAGGGGGTTGAGCGCGTCGGCGACGGCGGCGGAGTCGGCGAGGTCGAGGTGGAGGTGGGTGACGGCGGGGGCCGGCGCCGGGGACCAGGGCGGCAGCGGGCGGCGGAGATGGCGTACACCTTCCACGGGCCGCCGGGGGTGTCGGCGAGCGGGAGGATGTCGAGGAGGGAGGTGCCGACGATGCCCGTGGATCCGACGACGAGCGCCACGCTCTGGTAGGCCGGCTCGGCGGCCGCGGCCTGCTCGTCCTGGCGCTTCTTAACCGCGCCGATCGCGCCCGTCCACCACCAGCTCATCGCGGCCGGCCGGAGGGGTGCTGCTCTATCGGCGGCGGCGACCGGAGGGAAGGGAGGAAGGGGAGAGGTGGGGGAATCGATCGACCGATCGGCAGGTGGGCGCTGATGGTGTCGTGCGGGCTTGCCTGACTGGATATGTGCTGTGTCTGACGTGCTGGCTCAATAATTGCCGGGCCGCGTGTTGCTTTCCTGTGCAAGACGGATCATCCCGCAGGCGTGTCGTGGCGTGCGGTGTCTGCGACGAGATTGTCTTGTGTGTGCCGAGATCTCATCGGATGCTTTTTGCTCAAACCGATCGAGACGATAGGCCAATTGTGGAGATCCTGCCAAGGATTTGGCCTAACGACCGGTGAGTAAAATGGCGCCATGGCGGACTGGCCGGCCGTGTTCCCATTGTCAGGGTTGTTCATTGCCGAGGAAAACTGGCACAGACGCTCTGCAGACCTTGCGGATAAACATTTGTCAAATCCGATATCAGTAACATGCCACTCTCAGGTGACCTACCGATTTCACTTCCGGTTTGCTCAAACGGTCAGTAGAGGCCCCTCCATGGTAACGGTTGTGAAATGGAAAAGAAAGCTAGAGCGTCCGACTCCAAGCTAAATGTTGTGTCAAGATTTGGCATGCGTGGTTTACAGGACGTGGCAAGTTCCTGTCCTCGAAGCTGCTGGGTCGAGCGGGGCATTAGGGTGCAGGCCAAACGTTTTTGACATTTCCAAGATGAATCAGTCCTAACAAACTTTCATTTTATCAAGTTGCAGATACCCCTAGCCGTAGCAACGAAAGGTCGAAAGCTAACAACAACAACAACAAGATAAATGTTCCAAGCGGAAAGTTCCAGCTCTCAAATATTCAGGTCGGAAAGTTTCAAATCTGAGGAAATTCACTATTCGATTACCTGTCACTGCGCTTTGAGTGGAATTCTCTATTCGTAGGAATTGAATTCTCTAATCAGATTCTCTCCCATCTTATTACATCGTTGTAGGTTCAAAAATTACATCGTTGTGCACTTTAAGCGAATTCAAACATCACTTCCTATATTTACTCATCTCTATATTTTATTATTACTATCTTGTAACTACCATCAACGCAGCCGAGTGGTGCTAATGAGAGCACAATATCTGTCTTTTTCTCATGAAGTAGGTTCAGCACAAGAAGCAACACAAGCAGCAGGACCTATCTGTCGAAGCAATTACACCAATCACTTTCCAATCCTCTCCCAAATCCTCAATTCCTCTCCAAACACTCTTCTCTTCGGTCTTCACACCTTGTCTGATGACTATCGGTAGCACCAAGACAACACACACAATATAGTAGGAAATCAAGATGCTGGAGCTGATCATCATGCAACTAATCATGTTGAATGCTCGTATTGATTAGTGGCAAAGCTAGCAGCACAACGACCCGAGTGGATTGGGCTGCGTGGAGCACATGTATTGATTTGGGTGATGCACACGTGATTTAATTTAGACTGGGTGCTAATCACTGAAAGTTACGTTTCACCCTGGCGCCATGGTATTCGGGATGGTCTGAGTAACTTCGCCCCTGGTTTTTTATTACAACAGCTACTCCAGATACAACTACTCTGGCTATATCTATATGACCAAAACTCCTTTTACTTCCCTTACATCAATGAACCAGCTCGATACAACATCATTGTATCATGTTTCGAAGGTCATAATTCTTTTATCGAGCTTGATCTATCAAATACTAACAACACAATCCAGTAAATTTTCTCTGCACATCATCCACGAAAACGGTTATTCCTAGAGCATGAAGTAGTAATGACTTTTCTAAAAAAAAAAATTGAAGTAGTCATGAAGGATTAACAAAACATGACCTTCATTCCAAATGTTTTGATTTAGCTAATGGCAATGTTGAAGTCACAGCTAAAAACATACTATGAAGTAAGCTTCATTGATTAACTTTAAGCTTAAACACATTTTTTGTTGTAATTTGGAAGATGCATGTCTGGGTTCGAATCTTCAACCAAGCACATTTTCATGAATTTATACCTAATTATTCTTTCAATGGTAAGTGATGTAAATAATGAGACCTTTTTTGATGACTTCACAATATAAAGTGTTGTGATAGCGCGCTATGTTTTTACTCAAGGATGTCGCAAGGGCAGGCGAAAAAGTCATGTGCCTATGGAAATGCCATTTGATTGTTATTTATATTTTTTCTGTTAGATATAAAATTAAATTTTATAGATAAAGATATGACTGTTTGTCACTGGTAACCCCTTTGTAAGAGGAAAAAATCAGTGGTAAAGAAGTGGATGAAAGCTGAAGTGGAAACAAACTGATAGAGTCAAATTTCATTGCTGATCATGTTTGTCGAAGCATCAAGCAGGTTTCATTGGAGAAAAAGAGAGATTAATTTTTTTAGCACAAAAGAGAGATTAATAGGTTGTAAAACACGCCAAAAGCCTTGAATACAAAAAACTTGAATGTTAAGCCCATTAAACCAAGCCCAGCCGAATTAGCTGGCTGTTCTTTGAGATTTGGTCCTCCACGGAATACGAACGTTTCCTCCTGGTCCAAGCATAGCCCAAGGGCGCACTGACTGTCATTCGGTGTGCATTGCCCTCCGCGGGCCAGAATGTGCAATGGCCCGGGGCCTTTTACGCGTTCAGCGCCCCGGCACCAACTACCGTCGTCGCCATTTCGGATGCGCAACCAGCAGCGTTCGCGCGGCAACTCGGCTCGTACCCGTGCGTAGCAGTTGCACTTGCACAACGTCATCCGTTGCGGCCTCGCGATGCATATAACTAGGAAATTTGTAGGCGTGAGCTGCATGCAAAGTAACGGGCCCACGCCGCAACACTTCGGAATGTACTGTATGTCACAGACGGAGCAAATAAAAACATATCTCGCCAATTTCATCAGGGAAGAAATGGCACAGTACCGTCGCGACCCTGATCGTGCCTTCCGACTATCGAGCACGAGGGGCTGGGCGTGCACCGAGGTACCGAGCATTCGAGCTGCCTGGCTAGCTCGACATGAACACCCAAGCGAAACGCACTGGCCGCAGAGGCATCCGAGGCTAAGGGTGAGAATGGGCTCGAATCCAAGCCAAACCCCGAATTGCACCATTTGCTGCAGCGCCTCTAGCCCGATCCACACCAGCCCACCCCTCCACCAATTCAAACTGCTCTGACCGGTTTCAGCCCGAACCATTCTCAGGCTTATCCGAGGCGACTGCCCCCACACCGCCTCGCGCGCGGACGTTAGCCTCCTCGCCTTGCAGCGAAAATCTCTGCCCCCATTGGCCATAGTAAAAAGCAATGCCCCTGAGCGTCCGTACCAACAACCTGGAGGGCAGAACCAGAGAGTTTGTTGAGCCTGCTGCGGACGGAAGCACGTCAGGCGAGGATGACCAGGTCGTCGCTCCAGGACGACACGTTTGAATTCGACTTTTTTTTTCTTTTGCTTTCAGTGATTTACCGCTTGATGAGTACGATGCTCTGTTTTACAGTTTTCCCATCCCATGTGTGCCAAACTCCAGCTTGACAAACATTTTCGGTTATATAATTACTCTCTTTATTTCAAATTACTTGACGTTTTTTATTTTTGAAACTCACGTTTGACCGCTCGTCTTGTTTAAAAAATTTATGCAAATATCATTTATTTTGTTATGGTTTGCTTTATCATTAGAGATACTTTATGCATGATTTGTGTGTTTATATATTTGTACAAATAATTTGAATAAAATGAGTGATTAAACGATGTTGTTGAAAAGTCAAAAACGTCGTCTATTTTGACATAGAGGGAGTATATATGGTTGGACATAGAGGGAGTATATATGGTTGACTGTGATAGAGTAACAAACGAAATACTACTACTAATTTGAAGTAATAACTGTTACTGTGGTATACAAAATTCTAGGTTCTTTTCATCAAGGGACACACATTTCTATTCCAAAAGTAGCTTGTTAAAAAATACTTAAACGTCAAGGAGGCAGGCATGTTCAGGAATAGAGCTTGGACCATCAAAACTGGTGTAGTATGAGTATCGACTAAAAATAAAAGGTAATGTGCTTGATCTATGACGTTGGAGAATAATGGTTGCACAGAAAAATCGTCATATGATGATATTCTGGTGATTTGTGGCATCTAAAATGTTGTTTACTCCTTTATTATGTAGAGTATTTACAACGCTCTTGTTGGTTCTAATTTTTTTTTACATGAGTCCTTAGCCAATGGTTTAAAGCTGTTCGTCCTAGAATCTACTCCGAAAGAAGAGTTCGTCCTATAATCTGTTACAATTTCATTTATCAAGTTTGGTGTAAGGGACTTTGTGTTTAGATATTTTTCAGCGCTTGCAATGCTCAAATCAAGCATTCCTTTCGAAAATTAAAAAATAAAATAAGCATTCCTGTAGAAATTACCGTAGCATTACTAGTAGATTAGAGCAAAAAGAAAGTGGAAATTTTGACCGCGTGGTAAAAGGCGCGGGCAAAGCCGCAAAGGCACGGCCCTAGAGGATCCCAACGCTCTTAAAGCTGGCACAGGCTTCCTTCGCCACCCCTGCTTGCTTCACAAAAACCCAGAACCCCAACCGCCTCCTGCTCACCTGCTCCTCCTCTTCTCCGCCGATCCACGCCACCTCCCCGAGCCGCTTCGCCGCCGGCGACCATGATGCAGTGGTGGTGGACCGGCGTGTACGGCGCGATCAAGAGGAAGAAGATCGAGCGCGCGGCGGCGGCGGCGCCAGCGTTCAAGAACGTGGCCCTCGTCGTCGGCTCCACGGGCATCGTCGGCGCCGCCCTCCTCGACATCCTGCCGAGCGCCGACACGCCCGCGGGGCCCTGGAAGGTCTACGCGCTCTCCCGCCGCGCACCCCCGCCGTGGTCCGCGGCCACCCACCCCGCGGTCGTCCACCTCCACCTCGACCTCGCCGACGCCGACGCCGTCGCGGAGGCCCTCGCGCCGCTCGCCGACATCACCCACGTCTTCTACGTCGCGTGGTCGCCGGCGGACGAGGCGCGCGAGGCCAACTGCGCCATGCTCCGCAACCGTCCTCGCCGCCGTCGTCCCCAACTGCCCCGCGCTCGTCCACGTCTGCCTCCAGACCAACCGCAAGCACTTCATCGACCCGTTCGCGCCCCTGAGCGGCATCTCCCCCGCGCTGCGCCCCTACTCCGAGGACCTCCCGCGCCTCGAGTTCCCCGACCTCGAGGACGCCCTCCTCGACGGGATCTCCAGCCGCGACGACGGCGGCGGCATCACCTGGTCCGTCCACCGCCCCGACCACCATCTTCGGCTTCTCCCCGCGGAGCGGCAGGAACGTCATCGCCAGCCTCTGCGTCTACGCCGCCATCTGCCGCAAGGAGGGCGCGCCGCTGCGCTGGCCCGGGTCGCGCGTCGCATGGGAGGGGCTCAGCGACGCCTCCGACGCCGAGCTCGTCGCGGAGCACGCGCTCTGGGCGGCCCTGGAGCCCGCCGCCAAGAACGAGCCGTTCAACTGCACCAACGGGGACGTCTACAAGTGGAAGCAACTCTGGCCGACGCTGGCCAAACACTTCGGCGTGGACTGGGTCGGGTACATCGGGGAGGATCAGCGCTTCAAGCTCGAGGAGGCCATGGCCGGGAAGGAGGCGGTGTGGGCTGAGATCGTCAGGGAGAACGAGCTCGTGGAGACAGGACTGGACGACGTCACCACCTGGTGGTTCGTGGACGCCGTGTTCAACGTCGACAAGGAACAACTCGACACCATGAACAAGAGCAAGGAGCATGGATTCCTTGGCTTCAGGAACACGGTGAGGTCCTTCGATACATGGATCGGCAAGATGAAGGCTAACAAAATTGTTCCCTGAAGCCTCTGTTTCGGCTGTCAATAGTAGCGTTAGCTGAACTGTGCACCGTGCTCTATCTGAATACCTTTCTCAGTACTCTAGTTCATCAGTTTGCTTAGCTCGAGTTTAGTTTCCTGCAACTGCACCGTTATGTTTTGGCATGGTACTAATTGACCTGGGAAAAATGTTCAATGGTTAAGGAGTTTTTAATCGTGGAATCATTAACTCATCAGTATTTGCCTACTTCTGCATTCTGATATCTATTACTCCAATTTGTCTTTTCATATAGTTGATAGCAGTATCTTGCTTGAGCCAATCTGCCTTTCATGTGTGAATGTGTGATGTTCCGTCGAGTAACACGGTACAATGATATGTCATCAACAGGTTTTAGGGACCAGATGCATGCACTTCTTACTTTGATTGATTATTGCTGGAAATATAACCTGCATATACTATACTTGTACTAGTTATAATATTCTTATTAGTTTTATCCGTACCATTTGTTATGGACTTTTGTGGCACCGATATCAGCAAGACAAGTAGGTTCTGGTCTTGCATAAACTTCAATATAGATCATCGGATAAACTTAGTTCAGCTTCATTCAACTGGACATTTAAAATTATCAATTTAAAACATCGTGGTGAGAGTTTGAATTGATCTAACTTCGGACTAGTTGTCAGGGTGCTTATCCTGAGTTGATGTTGATGTATTGCAACACATATTTGTTTGTTCTTGATCCCGATTTCAGATATTGTTCGGCTTGAAAAATATGAAAGCAGAAATAAATACAAGATGGATTGATCAATGAATTGTTGTTGATTCTGGGAACTTGCATTATTGTTCATACAGCCCCAGCCTGCCTTTTAGTTTTAGAGGTGGAGACATTCCTGAGTTTTTCTTCCTCCTTACCCACTTTTGAAAGAAATGATAACCTGTTGCGTCAAGCTTGTTTGATTAGGGACGAGTTCAAGGCTCTGTTAACTTGTGATAGTAACGCGGAGATTCAGACTCATTTCACGCTGCGATATGAATTTTGCTTTCTTCTGGTGTTTCTAATCCACAAGTGCTACGTTTTGTACTCTGTGTTCCTATGTACATTTCTATATTGAATTGTAAATTGTACAGTGGCTCCTAAAGTTGTTGGGCTTTTGTTATTGGCTTTGACCAAATTAGGATTCATTTTCTAATCCTTGGGGCTAGTTCTCAGTTGACTTTTGTATGCAATTAGCTCAACTGTTACATTCTGTTTCTTGTGACACAAAATATAAATTAGCGCAAAATATGGCTTGCTTTTTCTGGTCCTTTTTGCGTATGAAATTGCAAAGCCCAATCGTAGTCATATTGAACCTACTACATGACAATACAATGTGTTGCATCGGTTGCAGCTAGTTTATAATCCCACACATTCTGGTCTGTCTTGTGATTGTGCACGCAATTCTGTTTTGCCGATGCAAGAAAACATCCTATTTTCGCGCGCTGTATTTGGTTTTATTGAATACACTATTATGTTTTGGTATGGTAGCAGTTGACCATGGGATAACCACCCACCGAAGATGGGGTTTTATCATGCAAATAGACATTCCAATTGGATAAAAGTATTGATGGTATCTTCTGGACTAACTGACTTATTTGTGTTATAATTCCTTGCATTATGTAATAGGGTATAGTTTATCTAAGTAGAACCAGACATTTAAATTATCAGAATTGTATTCTTAGTTGCTATATTCTTGCAATTAGTTATCTGCTTTTTTGGCTTTAAAATTCATAGGTGTCCATCTAGCATCAAGTTTATATAGCGAATATTAGATAAATTTGTTTCAGCTATCCTAATGAATTTTGATTAACACTTAACTGCATATTTATCCTGGTGGTTGTTGTTGTTGATGATTCTCTGTTTTTTTTTCATCGTCGGATACTTGAAAACAGAGCGGTAGGAAAATATAAATGAAAAAACAGCCTATCTATTACTCATTTATAGTCGATGATTTGGATCATCCAGCATGTTCTTTTCATCTCTTTTTGGCAAGAATGGCATTATCTTAAATTTTTTACAGCTGTAAATGAGTGTTACCATTTCCGTATCTCTGTATATCGTTGTGCTCACTTGGTGTTACTATCTTCTAGGGCTTTGTCCTGTCTTGTTTCCATTTAGTTTCATGTGTGTAGTTTCTGAACTTCATCCATGAATTTTTCTACGTTGGCCATGATCAAAATCGAATTGAACACAGTATGCCTCATTAAAATCAAACATTTTTGCTAGGAACTTACTGTGTTTGTACACTTTTCGAGAGGAAGTGACATTTGCCCATGGTCCCCATGGATGTCGCCTCGGTACCATTTGACGCACCACGGACAACCTTTACAGCATGTTAGCAGCGGCACTGTCCAAGGTAAAGAAGGTTACTGATTCAGAGATATAGCATAAAACACGGGGAGTTTGTCACCAATTTGATCCGGAGTACTAACCCGGATTTCGTCATATCGTCTTCTCTCTTTTGATTTTGCGAACACAACGAAGATCGTTAAACGAGAGTGGGTTAAGTGAACGAGTTTTCTTACACTGCCGCGCCTGGCCGGGCACCTCCTGCAACGCCGTTAAGGCAGGCAGCTCTGTTTTCGTGTGAGTCAAACCATCACCTGCATGGCAAATTATCCACTGTGAGGATTTTCTCATGCAGTGTGGTCCAGGTGAGAAATGGGTCTTCGATGAGTGCCTTCCGTTGAATCGGCACTTCCAGCAGATTGCGCATTCTCTTATTTAATCGTTTCGAAGCTTTTTTCTTTTTATCACTGAAACGGTGTGGATCGCTTACACCGAGCATTTATGCTTCACGGCCTACTATGTCTGCTAAGATGTGTGTGCTGGCTTGTACTTTGTCTAAGAAGAAGTGCCATTTGCCCAACATAATGCGGTACCCGCGCATATCGGCTTAGTGGCATCTGATGGAGCAACAATGGTGTGCATAGCTGAAACGGTGTGCATCGCTTACACAGGGAGCAACATAGGGTCAGTTTGGATCCTTTGTTGCTGCTTGCTTTGCTTAGCCGGGCAAGAACAAATACGTTTGGCTGCCTTGCCGTAGTACCTCGGGGTCTGTGTTTTCTAGCTTTTCCTTGCTAAAGTGGGAGAGCAAAATCGGCTCTCTGCCAGAAGCTAAGACTAGGCTCGCAGGGCAAAGCAAGGCCAGGCGAGGCTCCCTTTTCAACCAAATTGACCCATAATACCCAGGGATTGCCTGCGGTAGGCTGGTCATTGACACCCGAACCCGGTCCTATGTGTCAGTGACCAACGCACGCTGTACAGTAAAGTTAGGGGATCCCTGCCTCCCTATTCATGCACGAATGGGTTGTTTGACATGATCGTTGTCCTGCTCACTGACGGAGGCCAGGGGTGGCCATGCCCCCCCCCCCCCCCCCCCCCCCCCCACACACAGAGAGAGAGAGAGAGAGAGAGAGAGAGAGAGAGGACATGCTGATGCCACCTCGTTCTCTTTTTCATTCTACTGCTAAGCTTTTCACCCCTGAACTGAACGTGTTGTGCCTCACTAAAATCGAACATTTTTGCTTAGAGCCTGCTGTGTTTGTTAAGATCTGCGTTCTGGTTAGTACTCAGTGCAAGAGGAATATAATGCCATTTGCCAACATGGTCCCCATGGATGTCGCCTAGTAGCATTTGACACAGCACGGACAATACATGTGCATCAATGTAGTGTAGAGCATGTTAGCAGCGACACTGTCCAACGTAAAGAGGGCTACTGATTCAGAGATACAAACACGGGAGTTTGTCAGCAATTTAATCCGGAGTACTAACCCCAATTTCTCATATCATCTTCTTCTTCTTTTTTCGCGAGACAATGGAGTATTAAAGGAGAGTGGGTTAAGCGAACGAGCTTGTATATCTTTTTTACCCAATGGATGATACAAACTGTTTTCGTACCCTGCCGCGTCTGGGCGGGCATCTCCTGCAACGCCGTTAAGACAGGCAGCTCTGGTTTTCGTTTGAGTTTGGAATGATCAGCTAGCAAATGGAACCAAGACGCTGCTGACCCAATGTGTTTAATCTCTGTCCACTTGTTGTAGTAGATGGAACCAAGAAGCAATACAATACGCTATGCAGTTTAATAGCAATTTCATGGTTGATTCCGATTCCTGCTTGCAGAGCTGGCAAATTGTGTTCTGATCCCATCACCTGCATGGCAAATTATCCACTGTGAGGATTTTCTCCTGCAGTGTGGTCCAGGTGAAGAAAAGGGGTCTTCGATGTGCGCCTTCCATTGAGCATGCACTCCCAGCAGATTGCTCGTTCTCTTGTTCAGACATTCCGAAGCTTTTTAACACTGAAACGGTGTGCATCACTTACGCCGAACATTTATGCTTCAGGGCCTACTACGTCTGCTAAGATGTGTGTGCTGGCTTGTACTCTGTCCAAGAGGAAGTGCCATTTGCCCAACATAATGTGGTACCCGTGGATGTCGGCTCAGTGGCATCTGACGGAGCATGGACAACACTGTTATCAGTGGCACTGTTACAATAAAATGAATCTTACTTATTCAGAGATACAATCATACAAGCACGGGGAGTTCATCATCAGTTTGATCCACGGTACTCACCCGGTCCCGGATTTTGTAATATTGCCTCTCTTTCTTTTTTCCTTCTTTTGCCAACACGGTGAGGATTGCTAAAGAAAGAGCACTCTCCTCAGCAGCTTGTGCATCTTTGCAGCCAATTGATACATTGACATGCTGCGCCTGGCTTGGGGCGGGCATATCCTGCAAGCAACGCCGTGGTCCGTGGAGACAGGCAGCTCTGTTTTCGCGTGGATCAGAGGAATCGGTAAAACCCCTACGGAATCGGATCCTGGAGCAAGCAGAGAAGTGCAAGGACGAAGGGTAAGTGATCCAGCATGCGAGCACCCGTGGCCTCAGAAAGCGCACCTATGTGCCATCGCGCCGGACACATTCCACTTTTGAGAGCACACAGCGCCGCACTGCTCGCTCCTTCCCTACATATAACGTCAGTCTCGTTCAGACAGACAGCCCCGGAAAGCATCACGCCACCCAATCTCGGAGAGGACACACTGACACAGCGCCCATCATGCATCTCGGCAAGAAGAATCCTCGCGATCTCATGGCCACGCTCCTCGCGGTCCTCGCCCTCGCCGCCGTGGCGCGTGGCGACGTCGCAGCACCAGCAACCTGCGACAAGTCCGACACGGCGGCGCTGCTGGCCGTCAAGTCATCCCTCGGCAACCCGCCGGCGCTGTCCGGGTGGAACTCCACGGCCTCCTGCTGCGCGTGGAAGGGCGTCACCTGCAACGCCACGAGCGGCCGCGTCACGGAGCTCACCGTCTTCGCGCTCAACATCTCATCGCCGTTCCCGGCGGCGGTCGCCAACCTGACGGCGCTGCGGAGCCTGAACCTCGCCTACAACCGCCTGTTCGGCGCCATCCCGGCGTTCCTCGGCCCGCCGGCGCTGCCGTCCCTCACCTTCGTCCGGCTCGACGGGAACCGCCTGTCGGGCACCGTCCCGCCGTCGCTCGCCGCCGCGCTCGACCTCAGCCTCGTCGGCAACCTCCTCGCCGGCCCGCTCCCGCCCGCCTTCGCCGCCGCGCGGTTCAACAGCCTCGACCTCGCCGACAACCAGCTCGCCGGCGACGCGTCGCTGCTGTTCGGCGCCGGGAAGCCGCTCAACGCCGTGCGGCTGTCGCGGAACCGGTTCAGGTTCGACCTGGGCCGCGTCGAGCTCCCCGAGGCGCTCGACATTTTTGTTGTTGATCACAACCTGGTGTTCGGGAGCATCCCGCCCGCCGCTGCGGCCAAGACGAGGAAGTGGCTGGCGTTCGACGTCAGCTTCAACCAGCTGTGCGGGCCCATACCGCAGGGACGCTACACGCGCCGATTCGGGCCCAGACACTTCGCCGGGAACAAGTGCCTCTGCGGCCAGCCGCTCCCGCCGTGCGCCTAAACAAGTCGCCGCCCGGCATGGCGGACGGATGAGTTACTCCGACTAATACTCCCTTGGTTGGAATAATCCTGCATGCTGCCATACTTGTCTGCATGCGTTCCTATGTATTATTGAAATGCTAGCCAATTGTCCCGTACTGTCGTCTCCAATCTTGTTCGTCAATCTGCTGGCTCTTGATTCAATTGGCTATAGATAAACTGGCCGAAAATGGCAGCAAGATAACGATGTCCCACCTCCCAGTTGTGTTCGACATGTGCACGTTCAGTGCACAAGGTTGGTTGGGATGCCACGTAGATGTATGGATATAGATCGATGCATTGTGTGCCCCCCAGGTCTCGACACTACCCGACCGACACCGGGGTATAGTTTTGTGGACCGTTGTATTTCATATACGAAGGGCATCAGCCTTTTGATTTGTTCAGTTTCAACAAGTAAAAAACAGGCACAATGACCCCCTGCTAAACATATATGTACACGTATGTAATGTACTCTATCTGCCGTTGGCCCATTCTGGAAACATAACTACGGAGGCGGGGTGGGGGCATTACGCATGGAATACATTCAACAAGTGTATGCAGTGCTGACCTTTCAAACTCAAAGCCGGAGCAGACAGGTCAAGGGGTGGAATGCCCACGAGGGTTGTAGAGGGGAGGCGTCAACACTTACGGCGTGCGACAGGATAGTATCTAGCACGATTGGATGAGACGGCGTGCCAGCTGTTGCTTCGCAAATACTACTACTTCCTGAAGTTAGTATTTTGCATTCATCAAGGCATAACGAAATGGAACAAGGATAATTCAAGGTCATATTTATAGCTCGAAAAAAAGGATCATATTTAGGGCATGTTTGGTTCCTTACTGTTTCTGGTAGCAAAAACAAACGATTATAACAATCCAGATTCCATATCGTTAGAATTGAGCCATTGTGTGGGTCCTACTTCTCACTGAGAGGCCAATAGCATATACAGGATTACAATTATTTGGCAATGGCATCTATGAAATTCCCTCCCCAAAAAAATGAGCATCCCGTGAAGAGTTAGATTTTGACATCTAAATTATACACGATGCCACTGGTTACATAGAGGGATAAGGTAGGCTTCACATGTCATTGAGAGAAAGGGATAAATGAAGGATCTAGGATGTTAAATGACCCCTAGCTTTTGCAACTTCAACTTTTAACAATCTAGCTATTTACAATCCATGACCTACAAAAGTTACTTCTAAAAATCTCTAGCCAAATCAAATATGCCTTTTTCATTCAAATGCCAAGCATACTTTATATAGTTTTAAGTAGTCTTATGTAGAAAAGAGGATGCTAAGTTTGGTTGGACAGTTGCACACTAATACGGCGATGTGATTACTTGTCCACAACGCACCTTAGCAGACACATGCATATATATAAACCACCATAGGACAATTTTTTTTGTGATTACAAAGAACGACACAGACACTCACAACGCACGCACACCCACCCCTATGAACGCACATACGCAAACCCTACCCCTGTGAGCATCTTCGAAGATTGAGCTGGCAAATCCTCGAGATTGACGAAGTCACCACTGGCGCCTCGCTGTCGACGGCCACATCGCCTACCCATAGGGAGTCGAACCCAGGACCTCAAAAGTGTTACTCGGATGCCTTAACCACTAGGCCAAGACCCCTTTCACCACCATAGGACAATTAAGGGGTGATATGTACCGATCTTCGACTGTAATCTGTCTCTTAACATACATCTCATCTATCAACATTGTAATTTATTGACATGATATGCTAGTTTTAAATTTGTTCTGAAGTTAGAGCCTATTTGAGTTTAAGTTAACTATACGATCCACTGGACCTTCATATATATCTCACGGCCACGATGACAAAAAAAAAAAAAAAAAAAAAAAGAGCCGAAAAGACAAACAGACCCACAAGTTTCTTCACACGATATATACCAGCTGAAAATCATTTGGAACTGGGCATATGGAAAAAAAATTAACGAATGAATTTATGTGGGACTCTACAACCTTCATTAAAAAAACAACAATCATCAGCTCCAAACAAACGAACAGTTAAGTTGTTAAACTAAGCTCCAGGAAGGACCCGACGACAGCCGCCTCTTCTTGACCGGCAAGGGGCTCTGCACCTCCTCCTCCTCTCCCCACCTCCTCATCACACCGGTGGTCGTCGTCGTCTCCGGCGCAGGCGCCAAGTTCAGATCAAAATCTTTCAGGCTCGACGACCTGGACCCGGCCGAGCCTGATGCCGTGACGACGGACACCGACAGCCCGTCCCAGTAATGGCACCTCTTGTGCCCGCCTAGCGCCTGCCCCGTCGAGAAGCTCCGGTGGCACACGGTGCACCTGTGCCTCCCCTGCTCGCTGGCCGACGACGTCGTCGTCGTCGAAGACGCGACGGCGGCGGCGTCTCCGCCTGACGACGCCGCCGCCTGCACGACGTGCAGCGGCGGCACGGCCGTCGGCTTCCGGTGGCTGGCCTTGTGCCCGCCAAGCGCCTGGTGCGACGCGAACGCCTTGCCGCAGACGGAGCACCGGAACCGGAGCTCGCACTCCTGCGCCTGCACCGTCTGAAATGAGTTGTGCGCCCACTGTTTGACGCCGGCTCGCCCTTCGGTTGCCGCGGCGGCGATCGCCATGAGGCACAGGGAGACGTAGTCGTCGTGGGTCATGGGCGCCATCGATCGATCACGGCAAATGCAAAAGCTAGTGCTGATTAGGTTTTTCTCTGCTGGCTGAGCAACTCGAGTGGGTTGAGCAGACAAGCTGCTTGCGCATAAATAGCTCGTCAAGCTACCTGCAAGTGTGTTTTTTTATATATTATGGACGGAGGAACAACGGGTGATCGAAAAAGGCGAGTATCAGTTGCGTCGAAGTAGCTTAGCACGAGGGCGGCTTTACGTGAAGGATATAGCCCGTTTCGGTGCATGCATCCGTACTGCAGCGGATATACCAGAAAAGTTGAGATATGCGCACGTGACTAAATGGACGGGCATTAAGTTTTATCTCCTCCCTCTGTGGCAACTTGAAGCATAGGAATCAGTAAACAATTACGCTGGTCGTGCACGTACGCATAATTTACACGTGATTGGTGGGAATATTTTCTTCTCTCTTTGAGCGATAGGAAACTGCATATTAGTTTCCGATGGCAAAGATGAGATAATACGCCGGCCGAAAGCAAGTCTTTATTCTGGTTATTTATGATCTAAATGTAATGAATTTGTATAACAACAGAAAAATTTCAGTATTCTTTTAAATACAAGTCACTGCCCAAAAGTTGCTATATGATGCAAATAACACGGTTTGTAGGACTGATAGGACTTAGCTTACTTGGTTTCTGGACCTAATTGTTAGGTTTCCGGACAAGTTGGTAGGACTACTGGGAACTATATGCTTCATGACATTCATATGAATGCTCAAAAATTCTAAAACTAGGCTAAAGTTAACTTAAAAATCCTGCAAAATAAAGGGATTTGATCTATAAATGAATACCCAATCTCAAAAGTATGGAAAATTAATGCCCAGGCAATCTCAGCTCCACCACTGATACTTGGTTGTTACGACGAGGTTGCAACAAACTCAACTTGTTTCTTTGAACAAATATCTTTTAAAACTTTCCCCTTATATCATGTTTCAATAGATCCAGGTCATAAAAATCTAGTATTGATTTTTGTTTTATGCATGTGGCACCATCACTTTCATACAACACACTATGTTTTTTTTTTCCACGGAAACTGCATTGTTAAAGAGTAGATTAATATAAGCTTGGTTTCTCCATTATGACGGAGAGAAGATTGTATAGTAATTAAAACAAATGAATAAAATATTTTATCTTAGGTATTACACCTACTATCCAAACCATATTGTTTCTCCTTTTCTAGATATCTCTGGGGAGCTAGATATATACATGTATGACCATGTGACTTTGTTAAATCATTGGGATAAAGATGTCCATGTGGAGGTTGTTGTGGGCCAGTAGCTAGCAACATTTTTTTAATTTTATTATATTTTATTATTTTACGATGGCTCCAACGAAAAAGAGTGAGCAAAGTGTGAAGCCCTTCATGGGAAGAGTAGATCAACTTGGTGTTTCCATTATTCAGAATATGATTCTATTATTTATTAAATCAAAATGAATGAAACATTTTATGCTACTGATTATGTCTACACTCCAACTCATTGTTTATACATTATAGATAGCTCCATGGACCTAGATACATACATAGTTATGTTGATCTACTAAGTTTGTAAAGTTACCAATTTTCATGTTGCTAGTATACAACAATGGGTTTTCAAGATAATTCCAGTTGACTTTGCTAGGCTGCAAACAAGATGTAATAAATAATAAAAATGAATAGGAAAAGATGAATCCTATTGTCAATTTGTCATATACTTATAGGTCTTGAGCTTAGCTTTATTTGATGTTACTACAAAATAATGGATCCAAATAGTCAGATACAATGTTTTGCTCTTTTATACCAGTTTGGATGTAGCAACTTTTAAATTTTAATATTTTGGATTCATATTTTATGGAGATTTATATTTGAAATAGCAAATACTAAAATTTGTTGCAATGTTTGCAAAAACCATGACATGTTGAGGATTTTCTCCTTTCTAATATTGTTGCTATGTTAAGTAGCCAGTATCGGTGAAGATAAACCATGTTGTGCATCTGAATGTAGCGGTGCTTAAGACTATGATGCATGAAAGTTCATGCAGGTATTCCATGGGCTCAATTCAATGATCCGCGGTTAATAGAAGCTCATAGTTACCAAAATAAGTCCCCTTCGGTGTGCCTTAGGAGAACTTCGTTCTTAATGGTTTCTCAATATATATAGAAAAACTTCTGAATAGATTTGGACACAGTCGAGTAGATTGAAGATGAGGCAAGAACACCAAAAAGCATACTTGGCTTGGTTTCAGGAAAAAAAATGTTGGGCAGTATATGTTTTCATATCTGAAAATACTATTGATTTTTTAATATCCCAAAACACTATGTATGTAATACACACTACAGCTAGAATACATACATTTTTTGAAAACCCCATATTATTAGAACTCAAAAATTATTTACATGTAAAAACAGGGTCTTGTTTTTTTTTCTTAGCATGTTAATCAAGGGAAGTTTTTGAAGAAGCCTCTATTTATATATTAGCATATACAAAGATAATGATAGTCTCACATGAAAAGAGATAACAGGAGAGATTTAGTACATACATTATTTCATTGTTTCATGTTATGAAATATTATTTGTCACAAATCTTTGAATGAATATTTTGAGAAAACATATCCGTGTGTATCCAGGCGTCCGTGGTCACAATGTTTGACGGCGTCCAACATATCAGTTAATTAATCGAACCAAAAGAATGAATGAATGAACCAAACTAGGTCGCCCCTCCTATTTTTACAAGAAAAGAAATCCGTCTCCACGAGGTCGACTATTGATCCGACATCCTGCGCTTCTTGATCGGCAGCGGACTCTGCACCTCCTCCTCCTCGGCCCACCTTTTCATCCCCGCGTTCTCGGGCACCGGCAGCAGGTTCAGGTCAAAGTTCCTCAGCGTCACGGCCGACGACCCCGTCCCGGACGCGGAGCCAGACGCCGCCGACACGGAGACCGACACCGTTGATCCATCCCAGTAGTGGCAGCGCTTGTGCCCGCCGAGCGCCTGGCCTGTGGCGAAGCTCTTCCGGCAGATGGTGCACCGGTGCGGCCCGGCCGCGCCATCATCCGTTGCCTCCGAGTCCGACGACGCCTGCGCGGCGGCGACGGCGGCGGCGTAGTTCTCCCCGGTGGGCGGCTTCCGGTGGCTGGACTTGTGGCCGCCGAGCGCCTGGTACGACGCGAACGCCTTCCCGCACACCGTGCACTGGAACCGGAGCTCCTCCGCCGCCTGCGCTGGTTGGCAGCGGTTGATCGTCGTTGTCCCGTGCCCTTCCTGCACGAGGAGTCCAACGGAAGCCTTCAGGCCGGTCCCTCGTGTGCCGGCGAGCGCCGCGAGGCAGATGGCGAGGTAGTCCTCCTTCTTCAGCGCCGGCGCCGGGAGGCCGAGGGAGAGCGCCGTCGGGTCAAGGAGAGATTCAAGACCGGCAACCATGGCGGCGAACGGCTGATGGGAGAACGCTGGCGCTGTTTTCTTAGACTTTTTAGATCTTTGATTTGATTTGACTATCGCGTAGGCAGTAGCAGCTGGTTGTGCTGAATTGGGGTTGGAAACTTGGGATAGGACGATGGACATGGATCGGGTGCGTATATATAGGGGCAGCGAAGTGAGTGAGAAAGGGGGATAATGCGTGTCATAACACGTTTCGTGGAGCCAGTGACAAGTCGTGCTCATGGAAGAGTCAAACATGCAGACCAATGGCCGTTGCTGCGTTGTTGTTTCGTGATGCATGCAACTTGCTAATAAAATACGCACGTACGTACGAGAGCGGTTTGGAGCCCGGCAATGAGTACTGGCATGTGCGCGGACATCGCGGGCCCTCCTCGATCCACAGTCAAACACCAAAGTGGCCAGACGGCGTGTGTACACTGGACTGTGTACGATCTTTCGGTTCTTTTCTGTCTTTTTCAACACGAAGAAAAGTGGAAGCTAGATTGGACGCGCGCGCTATTGCCCCCTGGGTTTAGACTTGTTTTTGACCAACTAAACAAGCATGTGTATACGTGGGGAATTATTTATAAATCATATATGCACGTGTTCATTCAGCTCACATTCGTAGAACCAACTTAGTACGGCTCAATTGTTTGTAGGCAAATGCTGCACCACAACTACAGTAGATAGGGCTAGAAACGAATGCAAAGTTAAGTGAAAGAACATTGCGTACCATTGTCTATGGTGAAAGGGCAATATTAACTTATACAAAGTTAAATAGGCGTCATGTATTGGCTTTGTTTTTTAAACTGGACTGTATACCCATTTCGGCAGCAGCATCACAGCATTTATATTTGATAGCGATATTTGACAGAAATATTGTCACCGAAACAAGGAGCTACGGTGAAGTCAATTTTGATATATATGAACTCATTAACTATGGGACAGACCGACAGAGGACCAGCGAATTCTTTGAAAAACAGCCATGGGCCCACTATTGCAACTTTGCGCACCACGACCGGGCAAAGTACAACTTCTTTCGCTATCCTTGGGCAACTTCCCGGAAACGGCAAATTGAAGGAATTCGGTTTTAGGATATAGCACAGTCGAGTCTCTGGAAGACTGGAAACGGGCAAAACCACACGTGTTCTTGCATTCCTGCAGATCGAACAGCACCTAAGCGTTCAATGCATATGTCATGGAAGACCAGACCCAACTTTGACTGCATACTTGACCCCTTGCCTATTTACAGCAACATAGTGCTCGGTTTCGACTTGCCACATGCATAACAATTAATCACACGCCACCATCGTGGATCCATTTCTGCCCGTTTAGTAACAAGCATGATTGAATAATAACGCCTCCTCGTCAAAAATCAGCACAATACATGTTTGCAGACGAAGCTCGCACATCCGGCGGTATTTATGTATTACGAGTAGTCTAATGCCCGTGATACTCGTGGATCGATGACAATCCTGATTAATTAGCAGCATTCACGTGGTCATATATAATGAATATCAGTTTTCTGTGAGCTCTTTTCCCTTTGTTATTAGTAGGTGCCAAAACTATGGATCAATATTTTATTCAAAATAAGGACATCTTCATGAAAAAGGCCATTTGACTGCATTACATCGCACATAAAAAAATTCAACAATATTGTATCAATTAATATTATAAAATTCATTCGTTGTGTACAACACACTGAAACTGGTTAATTCTTAGCGCCCATATGCATATAACATCGGTGTTTGTTGTTGATGTTATTAATTGTTAGTATTGTTGCCTTTTTTATATACATCTCAACACCATGTGCTCTTCATTAGTAGCTGTCGCAATTAACAAGTTGTTGACGTTGATGACTCAAATCGTTTTGCTTATCGAAGAACATAATAATATATAAAAGTACTGGAGGAAGCCCTTTCCTTAGAAGCTTCATCCTTTTCATTGGGGCTACCAAATCAACAAAAAATAAACACGTGTGGTCCACTACAAATTTCCTTAAATCATCTGCCATGGTTTTGTTGGTCTTAATTTACCAGTACAAAAGTGCAATGGTTCGAACAGTGAGGACCATTAATGTTTAGTTTTTATAACGAGATTAATTCTTTACAGGTGAACGCATCAGCGATCAAGATATATTTTGATTGTTTAATGTCAAACCGCAAATTTTGGAATCTTTTTGCTCATAAGCTTGATCTTTGCACCTTGGCTGGCCACGCTTTCCCGCTGCGGATGAGACGTACCACACATGCGATGCAGAAACTCGAGACAAGCTATTGACCGTTTCACTTGATTTCTTACCTAACTTACAGCAGCACATCGCTCCACGGTTTCGACTTTTGGCATGCCATTCCTGCAAAATTTCACAAAACCATGTTAATTACAATTCCACGGCGGTCAAGAACTTTATTCAACATCGTTTTACCGACCGAGATATTCTGTCTCCTTCAAAAGAAATATTATACATCAAAAGGGGTATGCAATACGTACCTTATTAACACTAGGCCATCTTAGGATGTTGTAGTTTTTAAAAAACAAGGTAGTATGAAACCCCGGTTTTTGAAGCCATCGTCAAGCAAAACCATGGTTAGAAAAAATGGTCTTGGGTGGAGTTTCGAAAACTCCAAAAAGACTACAGATTTGGCCATACTATGGTTCTTAAAACTGCAAGTTTTGTTCCATCCAAATGCATGCCTCCTACTTTTGTAAAACCAATGTATTTTGTAATACCACAGTATTTTCCTAAAACTCAAAAAATACTTTGTATCCAAACGGGACCTAAGGCGTAATTGACTATCAGGGTTCCTTCTGAAGAAATAACGAAAGTGAAAAAGGAAAGTTTTGATATGTGAACCCTTCTCTCTAATGGTTCCAAAAAATCGAATCATTTTAGATTCTTGTCGGTCCAACTTAAAAAAATACTTACTATTAACATGAAGCATTACTTAGATTGGCAATTTTGATATAGGATCATAAAATGTATTTTCATAATATACACTCCATTTTCCCATGAATATAATGATTTAGGGATTTGGTCAAAGTCAAACATTTCTAACTTTAACTAATAAAATGTATCTATATTTCAATAGCTACATACTATAATAGTTGCTTTCATAATGTACCTAGTAATATCATTTTATGTTATCAATCTTTATAAATTGTTTTGCTATTAACAGTCAAAAGTTTGGAAAATTGACTTTTACGAACTAAAAAATATTTATATTTGTGGGAGGTAGTAGTAAGTGTTCCTCGAAGGTGTCTGCAGAGAATTTTAGCCAAAACGTGACTTTGTAGAGGCACTATCATAAACGACCCTCATACTTATCAAAGGGAATATTATCATAGTACTAAAAGAATAAGTAAGTGCAAATAAAATATCCCATCTGAATCAAAGAATTAATCCTAGGTAGCTGACTGGGCTATGCTGTTTACCATACTATTCATACATCACGCACAAAGCAAAGAAATTTTGTCATGTGCCTTGAAAGAAAAACGACCAAATTAAATACCTTTAGTAAATATATTTCCCTTTAGAAATAAATTTTAACATGGGACGACATCCTTACCGAACATATGCCCTTAGCATGGTGTTGGGTGGCTGTCTAATATACATCCAACAATTGTAGTCCTAGAACGAGTATTATTCATCTTCTCGTTAACAATGGTTCCAAACTCCTGACGAAGTCTTTTATTTTAAAAATATGAAGCATCGAATCAATCAATGGCCGCTGCGCACCCTCCGACAAAAAGGTGGAGTTGTTCAAATAGAAGCAAGGCAATAGTTCACTTGTTTTAAAAAGGTTGAAAAGGGGAAAATATTATAAGATAGCGGCCTATTAGGCTTTTTCCGGCTGCTTAAAATACCTACTTCCCAAAAAGTCTTTTTGGTAGTAAATCACAATAATATTCCCTTATTCATGCCCAAAGTGGATCTAATACTAACATGAACCTGTTCAACATTTAAATGATGAAAAAAAGAAAACATCATAGCACCGTCATGGTGACGCTGGACGAGTCTCACGCATGTTACTGATATTAAAATTACTACAGCACTAAAAAAATCGCTGGTTGAGAGAACGCCACATGCATTTGAATGATTCTTTAGCTGCCATCTGCATCTAACAACATTGATACCTCTTTTTTAATTATTTACTTGTTAGGACTGCATCTGCATCTCGGGTCTCAAGTGGCGGCGTACCAAGGTCCAAGCTAGTGCCCAACACCATGTGCTCTTGATTAGTAACTGCCATTGCCAACAAGTTATTTTTGTTAGACTCTTGAAACAAATGAACAGGTCGAAGTACATCCATGTATAAAATTATACAGCAGTGTTCATAACTTCATATTTCCTAAGAAGCTTCCATTTCATAACTTCATTTCTTAGAAAGATGTGCCATCAAACGTTCACCAGTAATATAAGCGACTTCATGTTTCTTTAAATCGTGTGCTCAATTTTCATAGGGATTAAGCAGTAGAACGAAGTCAATGATCCGAAACAGATAGCGTCATTTCCTTGCATCAAGATGAATTCCACACGGGTCCGTTAGTTTCAACAGGAGCAACTAATGTCAACATCTATCCATGGGGGCATTCAGCTTCAGTTGCATACCAATCGTGCTTGATTTTTCAAGTACAACCAGTCGACATCCGGAAATGATTAATAATCATACCTCAGTGTAGTAGGTTGTTGCTGACCGGTGCCTTCATGTTTGGTACCATCATCGTTTTCTATCCAATTTTCGCAGAAGCTTCGTAGCCAGAAAACACAGTTGTCTGTTCAGGAAGACAGTGTGGCCATAAAGGATAGTTTGAACTCTTCTACCCTGTATCTTTTCCATAAACAATTTGGTCATCCATCTCTCCCAACAAATTTAGCTTTTCAAACTATCGGGTGTATCCTAGGCAATATAATAGTATTTCTGTTTTTTTTTTCATCTGAAAGGATTATACATTTGAAATTGTAAGTATGACTTATTTGGAGGCCTAAAATTTCATATATCAAATAAATGATGCTTTGTTGCTTCCTCTAGGTCCATGGACAATGATAATTTAACAAATTTATCTTGGGTGGTATATTTCTGTTAATGTTTGTTTTATAATAATGGAAAATAGTCCAATAAGCGTGAATAATTATGTTTTTCTTTCATTAATTTGCTTCCTACCCCTGTTCTTGTTCCATTCCAATAAATCTGGTATTCCATCTGACAAAATGGATTTCTTTTCTCAAGCGTTTTCCTTTCCGATAACTTATGTTATAATAAATATTTGATTGAATATGACATATCAATTTATTCAATATGTAAAATAAGTTAAGATACGTGGTTTGATTAAGGAGAGTATTTTCGTTTTGCTTTCATTACTATTTATTATTAGAGTTTCCAGTCCTTTACTAAATCACAACCGTTGTCTGTATCCTCCAATATGAAGGTTAAGAGATACTCAAGACATTACAGTGAAACTTTTACAAGACACGGCTCCCAATGGTAAACTACAGGGCAAAATGTATGCTGCCCAAGTAGTAAATATGACTGAGCGACATAGGAGGTACACATTAGCTATGACAACTTCCACCATGTTGTGGTACGGTAATTGAAATCTCCAACATAAAAACATTAAAATGAAAAAAAAATAGAATTCAAGGAAATACAAATAATGCACTGACATGGATCGATGCCTTGATTTTTTTATTGTGAAAACAAGAGGTCATTTGAAGGACTTCAAAAGTTAAATGGATCATGTATATGGTAGAAATTTAGAAATCCTGTTTGCAAATTAGAAGATGATCTAATAGCTGGCACAAGTCGCAACCATTATCCTGGTACAGTAGTATATTTTCATCCATCAGAGCAAATATATGCTTCCCAAAACATTTTACATTATCCTTCATCAGTAAAGTACAGAAAAGAAAAGTTAGCTTAATTAACAACATTATCCTTCATCCATAATCTGTGATCACACCGATTATCTGCTAGTGGGACCACACTAAAAATTCAAACTGGTTACCCTTGGCAAAGCATCGATCATTAATAGAACAGGGTAGAAGTTTCAGTTTATCCTTAAAGCTCCTCCTTTAGTCAAATGATCAATAATACAATGGGGTAACAGTGTCAGTTCGTGGCAAAACCACAAATGACATGACGAGGTTCTGAAAGGACTTGGATGTCAAAGCATCAAACATGTAGTGTACATTAGACGGCCAATGGATTACATGGACACATATACTACAATTTCCACTGCTAACAATTTATAAGACCTTGTAAAGCTTATTAGACATCAACAGATGCAATTCTACATTGAACAATTAAGTGGGATACAGATGCTGAGAGTAGACAGCTTTGGATGTTCGTCTTCTTGGACGAATGATTGCCCAACCTTAGACTGCAATATCATGCTGAATGTGCCGCAGCAAGACAGGGATGACAATGTCCGGAGAGCTAAGCTGGGGGAGATGGCCTTCGGAGGGCATCACCTCGACGATGGAGTCACCCCCAAGGTGCCTGTGCAGGTACTCAGACACGACCACTGGCACTGCAAGATCCTTGGTGCTCTGAACAATGTGGCATGGGACACTAACAAGTGGGAGGAGGCTGCGCACATCACTCTGGAAGATTGTCTGGGCAACACTGAGTGCAATGTCTGGACGTATGTTGAAGAGTGTCCGACTAAACTCCTGAACTGCCACTGATTCCATGTCTCCTCCAACGCACAGTGGTGCGAAACCTGAGCACCAGGCCTTGTAGTTTGAACGCATTGCCTCAAAGAGCTCGTCAAGCTCATCTTGCTCAAACCCTCCATAGTAGTCCACATCATTGAGATACCTATTTGGTCGAAGACAGGATCAAATTCATGAGACTAAATACAAAATGAAGCTAATATGTAAACAAATTCAGAGAATAAGTAGAATAACAGATACAAAGAACTCAAACTCAGAGTGGAGAGTCCTGAAATTTAACATTTGAAAATTTTGCAGAATTCAGCATTTAAAATTAGAAATTAACTGAAAAAATCAGATGAGGTCCGCCATAGTATTATATTTTCATCCAGTTGGATAAAAAATATAACTTATCCACGTAATGTTCAGATGAAGTTGAATTGTGACATAAAAAAAGGCGATTCCATGCCACTCAAACAAAATTTTGTTAACATGACATTGGCACCAAATGATGATCGAGTAGAGAGGCTACTCCAGTGACATATGATCTTGACCTATAAATCGAAAGTCAGGCTTCACTATGATCTGAACTTTATTCCAAGACAGCTAAGTAACTTCAGAAAATGAAATCTAGAACACCGCTATTATTTGACATGAGTCAAGACAATTCAAGTCAAATCCAGTTCCAACAATAACATATGCAAATAAAACATGTTGTTTTAGCACAGAATTATAGTTTAGACCCTATGCTTGCTGTACAATTGCAGTGATTTAACGCAAACTTAACCAGATTCAACAGGCAACAAGGAGCATGATACATTGACCAGATCTAAAATGACATTTCACTCAGCTTATTGTTGCAGACTCAGGTTCTTTAGTCCAAACAGAAGGCCGTGAAAACCATCATTCAGGTTTAATATCTGTAGTTGCCAGATAAAATCTGGAATATGAATCATGATTTTATTTTTAGAAAATAAAAAGGAACAGGAGGGGTTATCCCCTACTGGCCGTGAAAACCCTAATCTCAAAAACAAGGGCCATTAAGAACTTCTTATTTAGTGTTCAGATATCATGCATCACACACTTTACAGTACAAGTGCACATGCCATTATCACTCACCAGTTAACAGATTACTAGTGCACAAGCCATGAGATAACTGCATTCAGCAGCATGCTTAACATTAGTGACTACTCAAAATCTAAGACAATCAGTTACAGTGCTCTGTCATCCAGTAAAACCTAGTATCTTTTATAAAAAGCACTACACCACTTTTCTATTCCCATTGTATCAAACTTCAGTTATGTTTCAGCAGGCATCATGCAATATATATCACGCACACTATAAAATACCAAACATCAAACAAGTACAATTTAAGGATAAAGCTATAATCCTGTAACAATGTCACTGTTGCACGTAGTCAGATTTGTGGTGACCACACCATTGCACCTTTGGAACCTCAATATGATTTCCACCAAGGCACAATTATTTAAGGTTTCCAGAATGGTGAAACCTACAGGCAAGAGGATAGGTGGAAGGCTATTTGGGACATAACACTTTCACCAGATACCATGAAAAAAATGTTAACTCATAGTCACAAGAAAAGTGAAAAATGAGTATTTATGGTGAAAAGAGATATTCCTCAATGGCCAGATATGCATGAATGCATCACATAATCTTTTCGATTCTTTGTTAAATAGTTCTTACATTCAAAGAGCCAACAGGAATTATTAGCATACTAGATGTGATAGCAGTTATTCAGATGGCCTCAAAAGTTCAAAGTCAAGAGCATGGTCAAGAAGGGTCGATTGTGCATGTTCAATTCACATGATGCATGTAATATGATCAGATTTACGAACACATAGTTTTATCCTTGCTAGCACCGTTATTCTGTTTACAAGCAAATTTCTATAGGACTGCCCGGTTTCTGTATTAAGCCCACCTTAAAAAACTATTAGTATTTATGTCTATGAGTTTTGGCAAAGATTAATCCCCTGAAATGTACCGTTTGTAGATTGTGCTATCTACGCAGAATATGTTACCATCAGTTACCCACTAAATTTAGTACCTTATCTGAAATGAAAATAGTATTTAATTGTGTAAGAATTTTTTTATAAGATTAGTAGAATTAAACTAGAGCAGAAACCAGACTACATATATACTGTCAGATGGCCCCTGTTTAAAAACGTGGTCGCCTAGGCGCTAGGCAGAGCTCCACCGCCTCACTTTGCACTAAGCTGTTGATCTAGGCGTTTTCCCCTATTTTCTTAATAATTATGTGGTAATATGCAATATTTTCATTTTTTTTTCTCTATCATTTTAAGACTATCTGCCAAAAGTAGAAATTCCTCGCCTAGGCACTAGGCGAGGCCCAACCGCTCGCTTGGCGCCTCCGCTTTTTTAAACACTGCAGATAGCACATACAAAACAGCATGGTATAAGCTGGTTAGGCCACCTTGCCAGGTAGTTAAGGCAGTATGGCCCTGTTGCTGCTCAATTCACTTGTTTCATCCAACAGTTCAACACATGACTCCGCTTAATGAAAAAATTAAAGTAGTCTGAGTCATGTTAATTGCCATGAGTACATGTAGATGCCTAGATCAACATCACCCTTAAAGTGTCCACACCATTTAGCGAAACGAATCAGACTAAATCCGAACCACCAAGCAAGGACGGTGAGTCCAATATGCGATCCACGCGCGCGAATTAGTGTGGTGATAATCGACACAAGAATCACCCTCATCAAAAGATGGTCAGTGCAGCGGTAAGACCGGGACACTTTAGGATAACATTTTAGATTTTATTCTAGTTCAGGAGTTGCTGTTAACGATAACACAACATTGTTGACCAAGAATATGTTCTCCAGATCTCTAAAAGGAATCTAATTTTCCTCTGGGCGACAAGCTCCCCAAATCCAAATATTTCTCTTTTGTAGGTTCTAATCACCAAATTAAAGTGTGGCCACTAAATCAGGAGCGTCCAGCACTCAATTTCCCCAATCATGCAACGCAATCAGACATATGTCATATGTCATGTGGTGATGAGAAGTAGTAATTTGTGGTAACCGATTAAAAAGGAGAGGGACAGAAATTAACGCGACTAAGCAAGCAAACAAGGGGGGAATTTAAGCAAATCAGGGGAGGGAGGGGAGGCAGCCAACCTGGGGGACGCGGAGAGGAGGACGAGCTTGGAGAAGAGGTCGGGCCTGGAGATTGAGGCGAGCGCGCCGATGACGGCTGAGACGGAGTGCCCCACGTAGATGCATGACTCGACGCCGAGCTCCTGTAGGATGGCGAGGAGGTCGAGCGCGTATCCCTCGAGCGTGGCGTAGCGCGTGAAGTCGAAGTAGTCCGGGTTGGTTGGGCCGGCGCCCATGGTGTCGAAGAGCACGACGCGGTAGTTGGCGACGAGGTGCGGCACCAGGTGCTTCCACACGGACTGGTCCGTGCCGAAGCCGTGCGCCAGCACGATCACCCCGCGCTTCCCTTCCCCCACCACCCGCAGGTTGTGCGCCTCCTCCACGATCCCCATGGTGGGCTAGAGTTGGGTTGGGTGGTGGCCTGGCGGACGGCAAGCAGCTCCTCCTTTGCTTCTTCTACTTCCCGTGCTCTCTTGCTCGTCGCCGGAGCTCGCGGGGAGGACCGGACGGGGAGGAGGAGGAGACGGACGGGCAGTGGGAAACGGATGAGTGGTGGGCGTTTTAAGCCGGCAGGCGTGGACCGGATTCTGCCCCGCCGCGAGGGGACCTCTGACTTCCCCTGTACTTGCTCCGACTGACGGAAGGGGTCGGCAGCAGCCGCGGCCTGGTGGGGACGGACGGCGGGAATCGTTGCCAGAGTGCCAGTTCGTTGGCTGGCCGGGCCAGGTCCGTCTAGTTGCGCAATTTCTTAAGCGCGAGCTTGCCTTGTACCGTCGTCGCCCGTCCGAAACTTTGGAAATTGCAGATGCGTGCCTGGAGAGGTAGACGGCTGAAAATGCTTTGGTTCATCAACAAGGTCACATGGTTGCAAGCAACAGACCATGGTGTATAATTCACACCAACATAGAGTTCAGCCGCCTCAAAACTAGAAATTTCAAGTGGATGAGCTTGAATTGCCGAGTTTCTAGTTTCAGAACCTTCCATTGACTACATAAGTTCCCAAGAGGTATGTTGGCCGGTTGACGATGACATGTCAGACGACAGTGGCACACGCTACCGATGGCAAGGGGTAAAAGGTTAATTGGGCACGTGCTAGGGCAACGCATTGTGCTTGCCAGATTAGTGAGGCATGACCACTTTATTGGTTGAACCTGGTGGTAGGGATCTAGCGAGGACAGAGGAAGAAGGGGGTAGATCCACAGGGCACTACATCTCTCACATGTCAGAGATGTAGTGCCTGCTGCACATTGAAGAAGCAACATTAATCGTTTGATTTGGATCCTACGGTTGCATGGTTCTGAATGAAGTATGAGCCAATCTCTCTAGCTAGTATTCGATTTGGATCGCTACATGGCATCAACTGAGATTAAATTGATTCAAAGTCTTCTTTTTGTGAAATGATTCAAGATCTTCTGAATTATAGCTAATCCTTATATTATTTGGGTGCATGAATACGTAGGACCATGTTGTCATTACCCAATTTTGTTTGTACGTGGATGGGACTTTGCCTAATTAATGATTTGGGGAGAAGATTAGCTGCGCGCGGGCAGGTTCTTACCCAGTCACTTTCGTTGCCCGTGCCTGCGTGATCGGTTTCTGGAGTGATGTGAATGTGATTAGAGACGGGAGACGTATGCTGCCTGTGGGGCCACGTGGATGATGGATGGTGTGTTCGTTTGGGTCTTAAACATCTTTGATAGGGATGTAATCCATACATCCACATCTAGACGCATTGTGCAATGCCGCCATTCATCATGGGATGGAGGTACGTGATTGAACTGTATGGTGACCTCAGCATTGTCTTCTTGTCCGCCAGGTTGTTCGGCAAATGCAGTGCAGCTACAATGATTAGTCCTTTTTTAGCAAGGACGCAGACATGGTTGGGAAATAACGGAAATGCGCCCGAGTTCAATCGCCCCCTGCTTGCGAGATACCTCTGAAAGAAGATAGAGAAACTCAAATGTCGTTGCTCTTCTTTTTTATTGGTAATAATGAAACTGACATGAGTGTTGCCTTATCAACAACGATCCACTTTTAATGGAGGGCTAACAACCAGATATGGTGGATAATTTCCGATTCGATCCAACCTTAGATCCGATTTTAAAAATACATATAATATGATATTCCGTTGTTGGGATGGATAACGAGCCAGCTCGGCTCATTAAGGCACAGCTCATTAAAGCTCGTCCTAATAACAAGAATGAAAGCTCAGCTCGGTTTATTTAGAAAGATCGAGCTGGCTCGTTAGGCTCATGAACCAAGTATGTTAAAAATTTATGATAAAAATTTAATTGATTTTAAGTATTTTTTTAAATATTAACATGTGTCAACAAAACAAAAATCATAATATAACACAATATTGCAAAAAAGAAAATAAAAATATGATCCAACATTGAACATGATTTTTATCTATGCTGAACTTGGTTTATTTTAATGATAAATTGAGCTTCACCCAACATAAAAACTATTATCTTATTAGAGAATCAAAGTTAGTATTTCTATATAATCGAGCCTATCGAGCTAATTGAACCGTTCGCAGCAGCTCACGAGCTGGCTCATTAACAAACGAGCTATGATAGAGGCTCGGCTTGATTCATTAAGAACACTGAACCGAGCCAAACCAAAATTAAGATCAAGCCGAACTGACTCACGAGCCTCAAGCTTTTTTTCCAGCCCTATCTGTTGTGAAGGATGTGAAGTTCCATACAGACTTGCAAAAAGGAAAAAAAACCCGATGGATATAGAACATCCGATAATTAAATTTGGATTATCCTTCTCCATCGCAAACAAAAAAAGGATTACCCATATTTTTAGCCTTAGCCAACGATCTCCGGATAGTCTATACTCTATATCTTAGGACTATCATAACCTCCTATTTTGATGGTAATAAAAAACTCGACCAGCTAAGGTCATGGCTTGGGAGCCATGGTGTTTAGATGATTAGGTCATTTAACATCGCGGAATGACCAACACAAATGTGTGCCTGAATGAAATGTACGTTGGACGACAGGTAAGATATTTGTATGACATGTACACTGAGGCACAAACAGGACTCTGAACAAATGGTATATCTATTGTAGCAACTGACAGATATGCCACACAGTCGCCAATTATGAAGCACCATGAAGGATGATGTTTCAGACCGAGAAAGAGAGAGGCGGAACTGGGGCAGGAAAAGATTTTGGCACAGATGTGGTTGAAGGTGGGCCATGCGTGTATAATATTATGAGAATGGTTCTCTAATAATAAAAGTTGTTTTTGAAATTTACTCTAAAATTTTTGTCATATAACATTGTAGATTGTCTGTGTCGCTTCTTCTTTGTCAAAAATAATTCATCATGCAACCCGGGCGGTTTTGTTTCTAATCATGCTTTTTTTTAGATAATGGGAAGATTGTATTGATCCCGGCCTTGGCTTTCTAAAAAGCTACAGCCTCACTGGCCTTGACTTTTCAGAAAGTTACAGCCAAATACAACCTTTGACACAAGACGGCCCAATCAGTAGTGCACAAACGCACACTGATACACAAACTTAAAACACAAGGAAAGAAAACACCGCTCTACAACATTTATTGCATGTTTGTGATTTAAGACAATTTACATGTTTGTCACTCGATTCTCAATATCGTACTCAACATATTTCTTGTAGTACTAGGTGAGAGGCTCCTTCGGCCTGGGAACCCTGGTCCCGAGCCTCTTTGCCATTTCATTGCCATGGATGATAATATATATTATTCGGATTGCCAATTTGAGTGACCAAATTCCAATTTCGATTTTATTTGGATAGACATAACATCACTATTTCAGATATACTTAGAATATTAAAGCAAACCCTTTGTCGTTATCAAACGTATTTTAATCAAAGTGCCTTTCATAATGAAACGGAAGGTCCATGCATGCTTATGCACAGTACCATACTATGGTGAGCGTGCGTATATTCGTCACTGACGGCACAAAACGCAGCATCAAACAAAAGAACTTTTATCAATGGCTGTCATCAAAAGGTACACGACGAAGTGATCATGGCAAATTGGCAAGTATTTTCTTATTGAACGGATAACGGGCAACGGGAACCTCCAGCGGAATCTTCTGTTTAGAGCAGACCTCATCTTGGAGCCCTACTTGCTGGACACTTTGTCCTGCTTGGTGTATCATTCGTCTTATTGGTTCCCACTTGCTCATTTTTCTTCACCTCTTTCGCTTTGTTGTTTCTTGCCTTCGTTATATATATCAAGTGGAACTGAGGTCGACATAACGCAGCCGTTGGTTTGGAACGGTGCTGTGATGCAAGTAAAACAAAGCAATTCTACTTTGTTTTGCTTTCCTTAGTTCATTGTTTTACATTTCTAGTGGAGAGTGACACTACAGGCAAGCCCGTTTCTTGTACGGAAGAGTGGCATGTCTCACACCGTGTATTTTTGTTTTGCCATACATGAAAGATCAATTCCCTACTTTGGATGTAGGATTTCTAACATGTAGTTAAGGACCTGGATTCTTCCTTGCCGCCTTAGGGGATGCAACTTTTAAACTTTTTTTTATGATGAATAATACATAGGTTGTCAAAGATTTTTTTTTTTTTTTTTTTTTTTTTTTTTTTTTTTTTGCGATTGGTTGTCAAATGAAATTAATGTTTGTGAATTCTATCAATATATTTGCATATAATAATATTAGGATCATTTTACATTACTAAAGTAGAAGTCCAATCCACATCTTGGATACTTCGCAATACCCGTATGGGCAAATACAACATGAAAGTTCATCGCACCAGGCATCGATAGAGGGCTAGTACAATGCCCCTAGATGCACATGTGTGTTAAAGAACTACGGATTTCCTTTGAGGAAAAACTTGGTTGTTCAAAATCCATAAATATGCATCGCTAGGCTTTAATTTGTATTGTATCCACTGCTATCAGAGTAACCGCAATGGATTTTTTTTTTAGAAGCGGAAATATATTGATATTCCAGCCTCTACATCAAAAAGATGCATACAGCTTTCAAAATTACAAGGTACGCGAAAAACTCCATTCCTACCGCAATGGATGTTAGTCTATAATGGTTTGAATTAAACACAATTTGATAGCAATCCATTGATTGATACCGACTTTGTAACAGTCCCTTTTTATTGGCAAAGAGAAGTTTGAAAAAATTAGCCACCTACCCTTCCAAACCAAGGAAGTTTTTGTCACCTCAAGATTTGTTAAGCTTGACAAACCACTATTGTTCTAAATCATAATGATGATATGCTAATATGAATTTGTGGCAACGAATCACACTATAACACAAAAGTCAAAGCTTGCTCGACTTTCGCACTCCTTGTTCCCGTTAAAGTTGTGGTCCGTCTGCTTGACATCCAAGCAGAAATGACCCCTCTGAAAAATATATATGGTTCTGTATCGCAAAATGTGTGGGGCTGAATTCTTGATATCGCATCCACTTGATATCAAACGTCTTTGCATGTTTATGCGTACAGCTTGTGATTAATCAATCGATCAATTTCATGGTGTACGTCGAATAAACAGTGTACTAACAAAGTAACAAGAAGAAGCCAGGGAGCCTGATAGCAACCAGTACGGAGAGCAATATAGAAGCAACGAATTTAAAATATGGTGATGTTTATCGCCATCATGGGATGCTAAAGCATACAGAAGATTATTTAATGTGTTGTTGGAGTATCTTTGTGTTTTTTACTGCAACAAGTTCATTTTCCTCCCTCGAATAATTTTGGTCTTCAAGATTCGAAATAAGCCCCTAAATCTTTCTCATTTCACTTTACCTCACCATCAGTTAATTAGTACAATACAAGTTAGAAATGGGTAAGTTTATAATTTTCTTTTTTATATTTTTTATCCATATAACCGTTGAATTTTAAATTCTAATATCATGGAGTTTAAGGTGACATGATACCTAGAATCAGAAGAATGTTGTAAGAAACTTAAATAAACATTGCCAAAACATCAATTATTGACATCTCGACTATGCATTTGGAGGACAAGAGTTTGTTTGTGTATACTTATAACTAAATGTAATTATTTTTTTCACAGTAATACGCATACACTCATAAAAGTGTACGAGTACTCACCTATATGAACACATCTACGCACACCTTACCTCTATGAGCGCATGCGAAAAGACCGGACCAGCTCGATCTTGAGATTCATGAAGTCACCATGGGCACCTCGCTGTAGACAAAGACGTTGCACCACCGAAAGAATAATTAGCCGTAAATGCAACACTCGTGCTAAGTCTAGAATTTGATCCCGGGTTTGTTGGTTTCATAACAACGAACCTAACCAGCTAAGCTACGCTCTAAATAAAAATAAGTAGTACGTTGAAAGAGTTGAAAGTAGCTAACATTGTTCTTACATGGAAATAACCATGAAATTGTTTTAAAAAAAAATACAGCATAGGTAATAGGTTTCATCTGAAGGAATGTTAGTTTAAAATATGATTTTCGTGAAGAGACTACGATGACAAACTGTGAAGTAGTGAAAATAGTTTAAAGCTAGTTAAAGGTAAATGAGAAGGAAACCATTTAGGTCCAAGTGTTATCCATGCAACTTTACATTTTCATGGAACATCAACGTATTTTCCCTTTTTATTTTGCTAGGGACAATCAAACAAGAAGTATCCAATCAGACTCTCGACTTATTAGTGTGACATTGTATACATCAAGTTGGGCGTAGTTCAGTTGGTTAGGTTCCTAATGATGAAACAAAATCACCCAATTTCATGAAGTCCTAGACTGGTATTGCATTTACGATAGTATATTCTTTTATTCTTGTGTACTCCAAATCAAAGTGGCAACTTTCGGACCCGGCTTAGAAACCAAAGATCCACCACGAAATTCAGCGAGGAACGCGCAAACCTGATAAGTACTCCTTGATTTTTTTTAAAAAAGTTATAATTGTTCTGTCTTTGTTTCATCTTTCTTGTTGTTGTCCTTTTTATTTTTATTTTTCTTTTTGAGAGAAAATGAACCGGACTTCCTTGTAAAAGAAACTCTAAATTAAAAAACAGAAAGAGACTGAACCAAAATTTGTGACTTATATTGAAGTTAAATCAAGAATAAGATGTTAGGCTGCAAACTTTACATTTGTGGACGAACGACAGAGTGGCATTCCTGTATATGGATGCGTGTGCCAACTGAAAATCATATGCCAAGATTTTGGTTTGTAAATGATATCGTAGATCGAATATGAGCTTGCATAAATACTTACTCCAAAGTGATAGTATTAATGGAGAGTTTATTTTGTTGTTATCAAGGGTATTATGTCATGTATATTATTTTGAAATGATAAATAAAATAACTCCTTTAATGCATAATTTTTATTTTGGTGCTTCATAGCATCGCTATATCACTGTTAGGAGTAACCTGAATGGTCATAAACCGAAATCAAGATTACATAAATACTTACTCCTAGCTGCCTTGGTTTGACAGGTTAGGATTGGCCACAAAAATTTATAAACTCTCTGATAAACCGTGATTCTCATATGTAGTAATAATAAAAATGCGGCTCTCAATTCTTGTGCACTTTTTGAGGCCTCGATGCAAACAATAGTAAAAGAACGAGATCACACGGTGCATGTGCCCAACTAGAGCGTTTTACGCATACTACTGTTATATTTTACAGATATTTTTGTTTAAATTGTTCATTCTGGCCCTCCGGTGTACCAAGGGTTTGTTGGTCCGTGTTGGAACGCAGAATTGGGCTGGACCACAATTTAAGGGGATCCCCAAATTCAACAGAATGGCCTCGAATCCTCGTGGTGGCCAGCTAAGGGGATCCCCAAATAAAAATCCTAACAACTCCTTAATTTGGGGCATTGTGATACAAGCACAAACATCGGTGGCCCCCACATACATCACAGTTCCGAATGGGCTTTATGGAAATGGAAATCTAATTAAGTTACAAGTGATCAGATCTGCTTCACTACCAAAGGCTTCATCCATCAGAGATGTGTACTCTCTTGGCCCAGCTGATATTCGGCCACATCTTCTCGGGCTTGCCCAACAAAATGACCGAGTCCAGCCCAATGAATTCAGATTCTTTCCAAGTCCTCGTAAGGAGATGCAAGGAAAAAAAAGGGGGTTCTCAACAAAAAAAAAGAAGAAGGGGGGGGGGGGGGGGGGGGGGGGGGGGTGGATCCTCGTAAGAAAAGGAAAAAAATGAGGACAAGATAGTCGCCGACGGGTGGTCGGGATTTCTTAAAACACTCGGCTAAAGATAAGATTCTGGTAGTGGAAGAGGGCAGCGGGCAGGCAAAGCACCCCATTCACAGTTCTTAAATGCCTAAACTCATCATATTCACATGGTCACTTGCGAGATTCTAGGCACATAATCTTTTCGTATTTCAAATCATGCATACAACTTTGTTACCCACAGATGTTTGATTTGTGACCTCGACCTCGTATGAACATAGAAAAGCCACAAAATACGCTTAGGGACTTCATTGTATGAAGTCTTACCCTTGACACTCTCAAGGCCCCATTGTCCCGTGATGCATCAATCTATCTACTATTTTTTTTTTTTAGGGAATTTATCTACTACTAGTCTACTACACACACACGAGTGAGTTGAATTTTCTTGTGGCCCAATACGATCGTTGTCACGCCGGTTCACCAGGCCATGCTACCTGTCCGGTGATCCGCCTTCGCCTTGTGGTGACTATTTTTTGTACACCTACATCCATAGGCCCCCAACATCCTACAGAGAGCTACAATACGAATGTTCTGCTACGAGTATATCTTGGCCTCCGAGACCCTGAACCTCCTGCACAGGGGCACTTTGTCCCTGCGTCGGCGAAGGCTGCGAGACACGAGTACCACGCGAAAACGTCACAAGCTGAGAGTCCGGACACATGTCCCCGATCAGCTATGCATTTACCACGGTCGTTATAGTTGCAGCTCCCATCATGTTAAGATTAAGATTCCCCTGCTTAGTTGCGCATCAACATCAAGTGATCAACAACATGAAGGAGAAATATCTGAGTCTCGAGTGACACCAACGCTAACAACAAGCAATCGGAAGAACGCAACTCCAACTCGCCTCTACCTGATCTCTCTCTCTCTCTTATTTCTGCTACGAATTGATTGCAACTACCAGCCATAGAGTACATACATCATCATAGGAGTAGTACTACGGTACAGACAGTCTGATGCTGACAAGGAGGAAGGATGATGATGCATGAATCAGTTGGTGAAGTTGTTGAGGCAGGCGTGCGGCTCGGCGGCCTTGGCGGCGGGCGTGGGCTCGACGGTGGGGGAGGGCGGCACGGGCGTGCAGAGCAGGTCCTTGGGCAGGTCCGGGATGCCCTTGAGGTAGAAGGTGTAGAAGATCTTGAAAGGGAAGACGATCTGGTGGAGCTTGACCTGGCCGTAGGCGCCCTCGAAGACGCCGGAGCCGCCGGTGACGGCGAGGTAGGACTCCTCGTAGGTGAGGTAGGGGCCCTGCACCGTGAGGTGGCCGTAGTCGCCGAAGTAGCAGCTGTAGATGGCCTCGTAGCGGTCGCCGTTGCGCTCGGGGACGTGCTGGATCAGCAGGCAGATCCCGGCCGTGATGCCCAGGCGCTTGTCCAGGCTGCCGTTGTACAGCTGGTGAAAAGGGGAAGGAGCTGGAGCAGTGAGCAGAGCAGAGCAAAGGCCGAGAAAACAGAGCAACTGCTAGTAAAACAGAGTTAAGCTGACGGACGGACCTTGTTGGTGAAGGGGACGAGGTCGCCGAGCGCGTTCTCCGTCTGCTTGGCGCTGAGGCGGAGGTAGGCGGGGCTCTCGCGGTCGCGCTCGTTGATCTCGTACACGTACAGCTCCTGGACCTTGCTGGGCCGCGCCTCCTTGCTCGCCGCAGGCTTCGGCGAGAACAGCGACGCCCGCACGGCGCCTCCTCCCCTCGCCTTCGAGGACGACGGGACCTTGGCGAACCCCGCGGCGGAAGCGCCACGGAGGAGACCGGGCTGCTTGGTGACGGAGGAGACCGTGGACCGGGTGGCGACTCCTCTCAGCGCGGCGGCGTCCATGGCGACCGACGACGGGGTTGCTTGCTGATGAGACCTCGGACGAGTCGCGTCGCCTCCTCGATTCGGTTCGAGCTGGGGAATGGTGGTGGCAGGCAAGTGGGTGGTGGGTGGTGGGTGGGGTGGAACACTACGCTGCCACGCACTTTATTTAACCAGGATGGACGGACGGACGGAGCCAGTGACCCGAGCCGGAGTGACCGACCGGGTTAGGTGCGCCCGTGCTCGTCAGCATTTAGGTGCGCTCGTGCTCGTCAGCATCGGGGACCTCGTTTTCTCGCATTTTTTTTTCCTGGGCGCACCGGCCAGTGTGGTGTGGATATGAAAATCGGCACGAGTACAACATGCGCTGCGAGAATCGTGGTGGATCAGTTCGGGCTATCATCATCGCCGGTCTACGTTCACTGTTCTGAGAGAAAAGAATGGAATGGTCCCATGTTGCAGCGAATAATGCCAGCGATTCTATAATAGCAGTAGATGATGACACTGGTGATCTATAATATAAAGTCTCTAATAAATCGGTGTTAAAGCCCAGCTGGGGCACCTTCCAGATCAGCAGCTCCAATTGATTACTAGTACTGCGCATTTCTGGTGGTACGGCATGTATATTCTGCACGAAGTCCATGCGAGTCTGTTGTTTATTCGGGCGTGGAGCGGTAGTGATTGTGAAAACCGGACTGCGAAGAATCTCTCGGCGTATGGACGGTGGACCGGCGATGGGGACTCGGAGCTCATCTGCCGGGGCCAAATTGCCGTGCTGCGACCGTGGTGCGCCCGCTTTCGAGCTGGACAAGTCGTGTTCCCTTGGCGCATTCCACAAAGAGAAGCACGAGATTCACAGGGATCGATTCTCCGACGATCGATGGCTTCGTACGTGGAGGTGTTTCCCCCGGATCGGAGATCAATGACGTGCCGATACTACGTGTGAATGGTGCGTCCAGGAGAAAGAAAAGACCGGATGGACGGCGAAGCCAATTTTATTAGTAATAAAATTGGTCCAGGAGAAAGTATGCTCCATTTTGCAATGAAGGTTTTAGACCTGAGCTCGGTCAAATCTGCCATCGGCCGTATGCATAACTTGGTTCATATTGGTGATGGCACGGAAGAAGACGTGACATTAGAGGTACACTAGTACCTCATGGTGTTGGGACGGGCCATGGCGCCGACCATATGTGTCTCCAGGTCAGTATAAACTCAGTCGTGGCGGCCGGGCGGCGGGAGCATGGAGAACCGTATGGCGCGTGCCATGCCGCAGCCACACCACTGCCCCGTGGTGAGGTGCAGCGTGCTTGCGTGCGTGCAGCACACTTGCATTCCGCGCGGGCGAAACTACTTAATTGGCAAGTGTTGGCTGGCGCGCAATATGCGTGTGGCAAGCTATGTATACTACAGTTTACAATTGATACGTATTTTTTTTGTGAAGTACAATTCATATGTATGATGTAGTTAATTTATTTATTTTCATCTTTTGTTATTCTAGCTTTATCCTAATCAATTTTTATTGTAATTATTATCTTTAAAACAAATATTTTTAGCTTTACGAAATTATTTCTTATTACGAATCTAGAAACATAAACATTAAAAATAAATGGTTAAAGATAAAAATGTTTGACTTTAAATAAACCTACAACGACGACAATAATCTGAAATTTTTAGCTTTACGTCATGCAGTATCATCATGAATAACACACGTACCAAAATACATATAAGAACGTAGCAAACCTAAAAAATTAAATTAAATTCGTAAAACCACACCATTGTATCAAAAAAATCATAACTTTTTTTTATGCCACATGTAAGCCACACCTCACTCAAACCCACCATTTATCAATGACATGTGAGACAAGATGTTAAATTCGTAAAACCACACCATTGTATCAAAAAAAAAATCATAACTTTTCTGTGCTGCCACATATAAGCCACACTCACTCAAACCCACCATATATCAATGACATGTGAGACAAGGTGAAATAAGTTGTCGTTTGTAGCGTCTCACCTCCCCGAAGTCGGGCCCGCACACCTGGCAGCTCTCTAGGATCTTAAGACTTCTCTCATAAACAAACACATATCTTTTCTGCGTACTTTGTACTCACTTGTGCGCACCGGGAAGGACTTCCCGGTTGGTCACCCATCTGGGAATTGCTCCAGGCCAAGCACGCTTAACCTCGGAGTTATTTCAAGATGAGTTTCCGAAAAAAAAGTTTCAACTTATTGACATGGGTATTCTATCAATCCTATTAAGCCATGGGCCGGGATGTCACATCGTTTCACGATACAAAGACACAAAATAGTTGTGCTTTTGTAAAAGTAGTTTTCAATTTTTTGGCGCCCAATATGCGTGTGGCAAGCTATGTATACTACAGTTTACAATTCATATGTATGATGTAGTTAATCTGTTTATTCTCATCTTTTGTTATTCAAGCTTTACCCTAATCAATTTTTATTTTAATTATTATTTTTGAAAGAAATATTTTTAGCTTTACAAAATTATTTCTTATTACGAATCTTGAAACATAAACATTATAAATAAATGGTCAAAGATAAAAATGTTTGACTTTAAATAAACCTAGAACGATGACAACTAATCTGAAATCGATTGTTGGCATCTATGTTCTGTGAACATAGGTACGTCATGCAGTATCATCATGAATAACACACGTACCAAAATACATATAAGAACATATCAAGCCTAAAAAATTAAATTAATTTCGTAAAACCACACCATTGTATCAAAAAAACCATAACTTTTTTGTTGGTGCCACATGTAAGCCACACTCACTCAAACGCACCATATATCAATGACATGTGAGACAAGGTGAAATAAGTTGTCGTTTCACGATACAAAGACACGAATAGTTGTGTTTTTGTGAAGTAGTTTTCAATTTTTTTGGTTTTGCGATATTAACTCAAAAGATTTTAAAATTTAGCAGCAACCTTATGAAAATACTCATATAGTCATAGAAATCATAATAACAAACTCACTAATTATAGTTTACAATAGTTAACCAAACATCTTAATAACATGAAACCAAAAGAACAACGACAATAATATAGTAAAACTATCTCAATTATAAACACATGAGGCTAACAAGCTAACGACTAATGAAAAAAAATCTATAGTTTCGATGTATTTTATGTGTATGCTCAAGAGTGGGAAAACATGATGTGCTATCTTGCTCTCAACGCCGGTAGCACCTCAATGGATGCACCAAAAATTGCAAAAAATAAAAATAAAAAATGGATAGTGCATATCATCATCTATCATTTTGCAAAAATTTTGAGATGCAACGATATTTATGCAAAGAGAAACAAAAAAGTGAAATCAGCATGTGAATAGTGTGGGTTGTAACTGTTCATCTCAGACCCGCAACCCGTTATTATTCACATGTTGATGCCTCTAATTTGTTTATTCGTACACAGATATCCGTTGCATCTTCAATTTTGCAACATGGCAAATGATGACATGCACTACTCATTCATATTTTTGTTGCAATTTTTTGCGCACCCATGTTTGTCTCGTCAAAAGGAAGTCGTTACTCTCATTCACATGCATGGTAGAAATGTAGTCGACAAAAGTATTATAGTAATGCAATGTGATATAAATACATAGTATCATGTTGTTGCTGACGTCTGCATAGTTTGTGAGCTCTCTCTCTCACAACAAAAGAAGCTAAACTCATAGACAATATTATGTGTTATTGTTTTTGCAAAGGGTTAAAAGAATAAAGCTCTCTCTCTCTTCTCTCTCTCTCTCTCTCTCTCTCTCTCCTCTCTCTCTCTCTCTCTCTCTCTCTCTCTCTCTCTCTCAGCACAAGTGTTGAAACGTAGAACGTCCTGCTCTGATTCGGCCTGGCCTGTGCTACGCAGTCCATACGGCCCATATACCCTGTGCATGGGCCCTTGCCACAGTCATGCACTAGTTGGGTTTCGAGCAAATGCATATCAACCGACCCCATACTTGATGGGCCGTCTTAAGAAATGACATAACTGATGGATCGTCGACAAGGGCCTAGGCCTTCTCTTTCCTAATCTTTCCTCCTTTCATGTTTATCTTTTGCTTCTTTTATTTTTCCCGAAAAGTTTGCTTTCTCACCTTGGCAACGTGCCATTTCCTCCTCCACTAGTTCAGTTCGGAATTTGGGGTTTAGGTGTTACAATTTACAAATATGCTTCCAAAATTTATGTACAAATATGCTTCCAAAAGAGAGAAAGAATGGATATAGAGCATGTCATCAGCTTTCGTGTACAAATTTTATGTACGTATAACAAACACTTGTATAAGATATTACATATAGAGGATTAGGATATACTCTACCTATTTGTATATTTTTCGAAAATTTTCGTGCACTAACGATTCCACGATACTACACCACTCGATTAGAGCAATGCTGCTACTCCATTTATACTGATGCATTGTCTCTAGTGACATTTTCTTTGTTTACACTGACATATCCAGTAGGGTGGATAGGCGCTTAAACTTCGTTAACGAGTTTCTGATTATTTACTATATTTTTTTGTCATGTTAATGGTATTAAAAACTTAGAAACCAAGATACGCCGCTGTGTTTCTTCACTTTCCAGAATGACAAAGAAAGAAGAGATGTTCCTTCAAGCAGCAAACTAAGTCTAGAAACAAGCTTAACTGAGACCACTAAACGAAACTACCATGCTTGTTGAACTATTCAGCTAATTGACTGGTTCACAATCTGAGTCACTCCATCCAGAACAAACTGCTTTTCGGGTCCTTTTCTTTTTGGATGAAAAGGAGAAGTACTTTCATGACTCATGAGTCGTCTTAGTAGGTAGTAGCCACTGGTGCTGTTCACTAATTTCTCTCGGTTCAGTTCTGTGAAACGGGTCTATCTTCTGGACTAACTAGCGTCACAACAAATTAATATGCCAAGCACGTGTCAACTTAATCCAGCACCCTTGACGACAATGGTCCCTGGACTAATCAAAGATTTGGAGCGTGTGGTTCCTCGGAAGCGGGAGGTGTCAGCTAAAGAAGCCCTGAGAGTGCCGTGTGACAAACGGGGATTGTTTGTTGAATGTTAGGTTTAAATGATGCAACGCATACTTGAACAAATGTTCAGTAAAAGACTAAAAGGTGTGACGTCTTGATTCATGTCCAGAGAGGGAGAGAGTTAAACGCCTAGCTTAGAATCTGGAAGGAACGAAGCTGATTAAGCAACGAATGGATGCTAGCTCGTCTCTAGAAGAGTACGTAGAACTCCTGACGGATGAATGAATGAATGAGCTCATTCTCACTCCATAAAAGGCTCAAGTATAAATAATTTGAGTGTTTATCTGGAGGGCTTTTACCATTTTAAATTCTACTTTCTATACACAAGATGCAATATTCCTACATGTTTCCAATGATTCACCTAAGTACTGAACAGTGCAGACTGGATGCTACTGCTTTTAATACCATGGATTATACTAGAGATAAAAGAGGTTCCCTTGTCGTTGTGCATTATTTTGTGTATGCTGGCAGCTGCATTCAGTTCTTCAGGTTATGCCGGAGCCTAGACTTAACATATATGCAACAGTACTACTAAAACAGAATGTACCTAACATAAAACATAATCCTTTGTACGTAAGCTTTTCAAAATTTGGCACACCTTTTGTCCTTCCAAACACGCATTACGTACCTCCTGTCCCAAACAAGAAAACCCAACACCTCATCGTTCAATTTCAGCTTCGTTCTCAGCACGACAGGCCACGGAGGCTGCGAAGCCCTACCACAAGCTAGAGACAACCTGAACAGCTGAAGTGAGGTCACTCAAGGGATGGGGACCAGAACACCACTAGGACATGCATCATCACCATGCATCAGCCGTGGCACACACTTAAGTACACAGGCTGACCTCTTCACTTTGCAACCTAGCTTCTCTTTGCAGGGCACGCCATTGCAAGTTTATACCTTTTTCCCTGCAAAAAAGGTTGGCAACTGCGAGATAGAGCAAGCTAGAGAGGGTAGAGCAGTTGAGGGGCACCACATTCTTGTCTGGCTTTTCATCAGAAAAGAGCCGAAAGAGGTGAAGGCCACCGATGTTCCCCATGAGGTGAATTTCCTCTGAACAAAAGGTGAGGAGCTAGGCGCCTCATGCTCATGCGTCCAACTTGGCACGGCAGCGCGCGCACGGCCGGAAAGATGGAAGGCAGGCCGAGCTGCTCGGTCGCAAACATTTGATGGCGCGTGGGGTCTTTTTTTCTGCCCGTCTTTCGCACTCCCACGCGCCGTTATCATTCCTTCCGCTTCAAACGGAGGCAACCACTCATATTGTATAAATGGCATGTGTTCATGCAGCCACTCAACACATGATTAAATAAACTAAAAACTAATATGTGAATATTGTCTAATTATGTGAATGGAATGAGGCATTCGTGTACATGGCAATCAATCAATCACGATACAGGTAAGATTATTGTTGGATAGAAATCAGGGCGCAATCACTACCGTGCCAAAATCAGTGACTATTTACAAGCGAGTCTATTATTTTTACATGAGGTAGTTGAGGTTGACGCTTGGGCTAGTTGAGTAAAGGAAAATTTCAATTGTGACTATTGTATACGGTATTTTTGACGGAAAATTTCGATATAATACGATATTCCGTCTATTGGATCGAAAAATCTCTCTATTGTTTTCACTTTCATTTCCGTATAGATTTTTCCGTTTTCATTTTCGTTTCCGTATTTCCCATAATTGTTTTTCCCATTTCTTGTTTTTCCGGAAACGATCACCGGTATATCGGGAATTTCCGTCACCATTTTCATCATATTACCTCTGAAGAAATATATGAGATTCTAATGTTGTTGATAGGGAAATCCAATTCAAAATAGCATCAATTTGGTACCATCTCCAATCAAAAAGTACTATGTTAATTGTTAACAATCCAGCAGTACATCGGTAAGCATTTGGATGCTACGCTACACAGTTCCGTCAGAAAACACTTGAATGGTACAAACAGATAACTTGTATACCCGGAAGAACCCATTTTTATGGAAATTCAGCAATAAAATTATTGAGAGTCTGAGTGTCCCACTAAGTGTACTGCAGCAATTTACCAAAATGTGATTTATTAAATCTGAACTTGTTGTTTGTAAACAAAACTAGTATTTTTGGTCACAAGCAAGCTCCGCATCGTCCTAGTTTGTTACATCTGGCAACTAGTAGCACAAAATCTACCATAAAAGGGTAATAACAAACAATATTAAAATCTGAAAACTATGTTACAGTGTGCTCGTTCGTATTTTCAAATTGACCTGTCGTGGAATAAGATTGGTGGATGAATGTGCATATATGTACAAATATAAAAGAGGGATGAACTCTGACCTGGCTAGCATGCCGGCCAGCGTCACTGTTGTCTGCTAGCTAGTGACTTGATCAATCATGGGAGGAAGAACAAAGTGGATTGACGGCTCTAATTCTCGCTCTAGAATAACATCAAGTTGGATCTTCTAGAATAAATATCCACAAATTTGAGTCAGTTTAGAGCTGTCCCAAATTTTTGTCGTGTCGCCTCAGATCCGGATCAGTTTTGTTGTTATGTAACTGCGAAACGGCAGACCATCGACAAGTGTGCTTCTAAGACTGTCGTAAGCTGTTAATTATTTAGATTCAGATTTGCGTCAGAATCGAGCACGAATTAATATGACCAAGATTGTGTCATATGGAGCAAACTTGTCATGATTGTTCCAAATGGACGCAACAGTGACCATTTTTGTGAGCATGATTACAGTCTGTTGGAGAGATCTCTCGGTAAGCCCACTGGATTCCCTGTAATCTCTGTGCATAATCATGCCACATGTATGCTTTACTCGGTATGAAATCTGAGCTTTCGATTGTCTTCTTGTCTTGTTCTCAGGAGAGTTGGATCAGTTAACTGAGTTTAGCTGATGGAGCCTCTGAAGCGTTACCGGTGAAGTAACTCTGTATTGAAAGATTTGCGAAGGATATTTCAATATATAAAACTTGCTACTGGATATGGGATGAAAGCCAATGTATATTTACTAGTTTGAATTTCTTCTTTGCGCACTTCTATCTCAACTCAGTAAAGTATATCGATTTTTGAATCAATCAGCTAACAATACTGTTTCAATTAAAATAGTTTTTTGTTGGTTCCCAAATTCTGGATTTGTGGATCCAAATTAGCCATGGCAATGCTCTTCTACCTTGGAGAAATGGAGACAAAGACGATATTGGAGTCAATGGTTGAAGTTTCTTGGTTTCTTCTCCATAGGTTTCACCATGCACTCGTTCTAGAAGGTCATCAAGTTGTACTACAGATATTGAGATGTGGAGTAAACGGATTGATCACCAGACGTGTGTGATATGCAATTGATGAAGGACGGGGACATCTTCGTACATCGTTTCATTGTGGAAAGGTAAAATAATCCTGTATACTGTCACGCGCAGCGATAAGAAAATAATAAGATAATAAACCAGAGACCAGGTTACCAACGGCAGAATGTTGGTTCTTATTTCTCATCTCCATCACAAATAATATTCAACTGTTCAAGTGGAACTGTAGAAACATGTTCAAATTTTATTTGCACAAATCACTGTAAAACATGTGCATGAATCACCTATATTTGAATCCTCCTCTTCGACTTGATTTTTAATTTCTTTAGTAATATTTCCCTTTTTTTTCTGTTTACTGAAAACGAGCAACTTTTTAGTTGATTGATCTCCCTACCAAAACTGATGGAAGGGTCACTGTGGTAACACTGCCAAGACTATAGGATATCGTCAGAGGGTGATGGCAGCTACAGGGAATAAAAATAGACAGCAGTAATAAACTAGGCAGCAGCAAGAAAATGCCAATAAATTGATGATTGTTTTTTCTCATTGATCTGTTCATAGGCTGTCCTATTATGTTATTCATTCAATCTCTGTGGTGCGGAAGCATCCATTTGAAAGAAGACGAAAACAGTTGATACAGTCGCTAGAATAATTATCCTCTCTCATTCTCGTGCTCGTCTCCGTTAGTTACCTCTGATATTTTTAATCAGTTGTCCAAAATAGATGATCAACGTACACGTATAAATAGGCACGATGACACCGCTTCCAGAGCTGAGCACAACACGCAAGTACGCAACACCTCTTCTACTTCCTGTGCCTCTCCCCCTGCCCCAACCCAAGAAACCGAAATGCGGAAGCAAGACCCCGCGATCGCTTGTTCCGTTGCGCCTTCAAACCAGGAAAGCAAGAAACCGTCCATGGCGAGCCAGAAAGGAGCCGCACCGCCGACGCAACGATCCGCCGCTGCACACGAGATTGTGCTGACAGACGACTCGCCGGCGCCCGAGGACTTCGAGTTCTGCGTGCTCTCGTCCGGCGGGCTTGCGCTTGCCGGCGAGGACGCCGTTGGCATGTGCGCCGCCGACGAGGTCTTCGCCGGTGGCAAGCTCCTCCCGCTCCGCCTCTCCTCGGCGACCTTCTCCGACGCGTCCGCCGTGCTCCTGCTCCGCTCGGACTCGCTGGACGGCGCCGCCGCGTCCACCACCAGCAGCAGCGGCTTCAGCTCGCGCTCGACCAGCCGCAGCGCGAGCAGCTCAAGCAGCAGCAGCAGCAGCGTCAGCCGGAGCACGTCGTCGTCGAGCAGCGCGTCCTCCTCGGACCCCGCGGCCAGCCTCGGGAGCTTGTCGAACAAGAGCGCCGCCTCCTTCGTGGACGCCGTCGCGTCGCGGCGGCGGTCGACGTCGAGCAGCGTGTTCTACGCGCACCCGAGCCCGTCGCCGTGCCCGCCGCGCCGCAGCGGTCGCTCGGCATCCGTGGCGCGCCGCAGCACCTGGGTCGGCGCCGCCGGCCTCGTGGGGCATCATTCGCCTGGGCGTCGTCGGCGCTCCCGAGGTGTACCCGCGGCGCGCGCCGGCCGACTCAAGGAAGGTGGCCGCGGCGAGGGGCGGGAGCCAGAGCGCGAGGTTCGAGCAGGCGAGCAAGGAGGTGAACCCCGTGGATAATACGAAGCTCGGGCTCGGGCTGTTCGGAGCCGGCCTGGTGTGCTCGTGCTCGCCCGACGCCGTCGCGCCGGTGGGCACGGCGGAGGCGGCCACCGCCGAGGCGAGGCGGAGGAAGAAAGCGGAAGACAAGAAGAGAGCGGCGAAGCAGAGCAACAAACAGAGCACTTCCCGCCGGAGTAGGATTCTTAACTGGCTGGAGGAGCACTCCAAGCACAGGGCCAAGAATGGCGTGTAGACACCATCTCCCTCATGCTTACATTTGTTCCCAAAATTTTTTCGTTCTTTGCGGCTAGCATCACCAATGGAAATATTTTTCGCTGTAATTTATTTTCCTCATCCACAGTTAATCAATCCCCTGATGCACCAATGTCACATTGAGCAAAAGCCTTTCATCTGTCAAGATCATGGCCTTGCCACCTCTGTTACAATCTTTAAACACCACCTTGCCTTTTGCACCTTGTTTTGTTTGTTTCATGCAAGTCATAGGGCTTGTAATTTAAAACGTTCTTAGGGTGTTGCCATTATAGTAGCATGAGGTTATAGGCGATGGCCAATTCCGCAAAATAAAGGCATGGCCTTGGGTAGACAGACAACTAGAGATGCAAAAAGCTATCTTTCCAGGAAGATAGGGCATGGGTCACAAACGGAACTTTGGTCTTCCTTTTCTCGAGCAGCTAAGCGGGGAATCGAGCTTAAGATTTTAGTGTCGTGAACAAGACCTGTTCTTAAGCTCACACCCAACAATAGTAAGGTCAAGATGATGTAGCACCCGTAATTTTGCTCATTCCGATAAACCTAAAATATGGACTTTTCAAAAATTTTCAAATAATAGAAATGGATTAGATCAAAAATAGGGCTCAATTAAACTTTCTCAAAATTAAAAACATGCATGAAGCCCTCATGTGCATTTGCCTCTTTTTGCCTTTATTTAAGTGTTTGTGTGTGAGTGTTGAAGTCCAAACCCAAATCTGAATTCAAATCCCTTTGAAATTCAATCAAATTCCAAAACCAAAAATGGTTAAGCCTTTTTCTGCTTGACGGGCCGCACCTTTCCTTTTCTGCGCGCGGCCCAGCTCCTTTTCTTCCCCCGCGCCCGGCCTCTGGGCCGCTCCGTCCGCGCGCGCCTTGGCCCAACTCAGCCCGCGCCCGGTCGCCGACACGTGGGACCCGCGCCTTCTTCCTCCCCCGACGCGCGCCGCCCGACCGGCTGGCGTGCCGGCCGGGGATTTACTCCCCGCCGCCGCATTTCCTCCTCTGCTCCCCCACGCGTCGCTCTCCCGCGCTCCCTCTCCTCCTCTCGTCCGGGCCCTGCTCCCCCAAACCGCCGGCAAAAATCAAACCCTAGCCGCCCTCGCCATAACCCCGGCGAGCTCGAGCTCCACGCCGCGGTAGCGTGGACGCAACGCGCCGCTCTTCACACCGCGCCCGGGACCCCTCCTCTTCTTCGCGCCGCGTGGCTACGTCTCATCCCCCCGCGCCGCGCGCACCTCGAGCGCCGGCGAAAATATCCCGACGAGCTCGGGATATTTTCCGGCCAGCCACCGCCCTTGCGCGGCTTTAAAAGGGCGCCCGACCTTTCCTTTCCCTCCCGCTGCCATTTCTTCTTCTCGCTCTCCCCCTCCACGCCACCGAGCCCAACTTTCCCTCTCTCTTCTCCAACTCCGACGAGCAATCCCGCCGCCTCCCAACGCTCTCCGCTCCCACCGGACCCAAGGTGAGCTTTCCCATTTCCCGCTCCCTCCTTTGCGCCCCTCTTCGTCCTACTCGCGTCCTCGGGACTAGCCCGCGCCGCGAGCCGTTGCTCCGCCGCCCCTCTCCTTCTCCTCCGGCCGCCGTGGAGCGCTCCCCGGCCAGGCAGAGCCCGGTCGCAGCTTCCACGCGCTCCTGCGCACGCGCACGGGTGCTCAAACTCGCACCACGCGCACGCGCGCGCATCTTCTTTGCGCACACCGACGCGCTGCCGAACTCCGGCAAGCCCGCGCCGCCGTCTCGGCCATCGCGCACGACACCATGCTCCCCCATCACCTTCCTCGTCACGCGTAGATGGTCGGCATGCCTCTCCCCGTCGCTCTAGGACCCCGTGGTGCACGCCGGCGAGCTTCCCGGCGAGGACCGCCGCTTTTCCCCCGCCTCCGCCGCGTCGGAGCCGCCGCGCTGCGTCGAGTCCGCGTGGCGGCCACGTCGGCGCCGCGTCGGCACGCCCCACCGCGTGGCGTGCACACGTGGTGCACGCGGCCCACGTGCACCGCACACACACGCGGCTCGGTCCACGCTTCTGTGGACCGAGTCCACCAAACAGTAGCCCCCGGGGCCCCCGGCCCCAGCTGGCCCACATGTCAGCCGCTGACACGCACCCAAAAACGCTGGGTACACACACTCAGTGTACCCTGAATCCTATTTCAGAGTCCAAATAAATTCCGAAAAATTCCCAAAAATATCTAAAAATTCCCAAAATCATTTCTAACCTTTTTCCAACCCTTGTACACCTCTGGAAAATTAGGGTGGAGATTATACTTAATTAAAGTTAATCTACCCCTAATTTAATCCCTTTTCCTCTAATTTCAAATATTCATACCTTCGTCGTTTTAACTCCGAATTCGATAATTCTTACACCATTATTCATCTAAAATCACCTCCTACCATATTGCATCAAAACCATCTTTAGCGGTGTATTTTATTTTATTTATTTTATTTTAATGAATGTTTAATTGAGTGTTAAGCGGTAGACTTGGCTTTTCTTTTATTTAATCGATAGGTGACCAAGTCTTTGAGGAGGAACACGAGGACCCCGACTACGAAGAAGACGTAGAGGAGGAAGATTTTGGTGAAGGCAAGTCCTAACCACCTTGATCATATTTAACCCAATTAATTCTTACAAAATATCCTGTATAGAGCCTGTGTGCAAATTAAATATGCATAGTCTTTTAAAATGATTTAAATATTAGAGTAACCTATCCTTAATCCATTGTTAACCCTAGGTTCCACAATCATTAATCTTTAATGATTTGATGGAAAATATTGCCGCTTAGGTTCATTCACACTGTGTTAATAAATAATACTGCTTCACATGTTTTTGCGTGAAAATGTGTGAGTGAGACTTGGTGATGTGTGTGTGAAATAAAAGGGATGGGCTTAGTAAGTGAAACCCATAGTGGGGGTTATGTTTTAGACGGGAGCAAGCGAGGTAGTCCTCAGTGGGGAGGCTATCTCTGGGACGCTACTTCTCGTTGGAGAGTAGCTATTGAAGATGCTTGCTTCGGTCGTATAAGGACCGGTTCATGTGCCGCCTTGCCTAACACTTGAGTGCAACCACGAGCCCCTGTTATGGGCTGGGTTTGGAACCACACCCTACTAGTGATCGCCCGGTACCACTAGGAGGCAGGGAGTTACAATCGGAAGCCAGGAGAGGATCTTGACGAGGTTGGCGTCGGATCTGGCGAGTGAAAATTATTTGGCTATGCTATGCCTACGTGAAGCCCCTGGTCGTTGATTTTCCGAGGTGGTACCGTGGTGACATTAGGCAGGTACGGAACCATTAGCATGTCTTTCCGACCCACGACGGTGGAAAGGTCTGACATGCCTCGTGGGTAAAGTGTACGACCTCTGCAGAGCGTAAGAATCTATCCGGATAGCCGTGTTCCACGGCATTGGACAAAGCGAAAGCAATGGCCACACAATGATTAGTTTTTCTGTGTGAGTTATCCTTGGCGTGTGTGTTTTCGGAATAACGTCGGTTTGGAGCCGTGTGCTGGTTTCCTGCCAGCGTTAAAATTTGGGAACTGGCGGGAAGGATTTATTCTCCCCCCAGGGCCACTCAACCCCACTAAGACCATATCAATGATGACTTAGAGTTTTTACAAAATGTTTTGGTTTACAAAACAACCCCTGCATTGAAAATTGGCTTTTCGGCCGATCGATGAAAACCCCAGCCTATTTCTTGACAATATCCTTGCATATGAGTCACCCTTGTGTTAGGACTTGCTGAATACCTTATGTACTCACCCCCCCCCCCCCAATCTCAATCAATCATTCAGAAGAGGAAGCGGAGTATGACAGTCAAGCCGATGGCGAAGAAGATTAGGGTCGTCGCGCGCAAGTTTGCCTATGGAGTGGATCTGCTTCCGCCGTCCGTTGCGTAGAATAATTGTGGCATTGCTGCTTCCCAGCGATGACCACTGTGGTGTGTTGTGTGGTGTTGTAAGGCCTCTGGCCACGTCAAAGATCTTTTATGTAAATTAAAAAGGCTTGTATTGAGCTTTGGTAATAAATAAAGTTGTGACTCTGAAGTGCCATTCTGTGAGAATGTCCGTATCAGTGTCTGATCCAGGGACTGATACGGTGGATTCAAGTACCTCTGAAAATGGGGTATGACAGATGATGATCAAACTGTAACATGCTCTGTAGCTCATGGATTCCGAGTCAAACACGATCCACGTATGTGTTCCTTGAAGAAATACTATTCAGAATGATGAAGAAGTTGGACAGCATATTGCTCAGAAATGGTAATGGCGATGCGGTAAACAAACTTTGGGACTGATGCTAGAATCATTTCTTAATAATTCAGAACACGCCTTTTGGTACTTGGGACACGGTAAAGGAACCCAATGATCAGTTGTGAAACCTGGACCTCTCAAGCGGTTTAGCTCTATGAAAGTACTCAATGTTGCAACATAAATTGCAATCGTAGTTGGTCATCTTTCTCATGGTTATGTTTCTTATTTATCCCACTGGTAACTCCCACTGGTAACTGCGAACAGGCTGATTGTTGGCTAGCACAGCTCGTGGCAATAGGGTAGCCAAACTCACCCGGGAGACTTTGCTTAAGGAATGGACTTTTCTTAATATACCATGCATGCTAAATACGCTATCGGAATTCCTCATGGATCCCCGGGAAACATTTCTTTATGAATCATGGCGGCTCGAGCGAGAGACCATGTGCGATTTTTCGATTGCGTGCAAGACTACTCACCCCAGCGGCCGCCCCTTACCTGGACGGTCTCTGTCTCTACTGATCGTTCTCGACAGCGACGCCGGATGACCTCCCTCTCTTTGGGAGCAACATTGCCTTCTAGAAGTCTAGCGTGCGCGTGGTTGCAAGAAAGTCTGCAACTCATGTCTACCTGTCTGCATTGCATTTCCTTGGACACTTTATTCCTTCTATCCCCTGTATGTGTCAGACGATTCAAATTTACACGATCAGATTAGGGAACCAGCTGCAATGTCATCAGCACCCGCGCGCACGAGAACTGAGTTCTCGAAAAAAAACAAACCGCGTGAGAATCACTTCTGCACATAAGTACGCTGCACGCTAATGGAAGTGTATCACGCAATGACAACTAGATCTGTGTACATTTTAGTCTTATCCGTAGCATCAGTCGCATTGTACTACTCTTTATTATAACATACAGCACAACGAACATACCTGAAAGAGTGAAGGCTGACTGACAGGATACCACATCTGCTCGCTGTTTACTTCTTCGAAGCCAATTACCGCCATGACGCGCTAACTGTCATGCTGTACTCTTTGCGATGTTCTTGTTTGCACGACACCTAATTAGTGAGGACGGCAGCTTAGCTAGTACTAATGCTATCCCAAGCAGAGAGGTGACGCAGTTTTTAGCAATGCATGACGTTGCGACGTTTCACAGAATTGTGTAGTGAGGATGACAATTGTCTAAAGCTGTTTGGGCCCATAATAATAAGGGAAGAAAGAAATTCGGTCCTCTGAGCAGTTTACGTTCTGATGAGAACATAACTCGATAACTAACTCGAATGGACGAAGACACGTAATAACTTAATTAACAAATGGTTAAATGTCTTTCCACCCGGTTTAGTTTCATCCCGAAATCAAGTCAAATTTACGTCACTCATATTTGAAACATGCTATTCTCTAAATTAAAGAAACATCCCAGTTTTCAACCCTACTTGCTTTAAATGTTCGGTGTCTTTTTCATGGAGCGGCAATAATGTGCATAAGTATTTTATTTCTGACGATTATTTGTTTCGGTTATTATATATGATGATGTTGTTTACAAACGTCATATCTGAAAGAACGGAGAGATTACTCTCTCTGATATAAAATATAAGTTGTTTAGCACAATGATGTTTGTCTTTAAGGTTACATTTTGACTTGGAATTTCTATGATTATACTATATTTTTTGGAGCAATATGAATATATTGTATTGCATGTGAATATTATTAATAACACCAATCAAAGGTAGGTTTTTTCATGCATGAAACGAATATAGTTTGCCAGAGCCTGCTGGGCTAAGCCAAGGGTTGTTTAAGGCAAGCAACCAGGACTTAATGACAGGTAATCAGCACTTGTCTTTAATAAAGGCAGAGGGAAGTTGAATTTAAAAGCCCTGTTCTATTATACACCCGGCAGGATCGTCACAAAATTTCATTCAGACAAGATGCATTTTTAAGTTTCCCATATCAAGATGGCAAACAAGGTATATTTCAGAACAAGTATTAAACTAGCTAGTTATCAGTTCAGCAGATCATCCCATTTGCAGTACTGCCCGCCGGCGAGCGCCCTGTAGTAACGGTCCCTGCAGTAGACAGGGCGTCCGTCGGCGGCTTCTGCCGCTGCCGCGGCGAGGTCGTCATCTTGAATCACCTCCACAGGTAGACGCAGCAGCTCCTCCCTCCTGTGTGTAGTGATGCAAAAATGAAGCTAAATTGTAAATTGTTCAGGTAAAGCATGGTGTCCACGTGACTACGCACCTCAAACTCGGCTTGGACTCAGCGGACGGAGGCTGGTTCAAGCTGTGGATGAAATCCTCGACAGGTGCGGCGAACACGAAGAGGAACACCGCCCCAACGAGCAGAGCGCCGGTGCCGACCAGCGTCTGCTTCAGCAGGTTGATCACCGGCTTTACCTGCAGAATAAATTCATTAAGAGAGAGCAATACGACTCTGCCTTAAGTTGGAGATTATGCTTGTTACTAAATAAACCAAATAATCCTTCCACGAAGCTATAATACCTTGTAAGATCCCAATAGCCTGTCACGAGCCAACACCTGCAGCAAAATGGAAATATTGATGCGTAAAACTGTTCTGAACTGAACCAACTCACTGAAGGCGAAAATAACTAAATATTTTGTCCTTCCTCCTTCATGTAACAGCCCCACTCGTACTCTCACAAAATATTTTAGTAGGAAGTCCAACGAAATCTACTTGTACCTAAAGTGAACATGCACCTAACGGTACATCTGTACAACATGTGGCACACAAATGTGTTTTGTTGTCAAGTATCCATTTTTTCTTTTTTGTTGGCAATCTTGATTATAGGACTGATTTACCTCAGGTGGCTTGACCCACATTTGCCCGTCGTACCATCCGGTTTCTTCATACGGCACAACTGCTGACAGCAGCCTATCACCAACATAACTCCATCCCTGCATGCAGTAGTAATTGAGGAGATTAGAACACTTCAGATTGAGCAATCTGGGAAACATTATCCCAAATTCGTGGTCAGTTCAGTGTGTTGCTATCACTTGTGCAAGCAGTCTTTTCATTTCCGGCACCAGTATTTGCTGAACTTATCAGACTGATCTTTTCTTCTGATGTCAACCAGCACTTACCAGATAGATCCTGAGAACCACCAATGCCACCAGAAGCAGAGTCCCGATTCCAGCTGCTAGCACAAACTTTAGTGGATCCTGCATATTTTAGAGAGATTTACAACTATGGAGGATGGCAAATGTAATTGCAAGGAGACACATACGAACTCACACCATTTAGGTGGGTCCCAAACTACACAGCCTTAATATGTTCTGTTTCGTGATTCAGGTTTCGAATTCCATCTGCATGTAGTGAAACGAAACTATCCGGAAGACAAGAAATTCGCATACCTTTCCAGGATTGAAGCTTGCGGCTGCAATCGGAGCTGCGAGTACCGTGAACGTCACCAGCCACAGGCTGCCCAGCCGCAGGAAGAAGGACCCGGGGCTCAGTTCTGCCCACGAGTACAGGATGCTATCCTTGATAGCAGAGTACTCATTCACCTGCAAGAAGATGTCAAAATCAACACTAGCAACAATATGCACCACCAATTCTCTGATAAGCTTATGGAGCCTTCATTGACTCGAGATTTTTTTATCTAACGCAGCACAAGGCAATATCTCGCAAGTGAGAAGTGTTCAGTTACCGGTCTTTGCTCGAAGGGGACTTCGATCTCCAGCCCGGGGTCCCAGCTCGGGCCGCCGGCGAAGCCGCGGCGGCTTCCCTCCGGCTCTTCCTTCAGCGCCATCGTCACGGTGACGCTCCTCCGCCGTACGGCAGTGCTCCGGTCGCACCGCCGGTCTCGGCCGAGGCCGAGCACCACCGAGGTGCTGCGCGCCGGCACCATGATCATGGCCGAGAAGCACCGCCGAGTGGACGCTAACGATCTTCACCCGGAGCAGCATGGATAAACTCCTGGGTGTTCCTGTCACGTGTCCGCTGCGGCTCTATAGCGCCTTGTAAAAATGCTTAATTCTCGCCGCGCAGCCTCTATGATCTTTTACGTGGTACGGGGGCTTTGGCCACGGTTTGTGTGGCTGTGGCAGCGGGCGTCGCGGCAGCGAAGTCTGGAGGCGCTGCCTACACGTGGCCGGTGGCCCGTGGCACGTTGCTTGCTCGTTTCCGCGCACGCCGGCTCATGGTGAGCGTTACTACCCTGCTAGTACGAAATCCGTTTTGGATTTATACTCCAGTGGTCCTTCAAGGAAAATGGTTACCAATGTCAAAGCAGCTTAGTAAAGTGACTTGTTTGTCACCCCGCCTAAATTCTCGTGTTCTGCTAATGAATTGGCCTCGATGTCTAATCAAGTCCAAAACGAAATTTAATTTCTATGTGATTCCATTTTTTTTTTTTTGGCAAGGGTCTCTAGTTCCATTTTTAGTGTTTTGTTATGGAAGATTTTGACCTAATCCAAATCACTATGGGCTTTTTTTTATAACTAAGATTGGATCTGAACAGATACATTGTCAGTCTGTTACGCCAAATGGAGAGCAACATGAGGATACAGAGATCCAAGAAGTTGGAGTATGGCTCATGTGAGGGCTGGAAATCTCAAAACATCAGCTTGTTCTATTGCTAGTGTGCTCAAGAAGTTGGAATATGGCTCATTGGAGTCCCACACGGAATACGGAGGTCCAAGCTTAGTCTCTCGCAATTGTTCTCAAGAATCCAGAGTCCATCATAGCAACTAGCAAGGTTGCTCTCCACAAAGTCAAATACCAGAGCCTGTGCAGGACGTGTTGCTATACGAGATTAGCGTACTAATGGCCTAAGCCATTACTACATGTTTGTACACTTGAAATTGGTCTAGAGTTGGGCTCATACATTAGTTATCCCCAAAAGTTTATCGGGCAAGGGCCGAGGCCCCAATGAGTGGCTCTGTTTATTGTTAGAGTCGTGTAAGAACGTCTCCAAAGGAGAGATAAAGAGTTAATCTATGTAGGATTTTGTCCTAATTCTTTCTTAAGATACAATCTCTAGCATTTACTGAGTTGTGACAAGCGGGGCTAATCATTAATTTAGAGACATTGTAAACTCTTAGGTCAAATCTTAAATAAGGCGAAGACTCAACAATGACTCTACCTTTGAGGACGCTCTAAGTAACTAACATCGTACAATTATTGGATTTTTCAACAGTTCCAAATCCACTAGGAAATTTGTCCCCAAAAAGGATCCACTACGAAATTGAGCTGTAAAGTAATTCTTATTTGTAGTGCATTAAAACATTAACATTCACTTGCCCGAATTTCAAATTCTTTTACTCAGTGTCAGGGAAAACTAAATAGGCATTACTATCAGTTCGTTTCTCTTTTAGATTCTGTTAGGATACAAAGTATTTTTAGAGTTTCCAACAATGATTTTCCTGATTGTAAACAGTAGACAGTCAGTCGACCATCATTTAGCGTTTAAATTTGTTTAAACGGATGTTTAAACGGGTTAAGCGGTCTTTTAAATGAATAAATGGCCATTTAGGCATAGACGATGGTCACCCGTCTAGTGTTAGATGCTGTTTAAACAGAGTTTAATTCCGTTTAGGAAAACAAAGGTTTTCAAACAATATCATACTCCATCTGTTTTTAATTATATGACACCGTTGATTTTTTTGTTGAGCTTTGACCGACAATATATATAAAAATAATTAATTGCTTAACGTGAAATGTATATTGTTGGATCTATCATCAAAAGCAATTTAAGATTAAGTTATACATTTAGCTATTTACACAAATATTTATGAATAAAATAAATGGTCAAAGTAACAAAAGAAGTTAACGGTGTCACATATTTAAAAACGGAGGGAGTAGTATTCTAAAAAGTTGTGGTTTATAAAACATTGAGATGTTTGTATATAACAACTTCCCTGGTATTTTGTAGCTTGCACATAAAAAACCTTAGTTTTCTTTGGCCCACCCAAGGCAGCTCAAATAGCATCGGACCATCCTAAAGTTTGGGCCAAACTCCTACCTGAGGAGGATGGGTTGAAGTTTTCTTGTTGCTTCGGTGGATAGCCAGCCACATGAGACATGACCTCATACTATGATGCATCTCCTCATCCTAGGGTATTAATTAAGATCAAACTAGGTCAAGGAATGGCCGAGGATTGTACAATCATCACTATTCTGATTACATGATCAATTTTACTTTTCTTGGGTAATGGCTTAAAAATGTATTGTGATAAAAGCTTACTAGTTGTCCTATTTGTTGAAACATTATTTTTATCTTCGAAGATGGATATCTTTTTGCTGCATTAGATATTCTTTTATATAGATGTTGTAGTGCGTGATTTGTTGCGGACATTTCTCTAAAGTTTGCTTGTTCAGGAAAAGATATGTTTCACTAGGTCTTGAGTAAGGTTTTATTTCACAGACGATAGATTTTGTCCCGAGTAAGGTCTTTCTTCCAGGTTGAATTTGATGTAGTGGTTATCATATATCCATGCATAAGCTTCCTATATCCTTTATAAAACCATAAAAATGTGCGTCAGTACAAGCAACACAAATTTCAAAGTTCGGGTGCCTGGAGGATTGGTTCGGCAGCAATGTCAGCAGATCTGGAGTGTGAGACAGCGATAGCTAGGATCAAACTTATGCTTGCTTCTACAAAAACCATGGTATACGTACCTGTTCAACATAACTGGACTAATTCAGATTTTTATTTGTCATTAGTGTGGCAGTCCGCATCCTGATACCTTCGATCCAACGTGGACAACTGAAATGTCAACCGTGAAAAGGGCTTGAATCCTTAAACTAGTCCAGCGCAATTCAAACTGATGTAGTTAACTGGGCCACTGAGCGTTTCTCTGGCTAGGAACAACAACGTTTTCACATGATGTCGCCGTGATTATCTCTAAGTCTCGGCGTCCATATATCAACCGAGGTTAAATATTGTTGCTTGTAGTGTAGAAAAACTTGTTCAGTGTATCTTGTTGATCCAAGCCAGCATGCATGGTACATGCTCCTATATATTTGCACTGTATAGATATTAGTTCACTCTTTTCAGAATTCAGTTCGCCAACAGCAACCAAGTACTTTGATTGATGGATTGCTCAGCGATCATCACCTGCACCTCTATCCTGTTTCTCTTCCTGCTGCCGCCTTGTGCATCCGACGACCGGATCGTCCCCGGCAAGCCGCTCTCCCCTGGCGCCACCATCATATCAGAGGACGGCAGCTTCGCGTTGGGCTTCTTCTCCCCCAGCAACACTAGTCCGGAGAAACTCTACCTCGGCATATGGTACAACGACATCCCCGAGTTCACCGTGGTGTGGGTTGCCAACCGAGAAGCCCCTGTCACAAACAGCACGTCCCCTGCTGCACCAACGCTCTCCCTTCGACCAACACCTCCGACCTCGTCTTGTCCGACGCCGACGGCCGCGTTGCTTGGACGACGAACATCACCAGCAGCGTCGACGCAACCGCCCCTGCGTCACCGGCGGCAGCCGCAGTTCTCCTGAACAACGGCGACCTCGTCATCAGGTCACCGAACGGCACCACGTTGTGGCAGAGCTTCGAGCACCCGAGCGACACACTTCTCCCGGGCATGAAGATCCGGGTCAGGTACAGGAGCCGGAGCGGCGAGCGGCTGGTGTCGTGGAAGGGCGCCGACGACCCGTCGCCGGGGAGCTTCACCTTCGGCGCGGACCGGGACCGGATCATCCAGCTCTTCCTGTGGAACGGGACGCGCCCCGTGATGCGCAGCGCGCCGTGGACGGGCTACATGGTGGCGAGCCAGTACCAGGTGGCGAACAGCAGCCTCGTCTACGTGGTGTTCGTCAACACGGAGGACGAGATGTACCTCACCTACACCCTCGCCGACGGCGCAGCGCACGCCACCAGGTACGTGCTCACCCACGCCGGCGAGTACCAGCTCCAGAGCTGGGACCGGAGAGCGGCGGCGTGGGCCGTGCTCGGGGCGTGGCCGGGCGACGGCAAGTGCCGCCGCTACGGACGCTGCGGCGCGAACGGATACTGCGACGGCACCGGCGCGCTGCCGGCGTGCAGGTGCCTCGACGGCTTCGAGCCGGCGAGCTCCGAGGAGTGGAGCGGCGGCGGCGGCAACTTCTCGCGGGGATGCCGGCGAACGGAGGCGCTGCGGTGCGGCGGCGACGGCGACGGATTCCTGGCCTTGCCGGGGATGAAGACGCCCGACGGCTTCGTGCGCGTCGGGAACACGAGCTCCGAGGAGTGCGCCGCGGCGTGCAGACGGAACTGCTCCTGCGTGGCGTACGCTTACGCTAACCTGCGGCTGAGCAGCAGCACGTCGACAGGGGACGTGACCAGGTGCCTCGTGTGGACCGGGGAGCTGATTGATACGGCGAAGATGGGTGACGTGGTTGGCAGCGACACGCTCTACCTCCGTGTTGCAGGCATGCACGCTGGTGTGTAACCGCACCGTTTCATCTTCTCAATTCTTCTTTCTAAAGTTTGAGCGTTCATTGTCTTTTTTATGGGCTCTGCATATGCATAACACAAATTTGCACTAAAAATATCGCACAGGTAAAAGGGCAAAGACGAATGTAATGAAGATTGTACTGTCCGCAGTTTTCACAAGCAGTGTTCTGATCCTTGCAGGCATTTCCCTAGCGTGGTTCAAGGTCAAAGGTACCACTCTACGTTTGCACATGTTTGTCATGTACTCGCCGACACGAGATTCTCACATTTCAAATTTTGGGTGCAGGTGAACTAGGAAACCGGAAAATACGTAGGGAGCTGATTTTTGGTGGTATGGATACGTCAGATAAATTTGGAGGAAGAAACCCTGCACAAGATTTTGTATTACCCTTTGTGAGGTACGATGATATCGTGTCTGCCACGCACAATTTCTCAGAAGCATGTAAGATTGGGCAGGGAGGTTTTGGCAAAGTTTATAAGGTAATTCGTTCAGTTACTAGTAATTTCCTCTTGCTCATTCAGTTGAGTAGTTTTACTGAATTGTCTGAATGACAAGCTCAAGCATAATTTCTCTTATATTTCTCAAGGGAATGCTCAGTGGTCTGGAAGTTGCTATCAAAAGGCTAAGCAAGGATTCTGAGCAAGGAACTGAGGAATTCAGAAATGAAGTTATTCTAATAGCCAAGTTGCAGCACAGAAATTTAGTTCGACTTCTAGGTTGCAGTGTTAAGGCTGACGAAAGGATACTTATTTATGAGTATTTGCCCAATAAAAGTTTAGATGCTACTCTTTTTGGTATGTACTAGAAATACATCATTTTCAAAACATCTCAAAATAGCTCAATATATAGTTCGACTTCTAGGTTGCAGTGTTAAGGGTGATGAAAGGATCCTGATTTATGAGTATTTGCCTAATAAAAGCTTAGATGCCACCCTTTTTGGTATGTTTCAGTGATACAACATGATTAACACATCTCAGAACATCGCTATCATATAATGCTTTATTTTCTTTTCTATATGCAGATAATTCAAGAAAAATGTTGCTAGATTGGCCAACACGATTTAATATAATCAAAGGAGTTGCAAGAGGACTACTTTACCTCCATCAAGATTCAAGATTGACAATAATTCATAGAGATCTCAAAGCCGCCAATGTTTTACTAGATACAGAGATGAGACCCAAGATAGCAGACTTTGGCATGGCAAGGATCTTTAGTGATTGCCAGATAAAAGCAAATACCAACCGTGTTGTCGGAACATAGTGAGTAGCAACTTAACTCGATTTCACAAAATAAATGTATGATAAAATACAATGCCACAGAATAATTTGTAAAGCTAAATGGTCAAACAGTGGCTACATGGCTCCTGAATATGCACTGGAAGGCGTCTTCTCTACCAAGTCTGATGTCTACAGCTTTGGCGTGCTACTCTTGGAGGTTATCACTGGCACAAGGAGAAGCTCCATTATTCATATCATGGGTTTTCCAAATCTTATAGTCTACGTGAGTATATGCAACACCTGACAAGTTGTAGAGTTCTTTGAAATTTTTAGAGCCATTACAACGATCTATTGGCTGTTTATGACTGTTTCAGGCATGGAACATGTGGAAGGAGAGGAGAACAAAAGATTTGGCAGATCCATCTATCATGGATACTTGTTTGGCAGACGAAGTTTCTCTTTGTAGTCATGTAGCTCTCTTGTGTGTTCAGGACAACCCAGATAATAGGCCAACAATGTCATCTATTGTCTACGCTCTAGACAATGGAAGCAATACACTGCCAATCCCTGATCGCCCTGCATACTTTGCACAGAGGAGCAATGAAATAGAACCCCTAAGTGGCGAAATTCAGAACTCCACTAATAGTTTTACTATTACAGTTGTAGAAGGACGGTAATGACTAGCTTTTATGTCTTGAATCTGAACAGAAAGGCTCAACGAATTCGGAGTACCACACTGATAACCCCTAAGCACAGAGTAGAGGTAATGTAAATAGAGCCTTTTTATGTACTGAAAAAAATGTCTCCAGAAAGATTATGCCAATGCGATGGTTTTCAAGACATACTATCGCTTTTCCTTCAGATTTGGTATTTGTAATTTACATCATTTTCTTAAGGTTGCATTAAATTGTAATTGGGTTCCTGTCGATGTGTTTACTGGATCGGTGCTGATAAATATAGGGATTTTATCCTCAGAAACATATTATATGATAGGCATTCTTGTTGTTGTCTATTTTTGGGCTTGGTAAGTAAGAACGAAAGGAAAATGTGGACTTTCTGTATGTTAGACAATATGGGGGTAAAGTCAAATAGGATTAGTAGAGTGCCATCTATTTTGTAAGAAAAATCAAATAAGATTAACTGAGTAGTACTCTATTTTGTGAGGATTACTGGATTTGTAGACGCCAAGCGAGATTTTGAACAATAGAAGTTAAAGAGGTGATCATCTAGGATACGAAGTGGCTGTTGAATCAATACGGTTGTGAAGATGATATCAGGCAGTTGAGATAGCGTGAAGAACTCATTAGCACTCCAGGACCTGATGCGTGCTTCATGAGAAATATGTCAAGAGGGTACTATTTTTTTTTTTAGATAATGAAGAGGGTACTATTATATTATATTCTGTGAGAAGATAGTTTCAAGAGATCTCATAAATTAAAGTCATAAGCTTCTGACGCTAGAGGTTATGCAATGTCATAATAGTCACTATTTGTTTTCCCTAACTGTCTGCCTGTCAGCAGTCAGCACCTGGACTGTAACAATGCTTTGAAATCTCATTAGTCTGTTCTTTTGGGCGAATTCAGAGTAGTAAAAAAATTTAAGCTTTGTTATAGTTTCCCTCTTTTATCATCCAATTTTGGATGCCTGTCTATTGAGAATGATGCAATGCATTTGTAAGATTTGATTGTTATATTAATGAAAGCAGAATAGGGACCATTTGTAAGATTTTTGCCTTTCAACAATATGATTTTGAATTGTTACCTGAAGCTTGGGAAGGTATTAGGTTTCTGATCTGATGAATCCCTTTTCGTAGCAAGGAAAAAGCCGAAACCTGAGCTGGGATCCAATGTATATTGAAGCTAATGCTGTCAAGAGGATGATGATCATGCAGTTGAGATGGAGGACTAGTGATGATCAGGTAGCTGACGTGGTGGACTGATATGAGGATGATCAGGCAGTATGAGATGGTTTATTGAGGATGATCAGGCAGTATAGATGGATGACAGAAGAAATCATCAGCGATCCAGGACCGGATGCATGTTTCAGGAGAAAACTGTCACAACTCACAAGTCCCGATCATACTGTGAGCAGATAGTCAGGAGAGATATTTGAGTCAAAATCGTGCTGTGTTTTGCTTCTGAAGCCAGAGTTTAAGTGATTGCGTATTGTTGCCTTTGTTCCTTGTGTGCCTGCCAGCACCTGGCATGTGAAGCTTTGAAATTTTGTTGGTCCTTTTGGATGAGTCCAGGGGAGTAAAAGCTTCTTTTATCATTTAGTTCTGGATGTGTGCCACTTTAGAGTGCTGGCCTAATGAGTACTTGTATATTTATCCTGTTGTGACGTTGAAGCGTTGGTAAGATTTGATTGATTCATTAATGAAAATTTAATTGGGACCATTTATATTTCAAAAATATGATTTGAATTGTCACTTGAAGCTTGGGGAAGAATACGATCACAATTGCCCTCAGTGGCAAAAAAAAAAAAAGCTTACGTTTTATAGTTCTAGAAACTGTTCAGCGTTTTAAAATGCATAGCAAATTGAACGTCTTAGAAAAATATAAAACAAATGTTTTAAGAACAGTATTAAGTAAAAATACTGCATCTCATGAAATGCATCGATCTGTACAAATTATAATTATTAAATTATGTATACTCCATGCCATGATTAGTGATTACAACCAGAAGGTAATTTTTTTAAGCATCTAACTTTGTGAATAAATTGATGTTAGGGATTCATGCGTGATTATTAGATTAATTCTATTATATACATGCTATGCCAAGAAATGGTGAATTAGTTCTAGTAATGGTTATTTTCATGTGGAATAAATATTAATGGAAGTATAATTCCTTAAACATGCTGACATTTTTTTGTTTCACAAAGAAATGGAGATATGATAAAACATTGAAACCGATGCTAAAACAAAATGTATATGTGCTAACCTCACATCAAAAGTTTCCAGACCTTTAGTGTTGTTGGAGTAAGATTAAATTTATGGTTACTCACATCCAAGCTTAAAATTCATATAAAAATAGCTATAAACCCATTCGAGATGATATCACTAGCGAAATCGCGTTTGATGTACCACATGAACTAAAAAGGACCTCATATTGAGAACAATTGAGCACATTTTTACTTGTATAATTATTTAAATCAATTGCATGTTTGAGCTTATTTTAATTAAATTTAAATCATGCTATGCAAAACATTACTAAAAGCAGTTTTTATGGCTCATGCTACCCTGGGAAACCCATTAAAAATATAAATCATTTCCATCACTGGTAAAACTCAAATCCCTTGTACGCCATATCTGCCAATGTTGGTTGTGATAGGAATGGGAAAGTTCACTTTTACCCTTTAGTCTGATGTGAGGTGCTTCTTACTTGTAACACCCCAACTTTCAAAGCATTTTAAAAAAGGAATAAAAATCGCTCCAAATTTAAATTTTTGTCCAACTCTTATCTTTCCATGAATTTTCAAAACAAAATGCACTAAATAAATTAAAACCTAGTTAGAATATGGAATTTACAAATAATAAAATAGTGCTCAAGTGTTTGTCTTCATTTAAAATTTACTAAAAGTTTGAACTTTTGAATTTTACAACAAACAAAAAAAAATTGTTTGAATTAACTTTAGCAAATCCACCTTGAATTTAAAACTTTCAGATTTAAAAATTTGCACAAAGTCCACCATATGCATTTTTGGTGCTTGTTCTATTTTATGTGTTTGCTTTTTTAAAAGTTCCTTTTCAAATTTGAATTTCCATTCAAATTTGATCAAACTCAAATCCCAATGAAAAGGAAAAAACTCATTTCTTTTCCTAAACCTATCGGGCCGAAACCCTTCCTCCTTTCCAGTCCAGTCCGGCCCAGCACGCACCTTCTCCCTTTTCTTTTTCTGAGAAATCGCAGTGGGCCGCATCCTTTCTCTCGGCCCAGCACAGCCCAGCCTGTCGGCCCTCTCCCTTCCTTGTCTCACTGACGAGCGGGACCCGCTTGTCATCCTCCTCCTCTCTCCTCTGGCCGGCCTGCAGCACGCCAGAGGCGTCCATGCCGCCGACGCCGCGCCTCCGTCACCTCCCTCCTCGTCCTGTCGTCTCCGCGGCACTGTGGCCATCCCGTGCTCTCGTCACTGCGCAGAAGCCCATCCCGCCGCTCCTCGTCGCGTCCCGTCCGCCATAACAGGCGACGACCGAGCCGACGACTGAGCCGGGCTCCGTCGTGCGCTCGCTCTCGGCCTCCCTCTCTCCCACCTCGCATATATAGAGGAAGCGCGCGGACCTCCTCTCTCTCCCTGAGCCCACAGCACCCCTCCTCGCCCAGCAGGCCGCCTCAATTTCTCTCTGCTCCCCTTCTTCTTCATCGCCGGCCACCGCCCGATTCGGCCTCCCCGACGACGATCTCGCCCGTCGCCCCCTCAATCCAGCCCCACGAGCCTCTCCTCCCTCACCCGCGCCCCTCCGCGCAGCACGGGAAGCACCGGAGCGCTGCTCCACCGCGCGCGGCCGCACGCCGCCGCGCGAGCTCGCCGCCAGCCACCTTCCCGGCCGCGTCCTGGCCACCCCGTGCGCGCACGCGCTTCGCCACATCTCCGCGCACCTCTCTGAGCCACGCCAACTCGACGCCCCGCACCCGTCGTCCACTTCGTCTCGCGCCACCACCGGCCGCCGCCGCCGCCGCGCAGTGCGCCCCTCCACGTCGCCAGCGCGTCCCGGCCACCATCCTCGGCGACGCCTTGTCGCCCCGCTCCGCCTCGACGTCGCGCCCCTCATCGGCCTGCAGCGACTCGACGAGGAGCACCGGAGACCCTCCCGCGACGAGCGCCGCCGTCGCGCTCCTCCTCTCTCCGTCGCGCGCCACCTCCAGGCCGCAACCAGACACGATAAGCTCCGCGGTGAGACCTCCTTCCCCTCCTCCCTCTCCCGGTCCAAGTCCTATCGATTTTGAGCCGCCGGAGCGCCAGAATGGCGAGCTCCGGCGAGCCCGCGCCTGGCGCCGCCGCGTCCGTGGTCTCCGGCCACCGCGCAGCCAGCCAGAGCAACCTCGGCCATCCATCTCGCCACCAACGGTCAAGATTAAAACATCGCGTACCTCTTCGCTGTTTTAAATCACAGCCGCCCATTTAAAATCCGATGCGCCAGATCTCTCTGGTCCACCGTGAGCCGTGGACCGGACCCCAGCCCCGGTCCACAGAGCCCGTGGACACGGTCCATGGTTTTTCCAATAGAAAAATAAATCCAAAAATCCTAGAAAAATCCCAGCCCCTGTAAACTTGCAGATAAGCCCCTGATCTTTATTCTATTTATGTTTAGGTCCTGTCTTTTTACAGAAACAACCTTATACTTTTCTGTAATTATATTTTAACCCCTGTCTTTTTGCACCTAAGCCCCTAAACTTTTCTATATTTACAGATTGGTCCCCAAAACTTTCTGTAATTACATTTCAATCCCTAAAACCTTTCTGTAATTATAGATATGCCCTCGGCGTATTTTTGTAATTACAAGTAAGCCCCTGGAACCTATAAACCTACGTAACTTCATCACCGTAGCTCCGTTTTAGGCGATTCTTGCGCCCATGCGTTCGTAGAAACGCGTAGTACCCTTTGGTACTACTCTTGGAGCTCTTGAATGGACCGGTAAGCCGTCAATACCATATAATCCTCCATCTTTTGATGTTCTCCCATATCGCCAATTTATGCAACGTAAATCTTGCACGTTGTAGCTACCAGCTTTATCGTGTAGCGATGAACCTAACAAATCATGCAAAATCTTTTCTCCTTAAATCCTAGTACCTATCTCTTCACAACACATCTTTCCGCCTTAACCTTGTATGTCGCACGTACACCCTGACTCGCTAGCATTGAACCTACCCAATATTTCATGTTATATCGCCATAAAACCTAATACCCTAAATCCCATGCCGATAAATCATGTGATGTCGAGCTCGCACATCAATGCTCGCTTATCTTTTGGCGACAAGCTTATCCAATCATGTCGTACCGCTCTATATCATAACCTAGCAACACTCTTTCATCGCAACTCTTTTACAACCCAAATCTATCTCAACTATCGCTTCATCAACCTTAACCCATTGATTACCACCGATCCTTACCGAGCTCTGTTATTTATTGCTATTCTCGTATTTATGTGGTCCTTTCATTGGAGCTTATTGGATTTATTGTTCATCGTTGTTTAAATTGCTGGCTGATCTTAATCAATTGATCCTTGTCTTTTATTTGCAACCATGCACTCATGTCATGCATAATCACGTGCACGTATCACTGTCATGCGCTAACCTCATGACATACAATTAACAACATAATCTTAGTAATTAATCAATATAGTAAGTAATTAATAGCTAATCACCATTAGTTAATACCCTAACATAAGTAGGTAATTAAAGTGACACACCTTGCATTTGTACGTTTGTTGCATGAACTTTTATATAGGTTTCGACCTATATAAAGCCGTAATGCTGCCAATGTACATCTAACATATACACACGCCCTTTCCCCCTACCTGCATGCATTTATCATGGTTTAGCATCGCTCATTTACATCAAAAGCCCTAGTGCTCGATGCATCACCCCTAATAGCCTCTCTTAAGATAATAAGATCTCCCTAAAGTAAAACCTAATGCATCATACATGATTTGTGCCTTTGGCCTATATCGGTGTTCTATTGGTTCTTATTGGAGTTAATTGGATCTTGTGTGGTTCTTCTCGATCTTTATTTCTTTGCGGTAGTTTGTTTATACGATATCTTTTTATACGCTAGCTTACGCGAGATTCGAGGAAGAACTAAAGGAAGAACCAGAAGATACAAGCTTCAAGGACGAGCTTCGAAGAAGGACTTGAAGACATCGATCCCGACATAAAAGTCAAGGTACGAGCTTCTAGGAAGGACCTGAGGACCCGGACTACGAGGACGTGAAGAAGAAGACTAATTAGTGAAGGCAAGCTCTACATCTCCTTGATCATGATTGAACCTACTGTTTTCGCAATGCACCTATAAGAGCCTACTCTAGTATTATGCATTACTTGCTATTTTTACTGCTTGTGTAGCTATGGACCTACTTGCTTATTGATATTGATGTCGGTTACTTAGGCGTTAATATCTGAATCCTTGTTTACCCCTTTGCTTACCTGTCACCTTGATAACCCTAGGATAGTTCCATCATTTCTATAATGGCACTTTTACCTTGCTACTAGAATGCTTAGGACCCCTGCAATGTTTCTACATTGCTACACCTTACACACATATATGTTTTACAACTGTGTTAAATGAGTTTGGTGGTGTGTGTGATATAATGGGTTTGGGAGTAGCACAACTGTGTTAGGTGATGATGATGATGGTGGCGGTGATGAAGGGATGGGTTGGATTGCGGGCAAGGCCACTAGTGAATGGATGTTGGTGTTATAGGCCCCTAGTGTGGGATATGGTGCTTGCCCGGCCATATAAGGACCGGTTCTGACGCCCGTTAACATAATGATTCTCGTACAACCACGGAACCCCTATGGGAGGGACCTACCCTATCTTCTTGGTATTCTTGCAAATGCCATCTGGAGGCCAGTCGAGGCAACGAAAGCTCAGGAAAAGAACATAGGAAACGTAACTATGATCCGGCTCGCGGAACCCGCTATAGGTTACGGGAATGCCGCCCGTCCTGGTATGTGTTACAGGATCCTGCTATATGTTACAGGAGCATGACGTACCCTTTTACAGGTGTACAGTGCCAGTGTGTGACCTTTCATGTCACAAGCCCCTGAGTGTGATTTCGTGGTGGAATTGTGAGACTACTCGGAGGATATGGACTAGGCGTTATGTACCCCCTTGCAAAGGGTGCATAGCTCGTGGGAAAAGATGTACAACCTCTGCAGAGTGTAAAATTCATCCGGATGGACGTTGTCACGGCATATGACATATTATTGTTGCGCACGTATGGATTAGCCACTTCTCTCTTTCCTTGGCGTGTGAGTGGGTTGTAGTCAGCCCGTGTTTTGGAAGTGATGGCAAGTGTGCCGGGTCGGTATGATCCTTGAGGTCAGAAGGCCCAACTAAAACTTGGGAACTGGCGGGAAGGCTCCATACTCCCCCAGGGCCAACCAACTAAAATATTGACAATCAATTCCCGGTTTTATCTATGAATCCTTGTCTTGCTATAGTGAACCCTGCATAAAGCTTGCTTTGTTGCAAATAAACCATATAGCCTCCTCCTTGCTAAAACCAAGTATGCATGTATATATACCCTTGTGTAGTGTAGGGCTTGCTGAGTACCTTATGTACTCACGCGTTTGCGATTGTTGGTTTAGTAGGAGAAGACTTCGTAGAAGACGACGACGTTTGGGTTTTCGGTTCTGCCTCTCAAGCGTGCTTGTGGCTTGGGCCAAGGTTTTCCGCTGTCTGCTTCACCGTTAGCTGGTTGGTTGGACTTGGATATTTCCTTGTCATACCGCCACTAAGGGTCCTATATCTCAGGTATTATGCTTATTTACCAATTCGAAGTATGTTTTTGATTATCATATCTGTGTTATTGTGCGTATCAGCTACTGATCTAGGGACTGATACATGATACACAACATATTCCAGAAATGAGGTATGACATTACTTTGGTATCTTCTTTTGTCCATTCGGTTGCCTGCCAGCTCCTTTCCTATCTCTTTCATCTTGTTGTTCGTGATTTGTCAAACAGAGCTAGATTCCATGGCCACGGACACGAAGCGGTTACCGACAAGTTTTTACCAGTTTTCAAAACCCTGATCGTGTGGCATGTGTGTGCGAGCGCTCCTCTTGGATCCCGGATACCATTGCAGATCGTACATTTTGTTTGTCGTTGCTATTTGCAAATAGCTAGTAAGGCTCTGTGGTGGCCATTGTGGAGTTGGTCAGCCGATGTGGTAGATTGTGGTGTTATGCTTGAGGGAGAAGAGAATTGAGGAGGAAGGGCAATGTTGGCATTATAAAAATTGACTAACAATCAAACTGAAGAAATGAAGCGTCAATGGACAAAAGGGATGTCAAGGCTGATTTGATGACAAGGGCAGGCCGAAGAGTCCAGGGCGCGTTCGGTGGCACTAGCCTCTAAAATTTAGCTCTAAAGAGAATTTTATTATTTAGGAGTATTAAATAAAGTTTAATGACAAAACCTTTTTACAGATGGGTACATCTTTACGAGACGAATCTAATGAACCTAATTAATCTATGTTTTACTACAGTGGTGCTACAGTAATGCTACAGTAAATGTCGTCTAATCATGGCTTAACTACCCTCGTTAAATTCGTCTCGTGATTTAGAGGGGGGGTTCTGCAGTTAGTTTTGTAATTAAAGTTTATTTAAGACAAGATTCTTTTTGTTTAGACCCCTCTAAATTTTAGCCTCTAAAACGCCGAACGCGCCTAGTTTGTTCTCACTAGTATGTTGATCTATTTGGCTATGGCTACTGATCTTCCACCTTGGGCTGTGAAGGCAATAGATAAAATTAGGAGGGCCTTCCTATGGCGAGGTCGCAAGGACGCTAATGGTGGCCACTGTCTTGTGGCATGGGGCAACGTATGCCGCTCCCTGGAACTGGGCTGGGCACTTAGAATGAGGTGGCTATGGCTTGAGAAAACAGAGCCCAATCAACCATGGTCAGCTTTGCCAATTCAAGTTCCGGAAAGTGTACGTGCTTTCTTCTCGGTGGCTTTACAATCTGAAGTCGGGGATGGTAAGCATACATTATTCTGGAGCGATCGCTGGCTGCACGGACAACGGATTGCAGACATTGCGCCACGACTATTCGCCATTATTCCTAAGAGAAGAATAAATAATCGAACCGTCAAGGAAGCGCTTACTGCCAGAACTTGGATCTCTGATATTCGGGGAGCACAGTGAGCAATCAATGTAGGTGTCATTGTGAAATATTTGCATTTATGGGACATTTTACTTGAGATGGAGCTGCAATCTGGAGTCAACGACATTCACATATGGAGGCTATCCGTTGGTGGCAAGTATTCAGCTAAGTCAGCATATGATGGCTTGTTTTTGGGTTCGGTTTTGTTTGAGCCTTTTGAGAGGATTTGGAAAACGTGGGCGCCGCCTAAGTGCCGTTTCTTCATGTGGTTGGTAGCGCACAACAGGTGTTGGATAACTGATCGTCTTGCACGTCGAGGTTTGACTCATCCAGATCATTGCCCTCTTTGTGATCAGGAAAATGACATCTCTTGGTGTCGTGTGTTTTTGCACAGGATTTTTGGTTCCATCTTCTGAGACAGGTTGGTCTCCAGGAATTTACTCCACAACCTGGCGTCTCCACCTTTCTTGAGTGGCGGAAAGTGGCTAGTGAGGCAGCAGGTGGTTTGGCAAGGCGGGGGTTCAACTCTCTCGTTATTCTTGGAGCTTGGATAATTTGGAATCACCAGAACCGCTGCGTTTTTTATGGAATTACTCCTAGCCTAGCTGTTTCTCTAGTGCAGGCTGGCGAGGAACTTAGGCTATGGGAGATGGCCAGGGCAAAAGGAATCTCATTTCTGATGTCTCCGCTCCCCGGGGATTAGTGTCTTGTTTCGGGTCATAGTCGTCTCTTGTATTTTATTAAAAGGCGCGATGTACGTAAAAACAACAAGGGGTGTGGTGTGTGTGTTGTACGGGCTCTCGTCCCATCTTTCTTCTTAAAATAGTGATAGTTAACTCTCCTGCGAGAAAAAAAATAGACAAAGGGAATTAAAATTTAAGGACAGTGGCATGTAAGGGATATGAGTATTAGCAATGGCAAATCAAAGATTAGAGGTTTTACCAATGACATATAAGGGATTCTCCCTTGAAATGATATTATGCTCGCATGTGCGATTTCCATGGCACCTACATGAAGTCTTCGATTTTCATGGTGCCTAAATAAAGTCTCCATGTATTAGAGAGCACGGGTGAGCTCGAGGTCATTGAAGTATTTGTCTATCTTATTTTCAATTTCTCGATCTTATTTTAATTTTTATGTCAGTCCCTTTTTTAAAAAACCACTCTTATTTTAATTTCTTGTGGCAGCATCTATGGATTGATCTCAAGCTGAAACATGGTTAGAGCTCTAGTATGTCTTAAACTTATACTGAATTCAATTAATCTAAATCTCGTAACATTTTCTGATCTATTTGATAGTCGCCAATTAAAAGGGGACATTTTTGCAATTTTCTTCTTGTTGCTCCTGAAGCAGCTATTGGACTATCTCATTTTTAATTTCTCATCATTTTAAGTTGGTGAATTTAAGGCAACGAGGCAGTCCTCGTATGATAATCTCATGTGATAGAAATTTACAATACATTTAAAAAATCTAAATTTTTTTAAATAAAAATTTAAACAAATTAACGACTCGTTTCAAATCATACTACTAATCTACTTAGAATGGTATTGTCTCGAATAAATAAAAAAAGGAAATAAGAAAACCGAACGCTATCAGCAACCAATTACAACTAGGCAGAAGTACATAGCGTGACCAATACGTTGCCAGCTGAGATAAAAAAAAGTTGCCAGCTGGGGCCTACTCATTATCCAGCGTGGATTTCTACTTATCCACCCCGATCTAGCTGATCCAATTCCTCAATCTACTTCCGCACTCATCTCCTTCTCGCTCTCGCTTCCTGCGATCGCGATTGCAATCTTGCCTTTTTGATCCTCCGCGCTCCGTAATCGCAATCTTGCCAACGATCCTCCGCCGCCGACGCCGCCGATGGCGAGCCTCCTCCTCCGCCCGAGTGCCTTCGTCACGGACCTTGACGGAGGCATCATCATCCTGCCGGCCAGCGACGCCTTGGAGATCACGCGCCGCCGCGACCGTGTCGCCAAGCGGGCCCGCGACGGGGGTGTGGCGATGCGCGAGGAGGCCGACGCCCGCGGCTGGTCTTCCGCGGTGCTAGAGCGCAGCCTCGCGCTGCGCCGCCGGCGAGGCCCTGCTTCTTGCTCCCGCCGGGGCTGCGGCTGGGTCGTCGGCGCTGACCCTGCCGCCGCCGCCGAGGCGGACGAGCACGGCTGCCCTCGCGAAGTGGCGGCGACACAAGGCTCCGGTGCACTCGTCGGTGGAGCCGCCGCCGAGGAGACGGGGACTGATGAGTCTTCTTACGATGTCTTCTTTTATCTAGATTGATTTAGCGTCTGCAGCTTCCCTCTGCTCAGTATCTTCTGCTCCCACTCCTCCATCAACCCTGAGATGTGCGACTCCAAGGTCAGGTTTGTGATCTTGGTTGCTAAGTTTTTGTCTTTCTTTGTTGGTGGCTTAGTTGGTGATGCTGATTTAGATCCATAGCTTTCCTGCTGTGACTAGTTCTAGCTCCGATTTGCTCTATTGTTACTTAGTTGTGCTAGTGTTAGTGAACTGACAAACTTCACAATCACTGTCATTGATGGTTATGGTTAGACAGTCACTACTATTGGCTCTGAGTTTTGTTAGATACAAATAGCTTCACATATTGGTAGGTTCTTGCATGTGGTGAAGGTAGTTTCTTAGCGGGCATGGAAATCACAGTGCTTGATTATTTTGGTTGTGCATCCAACTGCTTTGAGTTTCATTAGCTGTACAGTAGTATAGGTAAGATTTTTTTTTCATACTTTAACAAGTTCGACTACTATTCTATTTTGCGAGGACTACTGGATTCCTCAAGGTATCATTTCAAACAACGCAAAGACAAGGGGGCAATGGGATCAGGAAGTTGAGATGGTGGAATAATGATGATCAAGCAGTTGAGATGGTGGACAATGATCATGCAGTAAAAATCGTGGACTAAGGAAATCATGGACAAGATGCATGTTTCAGGAGAGAAATGTCACAAGTCCGATCATATGCTGTGATAAGATAGTTTAGAGAGACCTCAGAGTTGAAACCATGATTTGTTTTGCTTCTAAAGCAAGAGTTTAAGTCATGTCGTATTATCGGCTTTGTTTTCCTTGTGTGCTTGTCAGCACCTGGACTATGTTTTGTGTTTTGAAATCTTGTTTTGGTTCAGTCCAGAGCAGTAAAATGTTTTGAGATTTATAGTGTGCTTTTATCATCCAGTTCGTGATACTTTGCCAGTTGAGAATGATGTCCTGATGATTACTTGTATTTTAACCAATTGTGATGTTCCTTTATTATGGCACAATGCATTTGCAAGATTTCTCCTCTGCCTGCCTGCCTCCCTGCTGCTGCTCCATATCTTCTGCTCCCACTCCTCCATGAACCCTGAGATGTGTGATTCCAAGGTGAGGTCCTTATATTCTTTGATTGTTAAACTGGTGATCTTTATTGTTAATTTCTTGGTCTGTGATGCTGCGTCCTTAGCTTTCTTACTGCGATTAGTTCATCTCCAATTTGCTCTGTTTTCACGTAGGTGTGTTAGTGTTAATTCTGCCTTGAATACTATGAGCACTGAATTTTTTTAGGAACAGACAGCATGAGTTCATATTGTTACTTTCATTTTCTGGTAGTCAAAGCTAGTACTAAGCTTGATTTTTTTTGCTGTGGTGCATGAAAGGGTATGAATATTATTAGGTACAAATGTTTCCTATATTCTAATAAGTTGAGGTGCTACTTTATTTTGCGAGGATTACGGGATTCCTTGACAGCAAGTATGATTTCGAACAACTGAAGGCAACGGGGTTTATCATCTCTGGGATACGACTTGAACGTTGAATCAATGAAGTCGTGAGGACGATCATTCAGCAGTGGAGATGGAGTGAAGAAGTCACTGGCTGTACAGGACCTGACATGCTTCATGAGAAATATGTAAGAGTTATATCGCATATACCATGACAGAATAGTTTGAAGAGATCTCAGAGGCAAGCATCTGATGCTAGAGTTTATGCCATTTCATATTGTCGCATACTCATCGGCAGTCCAGGACCTGATGCATGCTTTATGAGAAATATGTCAGTTCTATCAAATACTGTGAGAGATAGTTTCATTTATGCCATATCATAATAGTCACACTTTGTTTTCCTTATGTAATAATGCCATATCTCAGAATTAAAGTCATAAGCTTCCGAACTGTAATAATGCTTTGAAATCAAGTTAGTCTGTTCTTTTGGGCGAATTCAGAGAAGTAACAACTTTTAAGCTTTGTTCTAGTTTCCCTCTTTTATCATCCAATTTTGGATGCCTGCCGATTGTGAATGATGCAATGCATTTGTAAGATTTGATTGACATATTAACGAAAACAGAATATGATTTTTGCCTTTCAACAATATGATTTTGAATTGTTACCTGAAGCTTGTGAAGGGACTAGTTATATGATCTGATGATTAATTATATGATCTGATGATCTGGGATCGAAATGGATATTTAAGCAGTCTTGTTAAGAGGATGATGATCAGGCAGTTGAGATGCATGGTGGACCGATGATGATCAGGTAGCTGATATGGTGAACTGAGGATGATCTGGCAGTACAGATGGTGGGCTCATCAGCAATCCAGAACAGATGCATATTTCAGGAGAAAACTGTCACTGGTCTGATTGTACTGTGAGAAGATAGTTTGTAGTGAAACACATAATGGAGTGGCTTGTGGTGCTGACCGAATCAATTGGGCTTCTCACGTTAATGCCTTCTCTTTTATGCATGGATGGAGCTTGAGCATAAATTAAAGAGTATATGAAGCATCATCTTGTGTCCCCTGAACCCATTAAGGTTGACAGCATATTCCCTGGTAAACCCAGCACTCCTAACCCTAAATATCTCGCCGGCAAAATTGACTAAAATCCTTTTGATCAGACGATTGTAGCGTGAAAGCTATTATTTATTAATATACAGTAAGCCTAAATTGAAGTATCCCAAAATGGCCCCGAGAATTAGAAAAGAAACTAATACCTCTGAATTTTAATTCTTGACAATCATGACAGGTCACTATTGCCTAATCTCCTAAACAACCCCTCATTTGGCTGGCTAAGAGAATCGGAAATGAAACTAATACATCCAAATTTTTACTCTTGACAATTAGGACAGGTTACTATTGCACTAATTGGTTCCTCCTAAACGCCAACAACTAAAATCTAAAGGTAGTAAGAGAAACATGGATCATAAAAAATCGACTAAAAATCAAGGTTGATTTAGCTGCTCATTTTCTTATAAACTCCTACTTCAAGCTTGCAAGAGAGCAAGTGAGGAGGAAAAAAGTGGCGGAGACAGCCATGTACGAGGCAGAATGATGGTGGCGTGGCGACTCTAGGACAACAATTGCAAGATGGAGGGCAGGTCTTAGTAATCGCCGGTTGTCGCCAGGGGTGAAAACGAAGTAGATAATATCCGACTGACCAACCGACTGAAGCCCACTAAAATGCAAATCGACGCTATTCGTGCCCGAATCGAGTCCAAAAATAAATAATAGGATATGATACGGAACTCTGAATATGATGTAATTTGAGGAATTTTATAACGATTATACACAAAAAAAAAAATATGCAAAATCAGGAGATTGACATGAATAAGAGCCAAAATGCTTTTGATCATGTATATCAACGGTCAATATATCCTTTCTCACTCTAATTATGTCGTTATCTTTTAATTTTTCATCTTTGCAAACCTTATAATAATATCTGTTTTCGACCCGACTCCGAACAGAAAATATAGGATACGTGGGATGCAGAAATAATTATCCATTAAGAAATATAGTATAGGATACAGGATAGTCACTATCCGCCCGTATCTAATTCGTTTTCACTCCTAGCCGCCGTCATGCCCTCGCATGTGTTCCCCACCCCGTCTCTCGGTGGGTGGGTCACGTTGTCCCTGAGGAGGGAGCGGTGTTTGTTGTTTCTTTTTTCTAACCACATATCGGGAGAAAAGTATGTTCCTATGAAAATTACCTTTTCTATTGTGAAATGCTCATGAATTTGAGCGTTTCAAAACGACCTTGAATTTGGCTGGCCACAAGAATTAGAAGGAACCAGGCAAATATTTCCTGTGAGAAATAATTTTTTCAGTGAAAAACAAAATATGCGAGTCAATATTCTGTCTTATGCAGTCATGCCTTTCTGTGCTTTAGTTCAGTCCTGCCGTGATGTTTGGTTTTGTGCTCTCGCTGCTTTGCAGTCTCCCACACCACGTTATCCATGTCGGGCAGAGTACTTCGTACGCTGTACATGGAACATGGGTTTAGTGGAGGATAAAGGAGTGGTGGCTGCGGAATGGATTCGGTCGCTGGACCCAAAACGAATAAGTAGATGACTTTGAATTATTTAAGTGGGCCCGTAAGCCACATACGCGCAGAAAAAGGTAACTCTAACTCCACGGCAAGGACCAGAGTGTCCTCTTCGATTTGATCGCTGAAAAATGTTTTGTCCACCCCACCAGTTTACATAACCAATTACTTTGTCTAAATATCTATAGTTTAGCTATCATGTGTATAAGTATTTGGGCATGCTAGTTCTGTGCAAACAGAAGGCACCTCTTGTGATATTGAAAACTAAGGAACCAGAGGTCGAATATTGATGACAAAACATCACTAAATTTGATGCAGCATTAAAATATCAATGAATTTCCATTAAGCGAACAAAACAATGTGATTAGCGCTCACCAACCTACAGATTTTATCTCAGTGCTCTCGTGAGGAACACATTGCACAGCCACTGCAACGGTGGTGTCGAAACCAAGTTAATTTCAGGGAAGCTATCCCAGGCATCAAAATATGTATTCCCTGCCCGGTTTATAGTAATTACTAACCACCTTACGTTTTCAGGTGAAAAGCCGGCACATAGTAAGTGTATTAGTAAGAATCAGCCATTGCAACACAAAATAATATTGTCGCGAACAAAGAATGTTATATTTATGATCCTGACACTCTATTTCGTCTGTAAGGATAAATAGAACTCAAAAGCAAGAGGAAATGGATTTGAAGTAACTGATCCATCTATGAAAGTATTGAAGAAATCGGAATAAGCAGCTATATCAGAGCTGCGCAAATATGTACTCAGGCAGCTTCTTGCTCAGCAGCACTCGCAGCATTCAAGTCCACCGAAAGGTCAAGCTCCTACATTGAGTTTGGGTGATTAAATTCTCGCAAAAAGAAAAAGAGTGTGGGTGATTAAATTGCTAGCCAAATTCATCTTTAAGACTTTAACTAACAAAATACTTCAACATTGTAACTTCGTGAATTTCTTTACACCTACAAACAATTACCTTTCCAGTGATCTTGTTGTACATGGACAGCACATCCTGCACTGTTGTCTCAAAATGGGTCGTTGCATCGTAGCTCTGCAAAAGGAAAAAATATCTTTTTTACTTATCAACAGTTTGCATGTGCTCTGACTGGCTATCAAAATTGTGACTGCTTTCTTACATTTGTTACGAAACAGCTATCCTCTTCAGGGTTGTTAGTGGGTTCATATCTGTCGTAGATGTCAAAGAATGTCTCCTCCACAGGGCCAAGGAGATCGATCCCAGGTTTTAGCTCGATCTCAGGCTTGTCAGTCTCAGCTTCAGTTGACACAAAAGCAATGAATTTGCCTTTGGGTGCAATGTTGTGAGCGTATGAGCAACAAAACACATACCTGCAATGGAATAGCATATTTAGATCATTTGAATAAAATACACCTACTCATGATATGCTACGTTTGCGTTGTGTCCTATTGTTAGCTCTGAATCATAGATCTTGAGGCAATTATGTCTGTATCACAACGAGATCCAATAAAGAAAATATATATAGGAGCCTATGTCTGGTTATAAACTGCTTTAAAATGTGTTGGGTGTTTCTGCTTCAGATCACTTACATGTCTGATTTGCGTTTTAGCTGTTTCTTTGGGAGAATGATCTGCACAGAGTGTGAATCCTTGGTGTCAGGGATCGGATGCTTCATAATGCATATTGCACGTGCCACCTTTCCAATCTTTTTCACCTGCTCAATGCACGATGCATTTTAAGAACTAGAGACATGAACACAAAATACTTTGTTAACGGTACTACTTATTACCTTTTCGGGCAAGTATGAAGGATCACAAACAATCTTCTTGCATTTTGCAGTCTCCCCTTCAGAAGTCACACCATAAGCTTTACCATTCTCATCAAACTCAACCTGCAAACACATGGAAAATTGGGCATTTATGAGAAGTTTGAAATTGCCACATGATATGTCATTTCAAAGTTTTGATCCAACAAAAGTTCATTACTTACCTTGCATTCTGGCTTGTTCAGCATGTATGTACCACCATAAACAGCACTCAGACGAGCAAATGCCTTTTAGAGCATGACGAATTTCAGTTGATAATGAAACCAAAATTAAAGTATTTCATATAATTTGACAGGGCATACCTGAGGGAGCTCTCCTAAACCATATAGAGGATAGATGTAGGGAGACGCACTTTGAAAGCGTGCCAGTGATTCTGCATAAAGCTATTGAAACATAATACTGGTGTTAGGATCATCTTCTGATTTTTCCCCCCTTCTGTAATCTTCCCCAGATGCATCATAATTCAAGTTGCCAATATAGACCCTTTTGTGCAATTTCACCTAAAGAAATGAAACGCGTGCATAGATCGGAATGTTTTTTACTAATAGTCAGCGAATATTAATCATGTCATAGGAGTCATCTCATGCATGTCTGCAGCAGCAAGAAACAAATATCACGGTTTTCAAAAACGTTTGGTGGTAAAATCTAAATACAAATGCCAAATAACACCAAACACCAAATAACAAGCAGAAGAACAAACGCAGTACAGGTAATAGTTTCAAGTTGTCAGTTTGGGGCCTATAAACAGTAGTATTCATTCACTCATGTCCTTATCAAATTATGACCTTATTAGATTTACTTTTCACAATCCTGTTAGGATTTACTTTCACCATCCAACTTCCAGTGATATTGTGCAGGATCTTAATTTTTCTTTTCCTTGTATGCTTAGGCAATTCAATATAGTGTGACGATATCAAGGTGGGAATATAGTACCTTCATTCGCTTGACAGTGTGAATCGCAGGCTCATCCAGATAGTTATCATCCCGATGAAGTGCTAACGCATGACCAATAAAGTCAACTGTATCATCCTCCAATCCATATTTTCTGACCTCAAACAAAAATTATTGTATTTGCGTCAGGAAGAGGGGAACTTCTGTTCAGTGGACAACAACTGAAATGTAACAAGTGAAAAGCAACTTACGAGATGACTTCCCTTGTTGTGACCTTGTGCAGGTCCAGGCCTTCGTGCGATTTTGGATCCTCCTCCTCATAATCCTGCACGTATATGAAGAACTTCCGAGCACGACGCTTTTCAAACAGACCCATCAGGTTTGATTTCAAGGCTTCAACATCAGTTGCAGGAACTTTGTGGATCTATCATCATAACCAAATAAGGAAAGGAAAGGTAAATGAACATATATTTACGTTTCCAAACTGGGTGACATGAATATTAGACTCATACTTTCCCGTTGTTGTAAACAAAGCTGCCATCAACGGCCTTGAAGTTTAGATACTTCGTCACACTTGTGTGAATAAGGACACGGACCAGTGCACCATTAGCCATCATGAACTGAAAATTCAGAATTCAAATAAGCACACCAAATTTGTATATGAGAGATAGGAGCATATCTTAGGAGAAAGATGACCTTGGGTATCATGTCAACGTTGTATTCTTTGCTGACGCCCAGATGTTCAGGTGGGTTTTCATTGCTTTTGAATCTCTTCCAGAGCTAAAATATACAATGAGTGGAGGAACGTTAGAAAGAATAGATTCAAGTTTCATAAAGTACGTAGAATGGCTGGGCCAGATTGTAGATTGGGTGCTTAATTAGTTACTATTAATACAAATAATAGTATGGTTGTTTGACAAAAATACAGCCGAATTCTAGCTACACAGAGCACAAGTGTCAGTGCTGGGAATCATTGCACAATCAAACCTTAGTCAGATTCAAGGATGTGGATTCTCCTCCGTAGTAGTCATTCCTGTCCATGTGAAGAACCTGTGTATAAAAGGAAACAACATCAGAGAGTGCAATTGACTTTATCCAAACTGAACTTCCAATGTCAAGATATATTTGACATGTAAATTTGTCTGTTTCCATAACTTGCATGTGGGGTCACAAAAGGCATGCATAATTGGTAGGAGATACAAGATTTACCTCATGAAGAATTTCAAGACAAAACTAGTGGCGGGTGTAGTGTTTTTCCATGTTAAATGAAACAGTTATGATCATTCGGCAAAGTTACAGCCCGTCCTTAACACTAAATTAAGTGAAGGGATAAGGGGTGATTGGCTCACAACTTAAGATACACTATATTCTTCAAAATTTGGTTCCACTTGATTCAACGTCCCGATTCCTCACAAGTCGCAATTCGATGCAATTTGTTTTCTTGTTGTCCTTTTGATTTATGATCCGCTAAAAACAAATGTCCTTCTCGTTGAGCTTATTAGGCCCTTGTGATGAATTAAGAACTACTGGTATATATATACGCATGATCAAGAAAGAGAAGTGAAGAATCACCTTGAGGCCATCGACGGAGAGGAGGCCACTCAGGATGCATTCTTTGAGCCCGGTCCCCAACACGATCACATCGTACTCCTCATCCATCTTCCGTCTCTTGTTTCTCTCCTCGCCTCTTCTTGTCGGCCTTCTCCTCTCTTGCCTCGCGCTGATCTCTTCTTGGCTCACACGGTATATAGGGACACACGACGGACGCTGCGCAGGGGAACTGGTCGCTGCTTGACGTCGTTTGCGGTGGCACGCTACACGTTTGCTCGCGGCCCCGAGCACCTCTCTCTCGCTCGCTCTCGCGATGAGCGCTTTTGCTGCATGCCTGCCGACGACTCTGGACCGCTCATGGAGCGTGACTCGGCCACAACACACAACAAGCATCCAGAGTTCCAGATCCAGATCACCACTGCATGCATGTTTATACCATACTCCCTCCGATAGTGAAGGAGGAAATGTATGTTACCTTGACTATATCACTATATATATGTGTGTGTGTGTCATGTGTATGCTGCTATAAGATAGGGCACAGAGAGATAAAAATTATATCTTTATCATCATTAAAAAGATATCTCCTACAAAATTGATGTGAAGATATGTTTCCACACACCTTGCTCCCTACTGTGCCCTTGCACCAAAGCAGGCCTTCCCCTGAGTATGCCTGGCATGGTATGTACCACTATCACTGCTGTAGACTGTAGCACGACTATAGATACATACTCCCTCTGTGTTCTAATTGTAGACATTTCCAAACAAGCTAAATAAACTAAAAATGAATTGTCAATCCTTGTCTGAACATCCATATTAGCCCTGTTTGGATCCACCTCCTAAACTTTTAGTTTGGCTAATTTTAGTCACTTTGCATCCAAACATGACCTCCTAAAATCTCCTAAACTTTTAGCCCACCTCCTCCTAAACTTTTAGCCCCTAGTCACCTCAAAGCTACTAAAATCGACTAAATATAAAACAAGAAACATGTAAAAAAGGCAAGAAAAGTACAAAAGCTAGAGACATTAGTCAGGAATCCATACAAGTACCTCCTAAATTATTGGCTAAAAAAT